>VZRU01008425.1:0-24008 GCA_013398155.1 Pedionomus torquatus
GCTGCAGGGACACAGGACCCCCCTTCCCCTCCCCTTGCACAGCTGCCCCCATCAGTGCTGCGCTAACCTGACTCGCGGCAGGTACTGCAAGTAAAATCACATCTCTGGTTTCCAGAAGGGCTTGTGACCTGACATAACTGATATAATAAACATAATATAACTGACCTGACATCACTGATAGAATAAACACACTGACACAACAAACGTCATTCACAATATGAAAACAGTCATTTACAGCCAAAGCTACAAAACGTTTGACTCAGGATCAGGTATGAAAAAAATCTCAAAAACATTTACCACCTCTGCAGGTTGAATGGAGTGCAAACACTGCAGTATGGCAAGGACACTTGCTCTTTTGGGATTACAGCCTAAGTCATCTTTTATAGATCTAAGACATATTGTTCCCAGCCACAGCAGACTTTCCACATGGTTCTAATGTTATAAAAAACCTCCATTTTTTATCTTTTCACAGGTGGTTGTCCCAGATGTACTGTGTAGTATTTTGCACAAAAGAATTCGTGAAAAATGTCTCTGACAAATAAATTACTGCCTTAAAAGATTACTTACAATGAAAAGGGAGTTGTTCACCCTTCCACAAGGCCGCTACAGTTCTGAAAGGGCAGTGCAGCTAGAGGCTCTCTCACTGAGGTCCCCGCACCGTCGGCAGAGCAGTGACACCGTGTGAAGGGAGTCATCACAAGTACGCAAGAAAAGCTACTGCTGGCAGGTTTTTGATACTCATGATCAGAGGGACATCATCATCACTGGAAAATAACGAGCAGCCTGAAAACTAAAGACTGGAGACAGCTATTCCAGAAGCATTTGTAGTCATTTTTTTAAATGTGGACAGATTTAAGCTGTTAAGCAAAATCCAAAGGAATTTGAAGTATTTATGAAAACTGACCGACAAAGCTGGAACGAGGACGATCAGAGGAAGCCCCACCAGAGTGCAGCAGAAGTGAGGCAAGCAGGGACCTCATTGCAGGACAGCAAATCCCTTCTCCTACCATTTCTGTAACCTTGAGGCAAGCAAGTGGCAACCTGGAAACGTTTGGTGCTACGGAGGCAAAAAGCTGCCAATCCACTGAACAGCTCACCGCTACATTAATTCAGGTTGCTTTGCCTTCTTAGTGACACCAGAAGGTGTCAGCCAAGGGTTTCCACCAACTATTCCAGAGCAATTCTCTCTACAGAAGCCCTGAATGACTAAAGCGACCTCGCCACCGCCCTGCTGTGACAGCAACGCCTGGTGAGTCCGTCCAGGGGACAGCAAGCCATGTAAGGGTCTCCCTGGTGATAAAACATACATAAATCAAAAAAGTACAACGAGGTACCGTGTATTTGGAATGATTTCTATTTCATTAAGATTGATTTTGCAATTTTTCCACAAAAGCATGACACTGTCAAAAGGCTCCATTACTCCAGAGTGAAAGCCTACACAGATGCCAGTCCTAGCAGAGGTGGGCAGGGCTTTTGCTCTCCAATTAAAGGGAGCGTGATTTCCTCCATGTTTCCCCTTCCATTATTTTAACATTCGTAACAGTTTTGTTTCTTTGAGGTAACCTGCCTTCATTCCTCCACCCCCGCTGTTACCTACCGGCTCTCGGCCACGCTCCTGCTCTGCGTGCTGGTCATCTAACCCAAAGAAAAGGACCGCTTCAGGCGTATTGATTGCACAGGTACAGCACAGCACCGACCTTGCAGGTGTCACAGAGGAGGGCCCAGGCACTGGGGCAGGGAGGCAGAGGGCATGGGGCTCTCCTCCCCTGTCCCCAGGGAACGGCCCCCAGCAGCCTCTGGAGGTGGGCACAGCTCCTGCTGGTAAGAGCCTGCAGCAGGTTCACTCCTACCAGAACTATGGCCAGCCTTCAGGGTAAAACTTGGCTTCGTCCTGGGCTTCTCCGTGGTCTCCTGCCCGCAGGGAGGGAGCGGGACGCCCTTCAGAAACCCCCATCTCCTCGGGAAGGCAAACATCAGCCTTCACCCGACAGCCCTGGTGGCAGGGGCTGCGCTGGGACACCCTCCTCGCCTCCCAAAAGCCCCGGCGGGCGCCATTCCTCCCCACAGACTGGAACCCGAGCGTTGCCGATTGTCCTCGCACCCAACTCACTACCCCCAAGAAGGCCCTGGAGGTTCAGCAGCACACAAGGAGACCCAGGCAGGCCCAATCCTTTTCAAACCACCACGATCCCCATTTCTCATCTCGGTGGGCTGCCTCCACAGGCAAAGATTTATGCAAAAATATTTAAATTTAGACTGCTTGAAATATAAGAGCAAGTTAAGCATCTTGGTAAGACTTTAATTATTACATTATTTTCCATGCTATGGCAATCTCGTTTCTCAGTTTCTATACAAAGCCTGACAACAAGCAGCAGGATTATCACACATGCAAATGTATGCAAATGAGGTGTTAGAACAAATCCAGTCTGTGGTTTTGGGATAACATTTTGGCCTTCTATTTCAACAACAAACCGAGAGAACAGAGAATGGAACAATCCTGTGAACTAAAAATATTTTGTGTGCAGAGGATTAAGAGTGTACCCTCCCTCGCGCCACCGCGTGTGCCCGTGCCCACGGCACCGGCACCGGCACCGGCAACACCTGCTGCTTGAGAGCCAGCCCAACAGGACTGAGTTACCTGTTCATAAGCAAAGTTCAGAGAGTACCCCAGCTCTGACCTTCACCTGGAAGGGACTGTTCCCTCCTCGGTAAACGCTGGCAGCTCCCCCAGACTTCGCCCTGTTCTTCACATGAACCAGTGCCGCACACGAGAGACAGAAGGGATTCTCTTCTGTGTTTGTTGGTGTGGTAAGAGAACCTCTTCTGGAGGACACCAGCACACCGAGCAGGTACCTGCTGCCATCACAAGCAGCTCCAGCGCGACCGACTCCCCGAGGAACCTGCACCATCCACACACACCTGGTTCCAGGCACTTTGAGAGCAAACAAGAAATAAAGACTTTTGTCTCCAAAACTTTGCAGCATCCACACATAAAACTTGGGGAGGGTAAAAACCAAAAATCCAGAGCAACCAAACTAAACCCCCTCTCGGGCTGAGGAAACAGTATTTTGAGGAGATTGATCTCCTAAACCTCCAGGGGGCTGTAAGAGGATTACAGCAGGAAAAGGAAAGTGCTCTTGGCCACCAAGAGCCGACCGGCGCGGAGGAGCCCCCAAGGGCCGCAGATCTCCTGAGCCTCCCGCATCCACAACCAGGCTGCAGCGCGAGGGCGGGCAGTGCCAGCGGAGCAAAGGACAGAAGACACCACGCAGAAAAACGAGACCTGCTTGCCTGCAGCTCCTGTTAGGCAGTTCTCGTCATTATTAAATCACTTTTCCATTATGTATGTTGTTTCTTTGTCCTTCTAGCTTGTATAGCCCGTATGTGCACAACAGATGGACCAATGCTGTAGCTCAGTCATATTTTCTAATTATAGTTGGATTTATTTAATTCTGAAAGAATTTCAAAGGAAATACTCCCTTGGGAGGCAAGGGGAGCCAGTGCTTCTTCAGGGTCACCAGCAAACAATCAAGGAAGAGTAACTGGTAGTGCTTTCTTGGGGAAAAGAAGTGCCAAACTTATTTAAGAGATAGGATCAGGAAGAGCAGAAGGAGACAAACAGGCAAAGTCTTGAGAAAGGAAATACGAAACAAACCACCACCAACAACAACAAAATAACCAAGTGAGGGTTCCCTGTATCCACATCCATAGGGCCTCAGTAGAACCCAGAGGACTCTCAGCCCTGATCAGTGAATCCTGGCTGACAGACACTGGAAAAAAATATTTCTATTTCTTAAACTTCATTAAATAATTTACTCTTAATGAGATGAAATAAACTAGGAAAGTTAAAGGTTAAAATAACACCATGTGCCACAACTTCAGATGCCCCATAACTTACAGCATTTAAAATTTGAATTCACATTTAAACGCAACAGGTGTGAAGTTCAGTTTGTGCTAAAAATTTTGGAGTTTACCTGGCTCTTTACTGACTCCATCAATTGAACAATGTTGTGACCAGCTCTGCAATACACATTGTTGAACAAATAGTTTTAGTGGTGTATCAATCCAGTAATTCAGTCAAAAATGATGAGAGCGTGGCAGGCAGTGCCCAGCCGGTTCCTGGCACGCCACAAGCACCCCTGTCTTTTGCAGGGCTGATTTCACAGACAGCTGCACCACCTTCTCCTGATTTCACCAAATCATCATCTGCTACTGATCCTACCGGCAGTTTAAAATTTACACGTAGCTGATTTTTAACCGCATTCCATGGCTACGCCGGGAAGTCGGCACAAGCCGTCCCACGCTGCCCGAGGCTGCACCGGCACCCGCGCTTCCCTGCCCTCAACTGCAACGGCCACCTCTACCAAAACCCAACTCCTACATCTGTCCTCACACGCAGCAGACCTTGCAGAGGGATGCAGTTACCACCAGATCAGCAGTTCTCATTTTCCCAGTCACTCCTGCCCAGGGAGCCAACTCATCCAGGCCGGCGGCTTCCGAGCCGTGGCTGCACACACCCGCTGGGGAAACGCCTGAGCAGGGACTGCAACACACGGGCATCTGCTCACAAACCGCAGACATCTACAGCAACCCATGCATCAGGTACGTTATAAAACACAGGCAAAAATTGAGATGGGAAGGAAAAGAGAGATAAAAAGGCATTACTTCAAAAGTTATTTTACTTATTAATGGTACAAAAAAGAAATGCTTTCTTCCCTGCTCCAAGGGACTGCGCTGTGCACACCATGGATCTGGGCAGGTGGTACCGCTTTGTCAGACCAGCTGACGGAGCCAGGAGAAAGGACAGCTCGCTACAGGTCTTTCCCACATTCCCATATCACCTAACGTTCTTAGGCTTCTTCAATCTCCCTGCTCGTATACGAAGTAAAGGAACTATGGTTTTAATCCAACAAACCAGACTTCCTAAACTTCAGGTGCTGGATTTGGGTACAAACTCAGAAAACCGGCAACTTTCCCCTAAATTCTCCTGAAGCAAAGACCCCGTGTTCACTGACCACCCGGGGCAGCGTACGCTGTGCCCGGGCACTTCATCACCGCTTCTCCTAGCTGTAAGAAACAAGCTGTTTCTTTTTGTAAGAAAAAAAAGTCTCAGACACAGCTCCAGGAAGACTCATGCAATGCTTCTCCCAGGAGGAGACTTCACTCATTGCCTCATAATGATATTGTAATTTATGCTAATACTTTGTAATTACCATCTATAAATGCAAGATATGCTAATTTCCAGATGACTATCAGGGAAGTACACCAAAAGCGTTATTATACCAACGAATACTCTGAAATACTTTTCACTTGGAGCCCTTCAAAGCAGGCTTCGAGGCGAGGAAGACTACATATGACACGGGAACAATCTTGGGGAAAAGGAAGGTGAAGCAACCTCCAGATGACGGAGGAGATCCTACTCAGCCTCAACCCATCGCCACCTACAAACATCAAAGAAACTGCAGGATGCGAGAACAAATTTTCACAGCCAAAGATCTACATAAGCTTCAGGGCCGCACTATCTCAACAGCATCAAACATCAGCAGGTTTGTTTCTCCTGGTCCAAGAGTCATGGTCGGACTCTCTTTAATTATCAGCGTACGAACCAGAAATCAGTTTCACAATTGTTCCTGTCTGTATCAAAGGGCTTCTTCCCATAAAGATTTTTTAGGAAAATACAGGTTATGGCTAAAATTAAATCAGAAACCTCGTTTTTTCAAAAAATGAGTGCTTCAACTGTATTGATCTGGAAAAGAAGAGATGGTACGAAAACCACTATTTCTTGATATTATCTCTAAGCTGATAGGCACAGATTTGCAAGAACATGCCACAGAACAGAGACTGTCCTCTCGGTGAATGCTGTCTCCTCACAGGCAGACAAACCCGAAGAGACAGCAGAGAACCCGTATCTGAATTGGATTCACTCGCCCTGGCACAGCAGTTCAGTTGCAGGCTGCAGCCAGCATTCTCACAGCCTTTCAACAGCACCACTCACTCACTTTTATAAAATACACAATAAAACAAGAGGGGAAGAAAAAACCCATCTACGTAGGCGCAAGGGTTTGTTGCAGGAACCAGGTAGCAGCTGCTACGGAGGACTACTCTGGCTGCTCCTCTGGCTGCGGTGTGCCATCCAACCAACCCAGCGCGTTTCAAAAGCAGCTCTCATTTCCCTCACCAAATACATATAAAATAAGCCACCTGCCATGTGAGAAAATGACTAATGCTTGCATCTTTTAAGCTCTCTGCTTCACCACCAAAGAAGCTTTTGAACACAGTAGCATTAGTGTTTGCTGAAAGAAACTCGCTTCTAAAAACAAGATCCAAAAGGCTTAAGGAAACACACAAGGAGATGATAAAGAGCAAAGGTAAATCTGAGTAACTTACTGCTGCTGCCGTGGCCTCCTCTCCACCTACGTAGATAGAAGAAGCGATCTCCATCATGGACAGGTTTGTGGGCGCATCCGTGGTCGAGGAGGACCTTGGCCGGCCTGACTGAATGTCCTGGGCAGACCTCCTGCTGATCTGCGGGCTCCCCTTCAGGGCGTCTGCCTTGCCCCGCCTGCTGTGCAGGCTGGTCCCTCTCTTCATCTTAGGTGGCACTCTGATCTGCTGGAGCACTCGGTTCAGAGCTGTGGGGTGGGTGGAGACACCATCAATTTCAGCACAGACGCTTTGGCTTTCCAGATCCACGTCAGGCTCCAAATCAGCCTGAGCTTGCTGCACATCGTGCGGAGAGACTGACGACCTCCTGCGCTGATGCTGGAAAAGGTGCTTCAAGCCTTGACCAATCACATTAATGTTCTCCAAAGCATTATGGGTTATTTTGGACAATTTCTGCTCTGATTCATGTTGCTTTTTGGTCTCTTGATCTTGGGATTTGCCTCCAGGATCAGGGTCATCACACAACTGTTCAATGCCAGAGGGCTCCATTGATGACACCCAACAGGTTTATTTGACTATTCATACATAAATACGTCCCCTGTCTTTAAAAGGCTTGTGTTTGTTTTAAAAATGCTAAGATTGTCAGCCAATTAGGTGTGCAATTGCTTCAAGAGTGACTACACATGCAGCTGTGCCACGGTGATCTCATGCTTATCTAATATTAAACAAAAGAGTCATTATTATACATCCATGCAGCAAGTAGTGGGTTAAATCCAATGCGCAAGACATGCCATTAACAAAACAAAACGGGTCGGTTGTCCCAGCATCCCTCCGCGAGGCATGAGGTGCACCTAGGCCGTAGGCAGAAGCCAAAGCTCTTAGGAGACAAGTCAGTCAGCGCCTGGGGGAAGAAGCCCAGCAGAAAGGAAAGCAAGGTAAAAAAGCTGTTCAAAACGGGGAGAAGCAAGGAGAAAGCAGTGGGGGTCTGCTTATTACGAAGCCCATAATAATATCTAACAGACAGGAGGTTAAACTTCTGAGGAGCGTGTTAGTCTGCAGCAGAACTCATTCTGTCCCTCGACAAGGAGCTGATGAGTTGTGCTTCACAAGTCACGCCTGCTCTGCCTACCTGATCTCCTGTAGAACACCTAACCTCACAGTATTTAATATATGCAAGAAAACACAGCATTTCCAAATCAGTTATGCATTTCCAAATACTAAGAAACGACCTATTACTGCCAACATCCGCCGATGGCGCTGGAAACTGAAGTGTGAAAATCTGTCTCCAAGCAAGAACGGGCAAGTGCAGTGGTTTCAATTGGCAAAGTCTGCCCACAGCTTCCAGGGAAAGCCAAACCGCCTTTGGGAAGGTGGACTGGGCAAGCGACCCGAGCGGGAGCAGCAGCGTGGGGGTGGCAGAGGGGACAGAGCCTCGCCAGGGCAGCACAGCGGCTCTGTACAGCTGTGCAGAACTGCAGCGGGGGGAAGGACAGACAGACGCGCTGAGTGACAGCTTCACATCAGCACCATGAGATCACTCGCTCGGAAGATGAGCATTGTTTTCTTGCAGGAGAAAGCTTTGATTAGGCTTCCAGAAATACAGAAACCAGATCAGAGAGCTCTACCTCAACCTTGGCAGAAAGCAGCCGGCGCTTTAAAAAAACCAACCAAACATTTTATTTGAAATGCAACATACGTTTGGGATTCGAGAGCATTCATTTTTATCTTAAAACAGCTGCAAACAACACGTTGAGGTTACAATTAGAGCGCTCTCAATTTTGTGCATCTGAAACCTGACACAATGGGTTAAAGCAGATATTCCAAAACACTTTCCAAATTGGCATCCAAAAATATCAGAAGAGCTGCCTCACACTTAGTTTTTTTTTCAAACGTCGTCGCTATCAGCTGGAGGCAGGATGGAATTCAGTACTTACTGAAAGCAAAATACTGGAATCATACAGGATTTTCTCTCAGTCCTATGCACATCTGATAAGCATTGAGTCTAAATCTATTGGCCAGATTAATCAATAACACATTCAATGCAAAGCAACGAGCTACATCCCAGGAAAATATATTTACCCGTATTCATGCAGAAATTGTGTGGCAGAATCAAACAAATGTGCAACCAACCTTCAGTGCACAATAACATTAGGCTTTGACTTTTGAGCTCAATCTTTCTTAATATTTCTTTTTTCTCACATATCGGGTTTTGCAGAAAGCTGAGTTGCAGATCTTCACTCAATTTAAGTTTTGGGGAAAAAAAGAGAACCACCTAGATTTTCCTTTTCATCTAACAGTCCAAATGGTTCACCGAACAAACCTCACTGGCTAAAATGCAAGAATCCCAAAATTATTTGGCGTACAAAATACAAACCTGACAGTTGACCCGTAACTGCCTTTTCATTTTAGCTACTTCCCTCAGTATTCATTCCTCAGTCAAGATTCACTGAAGAGTGAAGGTGCCCAACATACTCCCTGACCAGTACCTTGCTGATCTCCTGGACACTTTCTATTCAAACTACCACCGGCCACACAGCTGATCTTAACGAACGCCCCTTCAGTCTAACCAGAGCTCCCAGCATCATCTGCTGGAAACCCTTAACCTGCTTAAATTACCTTTAGGTCAATTTACAAACCAACACGAACCAAACCAGAGAAGTCAGCTGGCAGACAAGCTCCTACTCCCCCAAATACTCTGGGGCCGGTTTCTGAAATCAGACTGACTCCTGTCTTTAAGGGCCCCCCCGGGAGTGCACTCACCTGCCGAGCCACATTCCCACATGGTGAGTCTGTCCTGAGTTTGAAAGGGCTTGTGGAACTGCATACCTGCAGTGAAGATCCTTAAAACTACTTATTTGTCCTCATATCTACTTCTGGGAAAAAATACTCATAAATGTGAAGAGCTGCGAATCAGCAGAATTAATCAGCACACTCATTCGGATTAGAATTCAAGTTTTCTGCTTGTTTTCTTCCCCACTCATAACAACCTTTACATTCTGTAACAACCTTTATATTCTGTTTGAGGGAGGAAATGGAATACTTTATAGCATGAAGTTGAAAACCACACGTTTCTTATTCATAGGAAAATACAATACATCAGGGACAGAATTAACAACTCCATATACAGGCACTCCGAGCAGATGTTTTAAAATTACTGCATCCCAGAGCATGCCAATATGGTCCTTAATTTGTGCAATTATTTCACAGCAGCACTGGGAAACAAAACAGTTCAAAAGGAGAAACTGGCAAAACCAGCATCAGATAACTGTGAATATATAAACCGGTACTTGCCTCCTTCACTCGCCCTGTGGCATGGCTGACACACGGCAGTCCCTCCACTGCACAAAACTGCAAAAGAAACCGGGTGTGAGATGCAGTTCTTGGAAACGGGGAGAAAGAGGTACACAAACAGCAACGTGAGCGTGGTTCCAGCTTGCAATTACTGCTGTTTTTCATTTAAATGTGCCTCTGGAAGCTAGGCTATTTTAAACGCTTTCAGATAACTGAAGTGACACAAATATAACTGTAGTCAAAGCGGGAGCTGACAGTTAATGGAGAAGGTCTTGGGAGGGAATGGTTTCTCTCGGGGCTCACGGCCACCAGCGTCCCTGGAAGCCCCGGCAGGTTTCAGGGCTGCAGCCTGCAAGGTCAGCCTGGTGCACACAGATTTTATTTCCTCCTCCTCTTTAGCCATTCAGACGTCCCGGGCACAGGTCAAACCGCTTGCTCTTGTTTATCTGGAGCTCACCCAACAGCAGGCGGGAACTCGAGCACCCTGAAACACGAGCACCTTCCAGCTCGCTCCTCAGGGACCCTGTCCCCTTGGCCAAACCGCCACTGCGCAAACGGCCACCACAACCAGCCGTGGCCACAGCCCCTGCCCAGCGCCCTCCCCCCACCACTCACCAGCCCCACGCGTCCACCTGGGGATGTGACCATGGGCCCAGCCACAGCCTTCACACACAACGTGAGAGGGATTCCAAGCTTTGGGTCCAACCTCGGCCAAGCACACCATCCCAGTTCCCTCTCCTCGCCCGAAGCAGGGAACAGAGTCCTTCAAGGGCATTTTGATGATGCTCAGCTGGTTGGCCACAAGGGCAAGGTAAGGCCAGAGGGTGGCCAGCAGAACACCACAGAGGACAAGAGGACAGCTGAAGGCAGACCCAGTGGCCACATCTCTGTCATACATACATACATACATAGTCATACTGCTCTGGGGTGCAACCAATCACCCACGTTTTCCAAAGGTGATCAGTTACTCAACCAGTTCTTGCAAACAGGGGTAAAAGCTTCAGAAGACATTAGGACTCAGAAAATATTGTAAGACTGCATAATGGGGGCACCTTCACTGCTTCTTTACACACCACATTCCCACCTCCGAGCAGACAGCCGGGATAAAGAAAATGTTAATGAGAATCACTGAAGTGGCATGCTAGAATATAAAGAAAAAGGTGACAGCAAATACGAAGAACTTAGAAAAAAATGAATGAACACCTTTTTGAAAAAAGTCTTTACACAGAAGAAATTGCTCTTTGACAACAGCAGAGTGGAGAACTAGGCACAATCCACCGAGTACTGGTAACACGTGAGGCACCGCTGACCTCACTTCACAGCCAATCTACCTGCTTTTTGCTTTTTTTACTTGTGAGAACGGTAAGAGCTTCTGCCAGCGAGGTCTCCATCAATATGCCCCACAGCACCACAGCACCCCGTAGGACAAGAGGCTATTTTGCCTCAAGCCAGTGAGGCCACGGACACTGCTTGTGTTTTCTCCCTAGTGAATCACAGCCTTCACTGACACACAAAGCACATCTCCCATTTTCTGTCAGAAGCTCCACATAAATGAAATGAACTCTGAAGTTCCTACTGAAGTCCAGCTCAGAGTTGACTTATCTGCAACTGGAGCAGATGCTACAAACAGCACAGAACTGTAGAAACAGGGAAGAACAATTAATTTTATGAAAGAAAACAGAAAAGATTGTGACTTTTTGTAGAATATTTCAAATACCTATTATTTGTGCTGTATTTGTATATCTTGAACCCTTAACATTAACATTGAATACAATTACCTAAGGAACCCTGACTTTGTATTTTTTTACTCCATAACCAGGTCAGTCCAACAGCTCATCCCAGAGGTGCAAACTACAGTTTGAAGGGTCTCAGGCAGGAGATGCTTCCCATTCCTCCCATCTAGCAAAAGAGAAACATTTTTTCAGCTGCTTCAGGGTAAGAATTATT
This sequence comes from Pedionomus torquatus, assembly GCA_013398155.1. Classification (NCBI taxonomy): domain Eukaryota; kingdom Metazoa; phylum Chordata; class Aves; order Charadriiformes; family Pedionomidae; genus Pedionomus; species Pedionomus torquatus. Next base: position 11,623 of record VZRU01008425.1, read on the forward strand.
TTTAAGAAACAATCCGACTCAATTTGAAAAGTCCCAAATAATTTGCAGAAACTTATCCTCAAATGGATTACGTATCAAGGCAAACGGAGAGAAAGACCAGAGGGGCAATCGCCACACACTGGAAAACCACACGCTGTGGGAACCGGGAACCCTGGCATGTGATTTATATCCACAGGAGGATTAAGGTCCTTTAAAAGCATCATTGTTCAGCAGCAACAAGCAGCAGAGCAAACATGGAGAGAAAGCTCCGGGTGTTCACAGCTAATCCTGTCAGAAAGAGGAACTCACGAGAAACCGGAATGGGTGTAAAATTCAAGGGGACTGCGGTTTGGAAAACTGTCAAAGAGGAAGACAACAGCAACGGAGTCAGTAATCAGATCCAAAAGAACAGTTTTGGCATGACTGCCCTACACCTGAAGAAACAGGTGTATTTACTTACTGTAATATAACACAGCAATTTTTAACAGTCAGTGAAGAACTAGCCCCTGAATGGAAGAAAAAGACATACAAGAAATAATTAAATGCAAAGAACATCTGTAAAATGGCAGAATACAGTGGGAACACTTACTAAAGACCAGAAAACAATACTGTGGAAAGGAAAGGAACAACGGAAAGGATGCCTATAGTTTTCAAGACAGAATTCTTCCTCTTCCTACTCCAAAATTCCCCCAAGAATTCACCTGGAATTCTACTGAAATCCGAAAGAAAAACTAGGGCCAAGATACAGGTATAGATATAAAGCTGCCCACTCAGCACAACCCTGACACCGACAGTACAAAGCTCCAACGCAGTACGGCTGGACGAGCAAACTGAAAGACAAAACCAGAAAGACTCAGCACATTAAATAGCACAGCTGAGAGATGAGGGGAGAAAACACACTTCAAGTACCCGTGAAGTTAATCAAAGATTTTAGAGAAGGGGAACAGCCCAAATCCACATACTTTTGATGAAACAGTAGGGGCAAGTGGCGTGCCCAAGGAATTCACTGGAGGTATCCACAGTGCCCTGCATTAGGAAGGACACTGTGGCAGAAGTTCAGCAAGAAAGGCCACACTGGATGGAGAGAAACCGACACTTTAACAGGAACAAGGGACACCAGTACAGACCTACAGCTTACTTTTAAGCCAATGGCAGCAGTACAGGGCAAAATCAATGCGGTAGGATAATAAGTTTTACTGATTTCTGCCTAATGATTTCCCTAAACCCTCCAACCTGTTCCCAGCACGATCCAGAAGCCAAGGAGGACTCAGCTAAGTGGTGCCACCTCTGCTCTCCTCGCTCCCCCCGGCACTGCTGATGAGCCACCATGCTGGGGTCCTGCCACAAGTACCAGCTGAGAGACCGGACATCCTGGGAAAAACTGGCTTCCTCGGTGGCGTTGCCAGATCTTGGGCAAGTCTGCAGTGCCCGATGTCTGCTACAGCCCAAACACGAACCTGAAGAAGGGGAAAAACACTGAGGGCAGCGTCAGTGAAGGTACTTCAGTAAGAGCTTTCTAATGGAGCAAAACACTTAGATTCCCTTGAAGGCAACGTGCACAGATAGCAGTTGGGAATAACTCACGCTTAGATGGCCAAGCTGCTCAGTTTCATACAGGCAGCCAACAGTATTCTTCTGGTAAAAGGATTATTTAAGCCAACTGACGCACGCACTATAAATGGATTCTTCATTTAGTAGTCCCACAATTTAAACAATAAACCACAGGTCACTTGTATGTGTCAAAGAACACAAAAACTCGCCCCAGCACACTGTTAATAAAGTGACAGGGAGGCTGGCAGCACCTTTACGTATGAATTACACCATCACCACCAGGGAGCAACTTCACAAGATTTTTTAGATATTCGGGAACCACAGTGGCACTGTGTCTGAGCCCCTGCAAAACCAGAGACGTGCAACCCCCTCCTCGCATCCTCGAGAGCCTAAAACAGACCTACAGTTCATCCACTCATTTGTTCGGGACAAGACAAAGGGGGTGGGAGCAGAACCCTGAGGTCACTCAAAGGCATTAAGAGCCGTCCTCTTCTCTGGAGCACGAGTGGGGTGGGAAGGAGGGAGGGCCACCTCTTCGTGTGCCCTGGGCACACTAACAAGGGCCATTTCAGAGGGTTCCTCAGCCAAGGATCTTACGCTTTGGCACACCAAAAGGTATTCACTATTTCCAAGTCTGCTCCCACTAATGGTTCACATGCTCGTGCTCTGCCAGGATGGTACATTCAGACATACCAGAAGGCAATTTTTCAACATCACTCTCTTCTCAGATCCACATCCTGTTGAAACAGTTCCTTCCTGCAACTTTACATTTACTGCTGCTGACCAGCAGAACTACTGCACACAGCTTTTAGTTCCTGAAAGCCCAAATATTAATCCTGTACATAAGAGCAAACTGCAGACACGACACAGACGATCAGATACCAAACACACTCTTAACAACTACAGATCCCTTTCTCCCTCCTCCTTAAAAATTACTTTTTAAGAAACATCTTCCTGAATATAACCACATCAGAATCAGGCATCTTCATTACCATCCATGAGCAACCTCTAAATTACTGCTGTCCTAGGAGTACTGCTCATCCATTGCTGTGAATATAAAAAACAGGAGTTCTTCTGCAAAGGCAGAAGGTCGCAGTGTAAGGACCATAGACGTAAATATCAAAGATTAGGTAACTTTCCTTGTTTATTAGGAAACTGCAGTGGCTTACAGTCGAGTGGCTCGTTTTCAGGACTGTTTCTACTGTTTGGCAGCACAAGCAATTGCCACCGAAATGTCTGCCACCCCTCTCTGAAGATCTCAGTAACTCAGTGTTTACACTGTTGTCTGAATCAAAACTACAAAGTAGAGGTCAAGACTTCTCCAAAGTCAAGAACCATGCAGAGGTACCAATAGGTAATTCAAGTTTTGGTATATGCTATAAACATCACATGGAAATCAAAGCAAAATACTTCCACATGTTCTGCCGATGAGGGCAGGTACACAAGGAACGTAACCCAGAAGATACAGAGGCTCCAACCCCTTTGCTGAAACTGCAGATCAACAAGGTAAGAGCCTGCCTGGACACAGAAAAAGAACACAATCAGGAGTTAGAAGAGCCCAGACGAAAAGTCATCCTTGGCCTGAAGGACGCACGGACAGTGCATGAGGGGTGTGTGGGTGGTCACGGGGTACCAGTCCCCAGGGGTTTCCTGCTCAGGGTCCCTCTCTGCGGAGGTAGAGGGACCTGTTCTTGCTGCAGGACTGCAGGACCTTCCAATTAAATGAGCTGTTTTACAAAATCCATTGCCTGAGACTCTGCTGCGGGAAGCCGAGGGTTGGAGAGTCTGTGTGTGACACCATGACTGGTGTGTGAGTGCTCAGCAGCGGCTCCTCCCGTGACAGGGGTGACACCAGCACGTCAGTCCCAGCCTGTGACCCAGGCATTGCCCGTCCCAGCTCCGGGAGCCACGGTCACCGAGGGCAAGGGTGAAAGCACAAGGGAGCAGCCCAGAGGGTGGGAAGAGGATGATCAGATGGGCGATGTTTTGGGAAATCGTGTAAGGAACAGAGAGAAAACACGGTCCTGGGCACAGTCTGCACCCTCTCAACTGGGAGGCTGGGAAAGCTCCAGGCTTATGCGGATCACAAGGAAGAACTGCTCCAGCAGTGCTCCATCTGCCCCATCTAAAATGCAGCCGTAAGCACCAAGGCCTGTTCGTCAAAATAAGCCACAGTTGGGAGAAACTGTTGTCGGCTGCTTTGTCCACTTTCACTATTGTGGGGACATACAGCAGAAGAATGTCCAATTTCACCTCGGCACACACAGCTCTCATTAACGTGGTAAAGACCAGCTCTGGAGGTATCTCCTTCACAGGCAGGAGCCTATGTTGAGCCTGCTCACAGCTACAGCAAGAAAAGCCTACCTTCAAATACCAAATGAATTCTATACCTGCACAGGTGAAAATGAATCACAGTTTCTTTTTGCTTCCTTATCTTCAAAGAAATCTTTCACTGCAACAGATTTAATTCCTTGAAGCATCTCATAGGTTTCTGTGGTCCACTGCACCCCTAACTCTCCACCTCTGCTGTTGGTAACATCTGCATTATCTGGATCAGACTCTCCAGCCTCTGGAAAAATGCAACATTAGCAGGCTGTGCCAAACGTTTTGGCAGGACCTTCTCAGGGGAGGAAGAGATGGAAGCTGCTCTCACCCTCAGCGCTGTCTGCCAGGAGATGCTGCCGCTTCCAGTGTGTCAAAGCTGACTCAAATGTCAGGAGCAAGTGAACCACATAGTGGAAATACAGGTATTTTTGTCTTCCCTTGGAAGTGGAACGAAAGGTTACACTACAGCTATTTCAAGCATTTCAGAGAGACTTTTAAGCATGCCAGCCAGAGAGGAAAAAAAAATAAATAAAAAAAAATGGTGGCCTCATCTCATTTTAGCTCCCAGCAGATTCCTCTGCAACAATGCCAGCACAGAAGCTGGCAAGACTTAGCACCTCTAGCTCTAGAGGAAAGGTTTATTCCAGGCTTGGAATTGTAAGAGGGTTAAAGCAAGTTAAAATAGCAGGCTTGTAAAGAAAGATATCACCTACCACCAACCCACGCTACATGCGATTCTAACATGTGCTCTTAGCCCTGAATTTTGGAAAGCATCATATTTACAATGACTCGTGAAAGAAGAAAGTAGAACTAACCTGGCACGGAGCGGTAAAACACTCCCCCTGATGACTCAAAACCAGTATTAATTCTCTGATCTTTCAGAAGTGTTGACTCCACGTACTGAGACTAAAAGACAGATCAAAGGAAGCTTTCGTTCAGCTCAGCAAAATCAGTCTTTCCCATTGATTCCAGAGCTCTTGGTGTTAGGTATTTGAAAGTCCTCCACTGATACTTAGCATCAAATGAGTTACAAAGCAGAACTTTGACTTTAAGCAGCTGATAATGACTAGCTCACATAACATTCAGTCCAAAAATGGGGGAAGGCCTGCTAATCTAGAACACACAATGATCGTCCCCACGCTGTCACCCAGACCTGCTCTAAGCAGCGTACATTAACCACTCCACAGACATAAAACCTACCTCTGAGACAGCTCCCTCCACGCTGCTGAGGATACCTGAAAAGCTCTCCCAGCTGAAGACCACTGCCATTGGAAAAACCTGCCTGCAGGCTGCAAAACCTGGCATCTCACTGCATCTCAGTTGCTTAAACTGGGACACAAACCAGGCAAGACAGGCGAATTCCCATCAGAGGTTAACAGGACTCACTCACAGACTGATGGCTCACTGTCTTTCACATTCACAATATGACAGTTTCATCCCTGCTCTTCAAAAGAAAACTGTCCTTCCTGGTCTTCAAGTGAGCTAGTCCAGGGAGCTTTTAATTAAGTGTAACTATTAAAAATTACACTAGTATAACAGTAATGGTCTTAATCTGGGGCTGGTTGTTTAAATGGCTCTTTTTTTTCTTAATTAAGCATGAGCAAGTCCCTTCCTGCAGCGCTACACAGACCATGTTCAGCCTGCCCGTCAAACGCTGCTTGGAGTCCCTCAGCCAATGTCTGGGAGAGGCCAGGAGGACCCACCGGTGAGAACTGCCCCCTCCACATCTCCTTACCTTGCCTGCACTCGAGCTACCAGCTGCTGAGGAAACAGGATACAGGTATAATGTGCTTTTAACTGGGCTCATTACAGCCACTTCTCCAAGTCTCAGGTAGCTCAAGCACAGCTTGAGACAAGGAACGCTGTAACCGAGCACACGTGTACCGGCCATGCAGGAGCAGTGGCCAGCTAGCCCTGGTGCCTCNAATGTGCTTTTAACTGGGCTCATTACAGCCACTTCTCCAAGTCTCAGGTAGCTCAAGCACAGCTTGAGACAAGGAACGCTGTAACCGAGCACACGTGTACCGGCCATGCAGGAGCAGTGGCCAGCTAGCCCTGGTGCCTCCAAAGGTGGTCCCAGCAGTCAAGAGTACCTGCCCTGGGGCACTTGGACACGCTGCCTGGCTTCCTCCAGCTGAGGAAGGGAACCTGTGCAGCCCCATCCAGGAGCCGTGCCATCCCCTCTGCCCACCCAACAGGCACACACGCGTCCCGAGCACGCTGGGGCTGTTGTGGCTTGTGCACCACCGTGGGAGCTTTAGCACAAGCTGTGATACACCAGAAGTACGATCACTCTCCCACACTTCCTTCTGATCCTTTCGTGGCAGGTGATACAACGAACATCCCACTGCAAGGCCAGGCACATCCAGCTTCCCCAGCCAGTCTCCAGAAGGCCTACACTTTTTGGACTTAGACAACAAAAATACTGATGCCCATCTAAGGTCCTTTTCTTCCAATAGATCCAGCTACGCCTTTTTAGAGACACGGCGCAGACTGCACAAACCGCACAGCCCAGCGGCCACGCACACCAACGTGCCAGCTCCTCAGTACCCACCTCCACACCCAGCCGCACAAAGGCAGTGCTTAACTCCGTGATTCTGCTGTGAAGAAATCGGGCCTGAGGACCGCCTTGCCAGTGGGAATGAAGCAGTCATACGCTTAAAGCCTCAGCCAAAACCAGAACGTTTCCTCCCACATTCATGGCTGAGTCCACATGAAAGAAAATGCACAAAATCTTTAACCAAAGCAGCACAAGAAGGGAGCAGATTCGTTTGAAACAAGGCTGTGGAGGTGCAGGCTTGTAACCAGAGCCAGAACCAAGCAAGATCCATGTTCATGGACCCTTACAGAACCACTGCTGAACCGGGGGACCCACCGGCACCCCCAGGTCGCTTTCTGCAGAGCTCTTCCCAGCCAGCCGGGCATCCAGCGTGGGGTGGCCACCCTACAGGGGCCTACACAGGGTGGGCCCAGGTGACAGATGTCCTCAGTCTAAAACCTGCCACCCTCAAAGCGACCGAGCAAGGCTAGAGACGGTGACAGCTCTTTCCTTTCTGAAACACATGTTTATCTTTCAGAGTCTCACATAACATGACCACACAACAGAAAACCCACGCTATTCTAGCACTCCCTTAATTACCTTGCACACACAAAAATGGCATCTTTGGGGCACCAGGGTTAAACCCAAGCTGATCCTAAAATCTACTGATGTCTTCAAGTGACTCTGGGATCGTTATCTGACACACACACAAATTGTGCTTTGAAAAATAAATAAATGCTGTTTTCTCAAACAGTCTGAGCCAGAGCAGACTCTTTCAAGAGGTGAAAACTTGAGACACTCACCAAGGAGTTAGACCAACACTAAACCAAAAAACACTTCTGTTTTTTTCCTTCTCACACAAACTGAAACTGCACCTGAACCATTTTAAGGACTTTGGTAAACCAGAACCAAAGCTCACACTTTCAGCACAACAAACCATCTGAAAACCATTTCCAGCAAAAGCACAACCAGCACAGACAGCAAGTGCTGTGCAGAGCAGAAGCAGGACCTGCTCCAGCCTTCCGTCCCCAACACCAGCAACAAGCCCGTGCTGCGCTCCCCGAGGACACCGCAGACCAAGCAGCCAAACCGCTTGGGCACTCGAGGTGAACTCACCAACCTCTGCCCGTTAGGAAAGGGCTCCTCTACCCAGCTCATGTTTTTCCCTAGCAAAGAATGGGACGTTAATTAATGGCCACCAAGCCACGTCAGCCTGCACTTTCCCATAGCCATGACACAGGCAAACCCCTCCGTGGAGCCCTGCTCCTGGGGGAGCACCAGACGAGGGGTTCGCAGGGTCTGGCACCGAGCTGCAGCTCCCACAGCGCAGCACCCGCAGGTTCTGCTGGGACCACAGCTGATGTCCCAGCGTTCCGGAGCTGAACAGTGGTGAGACACCAACAAGCACCCCAGCTCCCACAGAACACTGAAGGAACTAGAGATTATCCCAGCAGAAAGCTGACACAGCGGACTGCAGTGCCACACACCCCGAAAGAACCGTTTTCCATCACCAACACTCTTACCTCACCAGCCAGCCAACCACTACTGGCCTGAACCAGGCACGTCACCTCGTAAGAGCCTGACCAAAAGCTGCTCTTTTTCCTTCCTCCAATTTTAACCATTATTCAGGCTCAGACTCAGTGACACACTCCTTGCAGACCAGGGATCACACCTTACTAAAGCATAAGATGCTCGTCCAGCACCCTGCCCCAGGCAGTGATTTACAAGCACTGAGCCTCTATGGGTACAGTACTTTTATCCATGCCAGAAAAGGCTACAGCCTTTTTGCTCCAAACTAGTATACCTGGAGAACATGAAAAACACATTTATATCCTAAGAGGATAATCGCCATGGCAACTATCTTCCAGGAAAATAACAGCCAACAACATCAGGACAAGGACAGGCCACTAAGGAATTTTTTAAGGGAGACCAACCAGCCCACACCAATCTGAAAAATACTGAAACCTGCCAAATTTATCTATGAAGGAATGGTCAGGAGGCATCTGCAACCTTCTTATCATAACCCATCCCACAAGCTGAATCAATGGCACTATTATCCATATCAACACCCAGTGCCTTCTAACATTCTTTGAAATGCTTTAGACACCTTGCAGGGCAGTTTTAGGGCAACGTTCTCCAGTGTACACAATCTCACCTTTCAGACCATTTCTGTACATCAAAAGAAAGCCTCCTCTTATACTCAAATTCTTTGCTCTCCTCACATTAGTATTCCCTTTTAGTCACAGGAGTTTGAGTAATGAAACTGCAGTTATTGCAGACAACACTGACATGATGCTTTCCACAAACTGGCATGTTTACAAAGGTAGGTCAACCTCATCCTACAGAGAAAGAAATAAAGATTATTACCTTGCTTGTGACAGGGACACAGGACCTGCAAATTCTAACAGGTTTTTGGAGTTACTACAAGAATTGTTGAATTTTCGCAGAACAGCAGCTTTCTGAGGAAATGCACACCAATTTTAATTGATGGAATTACAGAGGCCATAACTTGTATACAACTTTAAAAAAAAAAGGCACCTAGTTAGGTCACAGAGTCCAAGTTTCTGATACACTCCCCAAAACGCAGCCCGGGGCCATACTGGGCAGCTCAGCAAACCATTGCACCGCGGAGGCTCTGGTGCGCTTCTCCAGACTTCACGAAAGCTGCTCAAGGGAAACAAAAATACCTTTCTGCTCAGCGCTCTTTAGTACAGCACCACCGTCCCGATGGCCAGGCTGGACTGAGGAACCTGTCTAACGTTTGCTGCACCAAGTTCTGCCCTGGTAGCACTGGCACAGTGCCTGCCACGGGTACCAGTGTCACCGGTAACAGGTACATTTCCCAAGCTGTTCCCCCCGACCCCAGCTCCGCCCGTAGGAACAACGGCAGCGCAGGCAGGGACCCTTCCCAGCACAGCGCTCCCCTGCCAATTAGCATTTGCACCAGCAGCACAGACACAGCCCGCTCTGCCCCTGGTACAGGACCGACACCAGCAGGCTACGAACCCAAGTAGGTTAGACCTGTGTCCCTCCAGTAACCACCTCAGCCTGGTTCACTGGAGCTCATCAGCAAAGCCTCTCAAGGAGAGTCTGTCTGCTAAATACATCCAGTCAGGTATCTACTTTCAGTACATTAATTTTCCTCTTAAAAAAATAAAATAAAAGACTAATGAATAATTAGTGTCTTCTGGAAGACAGAGATGGGTTTGACTACCTTTTGCTGCCAATTAATTGAGAAGGCTGCCACTGCCCTGGAGTGCCAGCATGACCACCTACACCACAGAAAAGATAACCACGTCCAAGCAGTTTTCAGAAGGAGAGCCAACAGATGGTATCAGCGCACGCTGGCCTCTGCTAAGCCCGCAGAGGAAGCTAGCCGACTTCCTCGTTCCAGGTTTAGAATTCCACATGGAAGTACAAGATAAAAGCTTTAAGGTAAAATACAGCTGTGCAAGTCGGTGAACTTCTGCACTGCTGAAATGGCTGAGGTTCTCCCTCTTCTGCTACCTGGGTGGGACAAAGCTGCACAGGCACAAAGCAAAGCCCACCCAACCCTGGTGGGTGGCTGTGGCCCGTGTGTCGGACGGCAAGACAAGACCTGCTCCTGTTCTAGCCTTACTGAAGATGCTTTCCAAGCCAAGGCAGGGACCCGAACACCGTATCTGACCACCACCGCCTCCCAGGGGCACCTCAGCGACTATTTCACATCTGTCACAGGCTTGGAAGAAGAAAATCTCTGCAGACATCTAAGAACTGAAAGGGGGGGCAGAGGAGGTTCGGGTCATACGACACCAGCAACTTGCTGTTCTAAAAGAAGTCCTTTGAATATTCCTACAGCAGGTTCAAACAACCTCCCCCTCCAGACAACGCCAGCTGGATATTCTGGTGCTCCTACAGTCTCACTGTGCATACATACATTCCATTGCTAAAACCATGAATAATGGTGCAGATCAATCTGAATCTAGATAATGTATGCCTTGAGTTCTTGCCGCCCTGCAGTCAAAGAGCTTTTTCTTCCCATTTGTTGTAAGTTGCAGTGGGCATACATACCTCCAAAAGGCTCGGGCTAGCTCGTCTCTTTGCATAGATATGCTCACAGTTGTAATCCAAATGTCTTCAACAGAGGTCTAGTATTAAAAATACTTAGAAGTACAAATTCCACGGGGAACAGGAAAGTCAGGGGAGGGAAGGAGATATGATTTATTGGCTTCTACATTTGCAGGCATCTGCAGTCAGTAGTGTAGGTCATTTTCAGAGTCAATCTTGGCAGCAAAGCTTCTTCGTAGAGGAGAAAGACCTGCCAAAATTAACAACCATAGTAAGAAACACCATTACCATCCGCTAAGCAACAAAACAGCCCCACAGATTCAGCCTTCATCACAGAAGAGAGGCAGTTCTTATTTGAAATACTGGGTTTCTGCTAGCTTTGAGGTATTGAAAAATGAGTAGTTTAAACTCAGCAATTCCAGTTCCCAAAGCCTCAGCTACAGCTGAGGGAAGTGGAAAGCGAGTAGAGAAAGAGGATTCCTCCTCCAGATCTCTAAGCAAAGCAAAAATTCCTAGAAACCCAGCCCAAGATATTATCATGCCAGTTATTTCTGAATGGTTCAAAACCAGTTCTCAGTAAGACTGAGATACTAACACGGGGTCTACCTCCAGCGCAAGCTGCAGCAGCCCACTCCGTGCAAACACCACCAGCTTACAGATGGGCACCGAACCATTCCCCAGCCCACAACAGGGGCTGACCTGCTAGAGAGAACCCATTTCCTAAAGAAAGTACCTCTTTAAACACACTGAAAAAAAATAGTCTATTTTATACCTGAATTAGATGCAGCTTTTAATTATTAAATCTTTGGCTATGATTAAATAAGTCCACACCACACCAGAGACCTGCTGAAAAACATAACCCAGCAGCTTTTGTGTGGTGCATGGTAGTGGGGGCAGAACTTTCTAATGGCAAAAAGCATTTTGGGGGGTTTCTTAAATGGCACGAAAACCTGAAGTCCCAATTTATTTCTAATGCAAAATCTACAAAGTACATCCTCCTCCATCTTCATTTTGCTTCCGTGTTTTGCATGGCTTCCAGACGGGCTGCACGGGTTTATCAGGCAGCTGAACTGGACACAGCGGACACAAAGCTCCAGTGAATTGTCCATCTGGCACAGGAACCCCGCGAGGCTGTGGAGGTCACTGAGCCGCGCGAGTCCCACAAGCCAGGGGCCCACCGTCCCCAGACAGAGACGAGTCCCAAAAATGAGAGTGGAACTGAACTCCCAGCTGGTTCCTCACCGCCAGACATTTCCAGACGGACAAAGGGTCTACTCCAAGAGGAGACCATGGTCCTGTTGAGTAAACATGAAGCCACTGCAACACCTCGGTGCAGCTCCCAATGGGACAGCCGTGCGCAACGGCAGCGCCACAGGCTCCCCGGGCTCAGGGACCTGCTGCTCCGGTTCAGGGCTTTGCCACTTCAGCAGCCACACCTGTAGCCCAGATGTGCGCTACAAAAGGCCCAGAAACATTTAAGTTCGGTGGCTGATGGGCTCCACGTCCGATGCGGCCGCAGTTACATCCCTGCCCCCTCCGCTGCGCGTCCCTCCGCTCGGGCCTTTACACCTGCTGCAGCTTCACGGGGCTCCCGGCGGCACCGCACAGGTTAAGCTGCCAGCTCCAGCTCTGCTCACGGTGGTTTGGGCCCTGCAAAGCTCCGCACCCACTGCTTCACCCCCGAGCTCTCTGACGGCCTGTCTCTGAAAAACAGCTTTTAAAATAGCAAAATCCGAGCTGGCGTGCAAGGCAGCTCAACGACATAACGAGCACCCAAGTGATCTCGTAAGAGAGGCCTGGCGGGGAGGCACAGGCCAAGAGCACACCCAGACTTTGCCGCCCTGAAGGCCCGGGGGACGGGCCCGGCCGCCCCGCTCAGCCCGCTCCGGCCGGTGGGGGCCGGGGCGCTCCGAACCGGGCACAGAGACCCGCGGCGGGGCTGGGG
>VZRU01008440.1:38220-51053 GCA_013398155.1 Pedionomus torquatus
CCCCCAAACCCCCCCCCCCAAAAATTATTTGTTATGCCAAGGTATTACACTCACAGAGTCAGTAAGAAGAGACCCAGCCACAAAAAACAAGCCTGGGGTCACAAATGAGGCTCTTGACTGCTCGTAAGGAGAGCCAGGAGTGCCTTAGTGCTTGAAGGATGGTATTTGGGGAAACCAGAAAAATACTCCAAAGGCAAAAACATGGGTGGGTGTTCAAAGAAGTGATGCAGCTAAATTGGAAAAAACGGGTAAATTTGGCACGGTCAAAATCCACAATTTCCTCCCATATCTACATTTAAAAAAAAACAAAAAACCAAGAATCGGGTGTTTAAGCATGTAGGAAACCAGAAAAACCCTGTAATAAGTGAAATGGGATCCATAAAATCCACTCCTTCTCAGTTTAATGAGGGTGAGCAGCCGGGCAGGGACAGCATCCCGGGAAGCGCGTGCCACGACGCACACTCCGAAGCTCCATCCTAAAGGTCTCTTCAGCATTTTCATTTAAAAAATTACAGCTCACCCAGGCCACGGATTTATTTCTTTTTTTTCAAGCAACTGTCCTTTCTTCACCTTCAGCTCCCAACCTTAATTACTGCTGATCTCCCCCGCATCAGGGCATACAAGACCCCACTGTGTGATGTGTTAAAAGCAAAACTGGCTGCAGGAACGCTGAGAACAGCTAAATAGTATGTGGTGGGATTCCATTTTAACCCTGGTGTGACGGCCAGAGGACAAGGGGACATGGAAAGGCCGTTGTTGGCTTGGCACCCCCGGGCTGCGTGCGGTTGTGTTGCACCCACGCGGTACGTGCGCCCGACGAGCATCCCTGGGGTTCTACACAGGAGGGAGCTGAGGAGCGGCAGCGATGGGATTTGGGCTGCTCTGCCGCTTCCTTCTGCCTCAGAAAGTCCACTTTGCTGTGGTTTTGTTGTTTTGGTTTTTTTTTTTCATGTGCTTCATTTTGAGCAACCTGGTCTAGCGGGAGGTGTCCCTGCCCGGGGCAGGGGGTTGGAACAAAGATGGTCTTTAAGGCCCCTTCCAACCCGAGCCATTCCATGATTCCATGATTCTAAATATTCAGAATAATGTAAAAATTGTATCTCAGGGCGTACACCTCTGCTGCAAGGTTTCAGTCACTAAGATTTACACCATATTAAGGACATTGTGACGTGAATAGTAATTTTTCATGTTATTTTCACTTAGGAGAACAAGACACATAGACCAACACCACCAGAGCTCTCTGACGTTTGCAGAAAGCTCAAATAACATTTTAAAAAGTTTTGATTTAAACAAAAAAGAAAAAAAGAAAAAAAAAACCCAAAAGTCTCAGCAGTGCTATTCACAGCTGAAGTTTCAGTCCAGTTTGCAGAAACCTGTGAGCAGCTCTTCCAGAGAAAGCCTATCAATGTACAAAACATTTGCATTCAGACGCCGGGCTGGGGAGCAGATCCCTATGGCTGTTTTCACTGGAATTGCTCCTGTTGTCCTACCAGGAACCAGCAGAGGTGGCTCAGCCACAGCTGAGCTCTAAATTCAATTACCATGAACTTCTGTGCAATTCTTGCCAGTTGTTTTTTGAAACCATATTATCAGTGAAGTTGCATTTGGTTTGACTGCAGCCACCAAAACCCTTCCCCTCCTGGATCTCGACCTCCTCCTCCTCCTTCCTCGCACCCAGAGGGTGAGGGCTGGGATTTCCCTGGGACCCAGATCCCCTTTTCCTCGCTCTCTTCCCCATGCCCAGGAGAGGAATAAACACAGGAGGGGAAGGTCCTGGAGGGGTTCCTGGAGATGATGCTCCAGCCCAGCACAAGCACAGCCTCTTCCAGAGAGGTCTACCATACCTTTGATGCGTCTGCTGGCTCCGGCTTGGCTTTCTCTGGGATCACTTCACGTCTCATGTCAGGTTTTGCCACTTCCTTTTCTATTTTAGAGGTGACAACCACGTCCTTGGTGTGGGGCTTGGCTGGGATAGGCTCCGCAGCGTGGGTCTGAGCGATGGCTGGGGCAGAGGTGGGACGGGGACTCCTCTCGGGGGTTATCACGGCCACTGCTGAGGACGGGGGAAGAGACAGACGGGGACAAGGTTCAGAGCAGGCAACGTTTCTAAAGCGCCGGGCAAAACCTTTCCAAATTACAGTGCTGTCGTTTCAAAAGAAAGGGAGGAGGAGGAGGAGAAATTAAAAAAAAAAGGGAAAAGAAAGAAAGATGGTGAGCAAAGCAGCTTGTGCGTTTAGTAGAGGAAAGTTGAGATTATTTTCCTTATGGTTAAAAGAAAAGAAAATAAAACCCCACAACAGATGGTTTACAAAAAGCAAGCTTGCACTCTGCAGAGAAGCCACACCAGAAAGGCAAATCTGTTTTTTGACACTGTGCCATCGGTCTCTGGGTCCTCTGCACACAACAGGCACAGAAGTCCATTAAAAAATAGAAAAGCTTGGAGCTGAGGCGAGTTGTTGACTTGTTGCCATCTCCTTAACCCAAAAAGGATGGTTTCTGGGAGGGCAATAAAAGTTTATCCTTCATCTCCCTAGTCTTTTCAGCAATTAAAACAAACAAAATAAAAAATAATCAACGAGCATTGCTCTATAAAACTTCACAGCAGCTTCCAGGTGGGTTTCAAAGCAGGCTGGGGTTGTGTGTCCCAGATGGGTATCTCCTGCTGCAGCCCGAGGCACCGCTGCGAGAAGATACCCAGCGCCTCCAGATCAGTGACGGTGCAGAAATGAATAGCATGCTACCCCCAAAAAATCCTCTGTCCAGAGGATGACAGTCTCTGTCAAATACAAGCCCCAGGGACACACAAAATTAACTGCCTGCTCCTTCCTTCCATTCCTCATTTCCCAGGCAACCCCCAGCCCTAAAAACCCTGACCCCTCCGAAACACCCAAGCCAATGTTATGCGTTACCTACAGATGCAATGAGCTCTCTGGTTCTCCTGATGTTGGGGTTTTATGGCCGTCCCGCTAAAAATATACCCAGTCACCTGAACAAATTTATTTGACGTGGTTTCATATTCCTGAAGTCCCATTTTATGTCCCAAGGGTCACACTGTGTAACCTACCCCAGCCAGCGCCGAGTTACCAGCCTCCATCCAGCTCCACAATGACACTAGAAAATTTGTCATTAAAGAAATTGTAATTTTAAGCAACTCCTTAGTAAGGATTCCCCTTTCACTGAAAAGGTAAATCCTCTTTGCACATAAAACATGTACAGAACAAAGTATCCCTGTGGCCAAGAAGATACAAAAAAGAACCTGATTTTTCAGAGGCTGAAATCACACGTTTAAGACAAACTCCTAGAGACCACATCTCGCTGAAAATCCACCCCAGAACCCCAAACCACCACCACCATCTCTGTTATCTGCCCCCTCTCCAGCCCGGCAGTTCATTTCTGTGAGCCAGACACAGTGTTATCCTTTTGGAAGGACATGCTGGTGCCGTGTCCCGGTGTCATTTATGCCACGGAAGCGGTGACAGCCGCCGGGGAGGTCGTACGGAGGGACGGTGGGACGGCAGGGACAGTCGGGATGAGGAGGATGCCGGGTGCGCAAAGCCAATCGTGGCGGTACCTGACTCCTTTGGGACCGGCTCAAGTTCTCTCATCACCACCATTTTTTCTTCCTCCTCCTCCTCCTCCTCTTCAACTGGGCTTATCTCAACATTGCCAAGAGCACGTTTGGCTAAAAAAGTTATGGATGTGTTAAAATGCCACCTCGAAGATGAAGCAGCAAAGGCAATTCTGCCATCAGTAGACCTGCAACGGCCACTTTCCTGCTTCAGAGCATCAGGACATGAAGGAAAAATAACCAACATCCCCCAGCTTCTCCTTTGCCATCCAAGAATGAGTCCTGCACTGTCCAAAGCTGCTTCATTTTAGTTCCATATTCTTGACCTTTAGCTATTCTAACACAATTTAAACACAGTAAAAAGCACTACTCCAAAAGATAAGATTTCAAATACCAATCGTCATCAACTCGGCCAAGAAAACATCCCTACTGGGACCAAAAGTGTCACAGAATCACAGAATGGTATGGGGTTGGAAGGGACCTCTGGAGATCATCTCCTCCATCCCCTTGCTAAAGCAGGTCCACCCAGAGCAGGTCCCACAGGAACGTGTCCAGGTGGATGTTGAATGTCTCCAGAGACAGACTCCACCACCTCTCTGGGCAGCCTCTGCCAGGGCTCTGACACCCTCAAAGGGGTTCAGAAGTTCCTCCTCATGTTGAGATGGAACTTCTTTATGTTCACGTTTTTGTCCAGTTCCTCTTGTCCTCTCACTGGGCACCACTGAAAAAAGCCTGGCCCCATCCTCCTGACACCCACCCTTGAAGTATTTATAGACGTTGATCAGATCCCCCCTCAGCCTTCTCTTCTCCAGACTAAGAAGTCAAGAGGAGGAACAATTGCAGGAGGTGGATGAGAAGAAGGGGCAGTGGCAGGAGGCTCCTGGATGTGCTGGGGTCTGACGCTGGCTGATGTCCCATCCCATGGAACATCCTGGAGTCTGAATGCAGGGGTTGGTTTAAGTGTTGATCACCACAATCAAGACAAGAGGTCAGCTTCCCACCTTCCCCCCTCCGTGGCTTCAGTCTCCTCTGCCTGTAATGACTAACCCACTCTGCTTTTAATTAGGGTGAGGGGGGACCTGGGTGCAGCCGTGAAGTTGCTCTGAACACCCTCCCCAAGCAGGGCAGAAGCCAAGAAACACAGCGGAGTGTAGGTCACCTCCAGCAGGCCCCGGAGCACGCAACCTGCTTTTCAGGCACCGCACATTCCTGTAGCTCGGGGGAAAGAATTTTCCAAGAAGGGACAGTAACAGGAGAGGTTGAGGAAGCCACTGCACGCTCGTTTTGACACGCAGGCACACAGCCAAGCCCCGGCAGGGTACACCTCCTCCTCTCGCCCAGAGGCACAGCCCCATAAAGCAGCGCTGGCGTACGACAGCACACTCTGCGAAGCCGGGTGTGATTTCAACAGCAAGGAACACCACCGCAAACACCACCCTCTGTCCTACAGCCACTGCATCACTTCAACCCAGCGGGTGACAGCCCCGGGGCGGCCGCGGGAGCCGCACCAACGTCACCGCAGCTGTACCTGACCGCGTCCGCAAAGGCTCCGGTAACTTTGGCTCGGCAACGGGAACCTTAACCACCTCTACCTTCTCCTCCTCCTCCTCTTCCTCTGCAATGGGTTTCATTTGAAAAGTTTCAAGAGGGTGTTTGGCTAGAAAGAGGTTCGTACGTGTTAATAGAGCGGTTGGAGAACGGTGCAGATGCACGATGCTTGTGGCAGCAGAGGGGAGAGCAAGAAGAGATCCCTCTCCAAGGCAGCAGCTGAGAACAGCAAGGAGGTTTTTAAGCCACAGAATCATAGAATGGTTTGGGTTGAAAGGGACCTTAAAGACCATCCAGTCCTGGGCAGGGACACCTCCCACCACACCAGGTTGCTCCAAGCCCCATCCAGCCTGGCCTTGAACCCCTCCAGGGATGGGGCAGCCACAGCTTCTCGGGGCAACCTGGGCCGGGGTCTCACCACCCTCACACCAAAGAAGTTCTTCCCCACATCTCATCTCAATCTCCCCTCTTGCATTTTAAAACTGTAGCTCCTCATCCCATCGCTACACTCCCTGATAAAGAGTCTCTCCCCATTAAATCTGGCAGCTTAACAGCAATTTTTCACTGCACAACCACATCTCAGTCTCTGTAGAGCTGCCAGGTTCAACTGTGTATTGCCTCAAAGGGGGAAAGAACACCACGGGTAAGGTTTGAGGGCTTCTTGCTCAGGCAGGGACACGTGGGGACACACAAAGGGCTCTCCAGTGCTGCACTAGGGTGGGCTCTGCCTGCAAATTCTGGTGCTGGCTGGTAAAATCCAGGAAAAACACCCCCAGTCTCCTCTAGCTGAAAACCTATATAAAAATTAGCAGCTTTAATTAAAAGTACTCGAGTGATCAACTTCAAATGAACACACTATGAGCGTACAGCATCTCTCCCGGTGCCTTAAATGCTAATTCTCCACCTTCTGCTTTTCCAGCATCAGGTGTTCCCTCCCAGGCAACGCTGACCAGGGAGAATTTAAGGCAAGAGAGTGGTGGGGAGAGAGTCTGCAACATTACTTTAGGAAAGCTTGGTGGAGATTTCACACTGGAAACCCAGCGGTGTCAAAAGCAGGCTGTAAAAAACCCCAATCTTCAGGGTGGAAGAAAGGAAGGGGAGCGGTATCCCCAATACATCTGCATACGAATTATCTCCAGCCCTTAACACACCACAGGGATTTGCTATTTAAGCAACGGACTGCAAATATTTGACAACCCCTCTGCTGTGATATACTTCTTCGTATTCAAATATGCTCCTGTATCTACACACCTCTTAAGGGCATTAATATTTATTAATAAGAGAAGTACTAGCTCCATGTAGCAAAATGGTGGGGGCATTTCTCAAACCACCAAAAAAAAAACCCGAAAAGGTTTAAAAAACGGCAAGCGGGTCCCAGGATGAAGGATTTCAGAAGATTTACAAGAAGTTTCAAGATCTAACTTTGAAGTTTTCTAAACCACATTTACAAACCCACCCCAATTTAATAAGGCGGTTTGATAAGGCTTCATCCTCAACTTCTCCCCACCTCCTTGCAAGAATTACAGGCTTAACGAGGTGCGAGGAGGAAATTCAAGGAGTCTCCCCGAGCTGGGGCTCTGCCAGGCTTCTCTGTTCACTGACCACGAACCTCTTCTTGCAAAGAAACAGGAAAAAAATCAGGTTTGGTGAAACTTGGGAGTTGTGAGGAACAAGCACGTAGAGGAGAGGAAAAGCCGTAGAGAGTTGGAGCCACCACCACAGCTATACCTGGCTTCTCTCGGATCTGATCCACGGGTTTTGGTTCGGGAACCTCAACCACCACCACCTTCTCCTGCTTCTCTTCCTCTACGGCTCTGAACTCAACTTTTTGAGTCGCGCGTTTAGCTGAGGAAACGGGGCACATGTTAACGGCTGCCCACACAGCAGACGGAAAAAGGCTGCAGATTTCAGCGGGGTGGGAAGCGTTACATTCAGGGGCTGCTCTTTTCCAAGCTCTGACATTCGGGAGTGGGACTGAAACGGGGATTTCTCCACTCATCTGGGCTCATACTGGTCTACGGGGCACGGCCAAGGGTGGGTCACCTCTGGAGAGCATCGTGCCTGGGCAACCTCACACACAAGCAGGTCTTTTGCTTTGTGGAGCTCAAACCAAGCAGCCCTTTCCCTCCCAGCTCAGAGGCATGAAGCCCAGGCTCGGGGTGGCACTAAGTCCCCATAAACCCATGCCAGGAGGAGGGGCAGCCTGGCTTCTGCTGACCACAGGGTGCTGGGACAGCCGTGCTCTCTCACAGGTTACAGAATGACCTCAGGGCTCAAAGCAACACTCTTCCTGCTCTGTCAGGTGCCCTTGGTGGAAAGGGAAGCTCCTCTCAGCCCTGGATCCTCTCAGGCTAAGGGGACGCTCTTCTCAGTCCTGGATCCTCGGGGTAAAGGGATGCTCCCTGCAGCCCTTGGATCTTCTCGTGATAAAGGGATGCTCCCTGCAGTCCTGGATCCTCTCGGGGTAAAGGGATGCTCCCCTCAGCCCTGGATCCTCTCAGGCTAAGGGGATGCTCTCCTCAGTCCTGGATCCTCTTGGGGTAAAGGGATGCTCCCCTCGGCCCTGGATCCTAATTTCACAAGCACTGGGTCAAGGGAAGCAAACTCAGCTACTCCCCTTCCCTCCTCTCACCTGCTGCTATCCAGGTATTTTTGAAAATGTCAGGGATGAGCCCTCCTGATCAATACACCACAAACGTCAACATCAGCATCATTTTAACAGACACCGAAAACGTTTTTCAGACAGGTTGTGGCAAAATATCTCTCCCTGGAGGCAAGCTATGTAATTTGAGAAGCTAGAAGAACTTTAGGAAGTTTTGTTAAACAAATCCTGCAATAGCTTAATTCCCGATTTGCTAAAAGGAAAAGACATTGAGATCGAATGAGGAAATTTCTTTACGACCAGAATTCTGCCATAAGCCCTCAGCACCCACCTACACCCTTCTCCTCAAGTCATTTCTCCCTGGTGCTACCATCAGATTGCATTTTATAGCCAGGCCTTGTATTAAAGTGAGAAGTTACGCTTTGGGGGCGACGGGGGGTGAAATCTAGGTGGTATTTAAGGAGTATTTCAGCACCCTGCTGAACCCCGCCACGGAGAGAGAGGAGATGCAGCAGACACTCACCCCCGTCGAGGCTCCTGGAAGCCCGTTTACTTGCCGTCCGCTCGAACTGGGGAGCGGGTCGGTCGATCAAGGCACTGGCCTGCCTCGTCTGCGCCTGTGTCCGGCCGCTGTAGCGGAACTTGGAGCCCAGGGCCAGGAACCTGCTCTTCGGGATGGCCTCGGTGGAAGTCAGCCTGAAAACCCACAGGCACCATTTAAAAACCATGCCTCCAGATGCAGGAAGCGTCAGGTAAAGAGAAATTGAAATACAAATTAAAGAATTCTCTTATATAGACCAAACACACGCCCAAAACAAGTAAAGCCCATAAGCTGGAAGACCTCGGTCTTAAGTATCTCATGAAGTGGAAGCTGCCTAGAAATATATTACAGTATAAAGACTGAACATCTCTGCTGTCATTTCACTCCAATTCCTGTGAAAGCCTAAGGAGCCCTAGAGGAGTGCTCATTTTCAACAGCTAATCTAACATATTTGTTTTTGTAGGCAAGCCCACTGCTTAGAAAACCCACCTGAAAAACGTGTGATGTTCAACACATACTTTCCACAGTTTCTTCGCCGCCCGGTAACTTGGTAGCTTGAACCCAATTGTACTTTCATATTGTTCTTGCTGCAGAAAATACAAGTTCTTTAAGTACAGCAAGGAATAAACATGGGCAAGAGTCCAGTTCCCAGCCCATCGACCTGTTGTGCTGCAGCACAAACTGCCAGTCGAGCCCGAGAGCAACTGAACCCACTTTGTGATGTGCAGGAGGAGCTCGGGTCCAAGAACTTGGTCCACAACTCCCACACATTGCTCAGGACACACCAGGATTTGTGTTTCACCAGCCATTCAGACTCATTTACCTCCTCACCATGACGCCCAGCTGCAGGATAGGGTCAAAAATTGCCTTCCCTGGGTCATGGCAGTTGAAAAGGAGGAGGAAGAAGAGGAGGAAGGAGGCAAATCCCCGTGGTAGCCTCTCTCCCCATCGTATTTCCAGCAACCAGGGCTGCTCTGGGGATCTCCTCATTCATGAAAGGCAGCATCAGGGCAGCCCTCCCCCGGCCTGCTGCAGTCAAAAGGTATGTGGCTGTATTTTTTAAATTTATTTCTTTTTAAAACGAAAGTGAGACAAAGAGCCTTTGTCTTGGCCAGTTTCTGAGAAAGGAGGTAGTCCTCTCCCAGTTTCAACTGCAAACTTCCCACTGGTTTCCCCTGGCTGCTGGGAATACCAGGCAGGGCCAGGAGGTGGTGCTGGATGACAGGTTGTTGAAATTGTCACCCGCTGGTTTATAGCTCCAGCGAGGAGCTGGAGCAAGGTCAGAGGGTTCTGCCCCAAGGTAACAGAGCCAAGATCCGAAACCCTACAGAGTATAAAATATACCCTATAGAGAGTATAAAGCATACCCTATAGAGTATAAAACACTCATCCAGAGAAAAGCTTGCTCCCTCTCCCCACATTGTTTTAAGGAAGCAAACACCTTGATGAAAATCAGAAGGCAATTAAAGAAGAACGTACCTCCCCTGGCCGAATCTTAATAAAGAAGCTGCTGCGTTTGTAGGAGATCTTCAGGACTTTGGGCCAAGGGAAGCGGTTGATTCTCAGTTTATCTTTGTAAACAAGAAGGCCACTGGAACAGACTCCCAGAGTGATATCCACTCCTTCCAAGTCCTGGGAAAGGAGGATTTAAGCAACGTCAGGGGGTTTCAGGTCAATGTCTGCCTTCTAAATCACCCCCACGGTCTTCCCCCAAAATTCTTCTTCCCACCACCCAGACTTCAGCTTCCACCTCTCTGTGCAGCCAGGGCCAAGAATGCTCTTCCTTCGCGTTTCTCCTCCCTTCTGCCACTCTCTCCTGTGATACCGTTTGCTCCAAGGGCTGGTCCAGAGTC
Organism: Pedionomus torquatus; assembly: GCA_013398155.1. Lineage (NCBI taxonomy): Eukaryota > Metazoa > Chordata > Aves > Charadriiformes > Pedionomidae > Pedionomus > Pedionomus torquatus. The sequence goes on from VZRU01008440.1 coordinate 48,333, forward strand.
TACCCTGCCTTTCCCTGAGCAGAAAGTCTCACCTTGCAGGGTCAGAGCCTTCTATTCTAAGTTCCTCAGAGCAAGAACCTGTCTAAATCAGGTAAAGATGCCTGTAATATATAAATACTCAGCAATGGAGAAGAATCACTTCTCTTACGAGAATGCTGGAGGCATTTCTGTTATGGGGCTCTTTCTGGACCAGGTGACTTCCTACATCTTTCAAAAGGAGCCTCCCAAAATGGGCAAACTTGGTTCCTACAAGGGAAGGGTAATCAAGTTTGAAAACAGGCAGGTACACACACGCCAGTTCCCACCTTGGCTTGGTGAAGGTCGACTCCATACATGGACAGCTTTTTTGCATTCTCAAGAAATTCCAGGTCTGCTTGGGCTGGAGTCATGGATCTGGGGAAAGAGAGAAAGGGCTCAGTATTCCCCTAACTGTTGCTTTTAAGAGGGGACAGATCTGGCTTGACAAAAACATGTACTCGTTAGATTTTATTTTGCTTTCGATACAAATCTGTGCCCAGATGATGGATTATTTAAATTGCTCTGAATGCAGAAATTCATGTTTTGAGACACCCTGATAAATCAAATGCACCTTATTGCTGTGCAGGCAGCAGAGGAGAAAGGGAGGGAGGGCAGAAAACCTGATTCAGTGGAAGAAACACCAGTTCAGCTGAAGGCAGAGGGTGACACGTCCTGTGTGTCGGCCCCCCCAAGTCCGCCTGCCCCCCTGGACCCTTCCCCAAACCCAGCTATTGTTCTCCAAAGAAAGCTGAGACCCCTCAGCAACGATTCCTGCTGGGGCCGAGCAGATGAATGAGAGGTTTTCTGGGAACAGATGGTACCCGACTGCAGGGGGAGGTCAACGCAACACAACTCCGCTTACCAGAAGCATCCCCATAATGGAAGCTATTATCAGCATTATTGAAGTGCCCTTGTTATTAAGTTTCTGGTGTGAGGGGTACATCCAACAGCTCTGCTGGGACAGCATTTTGCTGTTTACATCTCATTTTGTTCCCCGCTTTGATGTCTTCCTTACTGAGCCCCCACATACATCTTGTGTGTCATGTAAATCAAGGTTTTGGAGGGGTGGGAGAGGGCAGACAAAGACCAGTGAGACCTTTGAGCCCCTTCCAGACCCAAAAGGGGCTCCAGGAAGGCTGGGGAGGGACTCTGGATCAGGGAGGGGAGCCATAGGACGAGAGGTAAGGGTTTGACACTGAAAGGGGGGAGATGGAGATGAGATCTGGGGAAGAACTTCTTTGCTGGGAGGGTGGTGAGACCCTGGCCCAGGTTGCCCAGAGAAGCTGTGGCTGCCCCATCCCTGGAGGGGTTCAAGGCCAGGCTGGATGGGGCTTGGAGCAACCTGGTGTGGTGGGAGGTGTCCCTGCCCAGGGCAGGGGGTGGCACTGGATGAGCTTTAAAGTCCCTTCCAACCCAAACCATTCTGTGATTCTATGAGTGGAAGGACAATCCTCTAGGAAAGAAACCAGGAGCAGTTGCCGTCCCCAACATGTCTTGGGCTTTCAAATACAGTAGCCAGAGACAGAGCTTGATTTAGAAGAGTTTTCCCACTTAAATCCCTCTGGCAGTTTAATCTTCATAGAATATGGACCAGAAATTAAATGGGTGTATATTTCTTCCTCCCTCCTCCATGCATGAGCAGATTAAATATAACTACGTCCTATACCTTGAAGTATCCTCCTAATGAAGCCATGAATAATTCACCAACGTGATCTATCACTTCCAGCGCAGCCAACGGCCTTTGACTTCAAGTCATGAAGCTTGTCAGCAGCCCGGTACTTATTTTCCCTCATTTCCTCTCCTCTCAGTGCAAATGGAGGGGAATCAATTTGAAGTATTGATTAGTGGGGCTGGTGAGGTGTTAATCGCAGCTTCGGTCCCAGCCGGGGGCAGGCGTCCACCCGTCCCTACCCCACTCAGGTTATTAGTTCCCCTCTGCCTGCGAGAAGGTCTCGGCTTTGCTCCCTTCTCGTTATTAGAGCATCAGCCAGGAGCTTTTCACAGGTCAAGGGGCTCTGGCTGAAGGCCTTGGTATCGCAGACTGGTTTTCTGGGCTTTTTTATTCCCCTTACAAGTACAAAGCGTAGAAGGGTATAGGTGCTGCCAGGGAGGCTGCTCTCCCCCAGCTTCTGCAATCCACACACAAGAGCATCTAGGAAAATAATCTCCAAATAAAGTGAGCAAGAGGTTTGGTTACTGTCACCCTTTCATCTGGTACCACAAGGACTCCCGGAGTCCTTCATCCCTGTCCAAACATGACACATCTCCCCAGGCCACAGCCGTGCTGGGGAAGAGGAGGAGGATGGATCCTGCGTTATCCAAATACTTCCACGGTATAAAGTCTTACTCATTAAATGTGGCAGCAGAAAACCCCAAACACGCTGTAGGCTACAGCATATGTACACAAAGACGCTGGATCAGCTCCAACCAGATTGCAATCAAAAAATTACATAAATCCCAAAGCAATTATTAAAAAATAAAAATATATATTAAAAAAAACCCAGCAAAACAAAGTGCAAGGTTAAAAGAAATCAACTTTGCATTTTCACATGAAATAAAAGCCACTTTCACAGCCACGCTGCTGTAAAGAGCATCTGTTTATAAACAACTGCAAGACTTTGCATCTGCTTGCTAAAAACATCGTTTCCCCTTCACACAGGAAAAAAAAATTCCAGCTTGTAGAAAGATTTCTATAAAGTACAG
>VZRU01008440.1:51076-64889 GCA_013398155.1 Pedionomus torquatus
GCAGGGGGGTTGGAACTCCATCATCTTTAAGGTCCCTTCCAACTCTCACCATTCTATGATTAGGTCTTTTTTAAATAGCCTATGTTGTCAGGAGCTGAAAATTCACACCTTCTGCTGCCAACATAAGCAGTGCAGCAGGAAACCAGAAGCACGGAACAGTGGTGGGCAAAATACCAGTAAGCCCCATTATTTCCATTACTTCAGGTCACTGTGCACAAACGAGCCCTCCAGCGGCCGCACCTTACCTGTATGTTTTATGAAGCTCCACAACCTTCTCTTCCAGCTCTTTTGTCTGGTTGGGGGCCAATTTAAATTCACTGATATAATCGGGGCTGTGCAGATCAGGATCGTAGTCTCCCAGCTCGGACTGGACCGTGTAGGAACCCAACAGAGCCAAAGTCGCGAAGGAACAGGGCAGCCGCCCCGTGATGATGTCTTGTCTGAGCTGAAGACACAAGTAATACCTGGGGGGTGGCAGAAAGAGGCAAAATACTATTTAGAGAGAGCACAGAGAAACTTTAGAAATTTGAAGATCAAATAAAATCTCTTTTGTGTGTGCCACTGACGAGCACAGCACGATGCTCGTTTCTAACTTCTACCTGTATTTTTATTTAGGGGGTAATATTCCCATGGTAATCAGCGTGGAAGACAGAAGGACTTAAGGTCACCTCCACTCTGAGTAGGGAGCAGAAGAAAATTATGATCAGAAAAACCTTATTTTTCAATATGAATTTACTTTTCTATACAAACACACCCATGTCAGGATTATAAATGACACTGCTTTATGCCCGTGGGCTTCAGCGGGGAGTGGGAACATCCCATGTGTCCACTACAACCAACCAAAAAGCCCTCCAAGATATCTGATCGCCTTGCTGAAGGATGGAATAACACCCAAGTATTAAAAATTTCTATTCAGTCTTCCGGTTCCAGGGGTGGGTTGGGTTTTTTTTGCTCAGCGAGCTCCCTGGATTCTCAGTCCTTCACCTGGTTATGTCCTCCGTCAGCTGCGCGGGATCCGGGGGGTAAAACTTGACATTGAAGGTAAAATCCCAGGGGCCTCCTGCAATGACAAAGAAGAGGTTGAGAGAAATAAAGAGAGGACACCTTCGTGACAGTCAATCTTTATAAAAAGGCTGGGAATATCCAGCTGACCTTCAAAATACGGCCGGCGGATCGTAATACGGATTTTAATACTTCGCAGTCGGGCGTAAGATAAATTTTGTTTACAGGAGTGAAGATAAAAGCAGGAGAAAACACAGCAGGGCGGGCAAATACATGGGAATACAGCCCAACTTGTGGAAAAAAAAATTAGATTCATTGCTAAAGGGCCAAATTACCTATTTTTTCACTGACTGAAAAAATAAAAGATGAATGAAGAGAGGTCAGGCGTGTGCTCTTGGTTAACGAACGAGCCTTGTTTTATCACTCAACCCAATTTTCAAATTTCTCGTTAAAAGCAGATGTGCTAATTCACTCTGCAGCCTAATGGGCTGTGGTCAGACCCCAGTTTAAACTCAGCCCGGTGCAAGCATCAATCTCTGGAAGAAACCAGTAAGTACCAAGAGAGTACTCCAGGGTCTGAAGGGAGCTCCAGGAGAGCTGGAGAGGGACTCTTGGTCAGGGAGGGGAGGGACAGGACAAGGGGGAAGGGTTTTAAATTGAAAGAGGGGAGATTTAGATTGGATATTAGGAAGAACTTCTTCGGTGTGAGGGTGGTGAGACCCTGGAAGAGGTTGCCCAGAGAAGCTGTGGCTGCCCCATCCCTGGAGGGGTTCAAGGCCAGGCTGGATGGGGCTTGGAGCAACCTGGGGTGGTGGGAGGTGTCCCTGCCCAGGGCAGGGGGGTTGGAACTCCATCATCTTTAAGATCCCTTCCAACTCTAGTGATTCTATAGGAAGAACTTTACACGTCCAGACCTGACCATTTCCATACTGCCTGTTGCAACCCTCATACAGTGGAGTCACAGGCAGGACCTGGAGTGGGGACTCAGGTTATCACACCTAGAATTGACATTAGTTGTGGTATGGACAGCTTCTAGGTGACAGAGCTGATGGAATTACTCCTTTTCCTTGAAAATAATTACATTTATCTGCAAAAAAACCCAGTCCTAATGAACCCATTAAGCACTCAAAGTCATTTCCTAGTTAACAAATCCCATCAGCTTCACCCTTGAACACTCTAGTTCCAAATATTTCCTTCAGAAAGAGCAGACACCCCTGTGGTTAACCTGCTCAGAGACTTATCACCATCTCAGACAGGGAGGAGGTGGCGGGGGGGGACGGGACAGACACCCAGCCTTTGTGGATTTCCTTCTTATGCAATACCATAACGGGGATTAATCACGGGGCAGCTTGTTTTCGTTCTACACCGTGCAAAACAAGTTACTCCAAGAAGATATTTTTAGGTAGCAGAGGCTTGCAAGGAGGACACAGAGACTGAATCCCTGGATATATATAGAGAGAAGTACGTATGTTCACATGTATAGTCAATATATATTCAAGTAAATTCAAATAATCTGCCTTTTCCCCCATCCCAGGGGGGCAGGTCTGAGGATGCTTTGCTCATTACGCTTCAGAGCCGAATTTTACCTGCGCCGCGTGGCTCGGCAGGAGCAGCTCCTGCCCTTTACAAACATCCGAGAGAAGCTGATAAGAACAGGAGCTTTTCCTGCTCCACAGCCCCGTGGCATTTTCCCTCCCCGGTCTGTCCTTAACGACACACTATGCTCTGCACACACACACACCCCCCAAAAGCATAGGGAAAATTTTATGTTCATAAAACACTTTTTTACCTCCATAAAACAGTATTTTAATTTCAAAGCAGTCAGACTTGCTCTTGAAAGAAAAGGAGAGCCTCTAAAATTTGTTTAACTTTGACGCTGTCCTCATCTTGAGCTAATTCAATGCCAACAGACCTTAAAATACCACTGTGGAGAGCATCTGGCATTTGCCCTGGTACTCCCCAAGCCATTTATAGAATCATAGAATCGTAGAATGGTNCCAGGCTGGGGTTGGCTTTCTGGGCTGCCAGCGCACACTGCCAGCTCCTGGGGAGCTTCTCCTCCAGGAGCACTCCCAAGTCCTTCTCCTCGGGGCTGCTCTCCAGCCATTCTCTGCCCAGCCTGTTTTTGTGCCTGGCATTGCCACCTCCCAGGTGCAGGACCCTGCCCTTGGCTTGGTTGAACTTCATGCCATTTGCACCAGCCCAGCTCTCCAGCCTGTCCAGGTCCCTCTGGATGCCATCCCTTCCCTCCTGCCAAAGCCACATTTATTTAATGAAAGGGGGGAGAAACCACACACTCACACACACTCCCCATGTGATAAATTCAATCTACTCACCGTGAACCTGTTTTTTGATTTCTTTGGCAGGATCCAGCCACGTCTGGAAGAGGATAAAAACATTCACAGTTTAACAGACGTTCCAGAAACACCACAGAAAACTGCAAAGCGCTAAAAATACGGCAAAAAGACAACATTTGACACGAGCGCAGCCATGGAAACTGGAGAGAGGGGGTGTTTTTCACAACTTTTACTCCAGTCCGCGGTCTCAGCGGTTGCATTTCCAACCCTTCACCTACCAGGAACTTGGAGGGGAGGCACGAGGAAGAGGGGGGGAAAAAAAAAGCAGCACATTAGGGCTACAAGCCCATTGCAGCAGGTATGGCCACAGCCACATCCAGCCACCAGGGAGAATTGTGCAATGTGTTTTTGCCTCCAGCGCCTTTAAAAACCAGGCAAGTAGGATGTTTGCGTTCATTTTAGGCACCCTGACTCCGCATTTCATCTATTTGGAACAAAGATTGCCAAGCCTTTCTATTATTAACTCTGTTTTTTAACAACCTCAATCACTGAAATAGGAGTGAAAACATCCAATTGCTGGGGAAGGGTGGGATATTTTACTGGAGCGGGACATAAACTTCATCTCTTTTAAGCATGACTCAAGTTTCGAGTAATTCTCTCAGCTACAAATTTAGAAATATATCCTTTCCCCCCACACCTCAACTCTGTAATTTGGGGGGTTGTGGGTGGGTGGTACAACATCAGCCACTAAAAACAAGTCCTGCTTTTGCCAGCTCAGGCTGAGCAGCTCCTGGTACATTCAAGCCTGAGCCTTTCCCTCTGCAGAGCTCAGCGTCTGCCCCTGTGGTAGCGGGGGGGTCACAGCCCTTCCTTGAGAGGCTACTTTAAACCCCCACCTTCATTTTCACCAGCCCTGAGCAGGATTTGGACGCTCAGGTCTCCTGAGGTGAAGGAATTAACCCATTGAATCCCCCAAGCTAATCTGCCTTCGCCAGAAGGACACGTAACTTCATGGCAGGGAGACAGCAATACTTACATTTAATCTTATCTTTTGACACGCTTCCCCCTCTAACCTATAAAACTGGGGATACGAAACCCATCTGAAAGGTGGGCACGTCACTTGCTGGCTTTTTAGGGCCACTGTTTTAAGCAGAGCATCTCCCTATTCGCACTGGTGCCGCGACTGCTCGTTACTGGGGTGGTCTGGGATGCAGTCATGCATCCCCGGCACTCACCCTGCAGATAATGACGGGCACAGCAATTAACGGCACTTTTATCCAAGGCTGGGTCATGAATTAGTGGGAAACAATCCTCCCTTTGAGAGCAGCCTCAGCATCAAGCTCTTACGGTGCTGATCAGCTGCTCCATCCACTGCCACCACCTCCCAATTCCGACTGTCACCTCCTGCTGCTCCCATGTGGGAAAATGCCTGTCCCCAGGAATGTTTATTCCCCAAATATCAAGGTGGAAAATGCCATTTACAACCTTCCCCCGTCCAAGAAGACAGGGCATCTCCAGCTGCTCACACAGCTGCAGGTGAGGTGCAGAAGCTCATCCCTTGGTTCCCTGTTAAGACCATTAAGACCATTTCTACCTGTGCATCAGTAACTCGGTGTCGGGCCTTGTTTGAAGTTCTAGCAGGAGAGAGATGGAGCTCCAGATTTCAAAGTTCAATGAAAAGTAACCAGAGAGATTCCCCCCAAAAACACCCAAAAAATGGTCTTTTCCCCCATCAGAGCAAACCAGGCTTTCACCGCTGGAGCTGAACCCACACACAGCGGCTTCACCTTCCTCAGCTCCTGGCCCTGAGACACAAATTTGACAAAATTATCTCTTTTCAGTCCCTACAGTTAAAAACCCACACAAGCCCTGAGCCCTTGTCAGAGGAGAGTTGAGTTCCACAGTTGCTTGTGGAAGAAAAGGAGGTCTGGAGATGGGAAGAGCGAGTCCCTGGGGTCCAGGAGATGAGCAGTAAGAGCAGCCAGAGACCCACAACACAAGCACGAGAGGCTGAGCTGCCCCTGCTCAACTCTTTTTGCTTGGAATCTGATCTAAAGGTACACCTATTGCCCCCTCGGCAAGCACAGCAAGCTCCAAGAGGAAAAAAATTCAGGATACGTAGATGCAGATACATACCTGGAAGCAGATTTCACGTGCAAGGCAACAGCAAGAAACCAGAGACAGTAAACCAAACCCAAGACAGAGCTCTGCCTGCCTCAAATAGAAATATTTTGGCCTTTTTTTGCCTGTGTATTAATAATTCATACTTAGAATTATGAAGTATTTAATGACAAATGGGCCCATCAGCCATACTGACCTGGCCCGTAAGTGCTTTCTGCAGGTGAAGGATGGGGAGAGTCCGAACACAGACCCACATAACTCATCTAAAGGACGTAAAAGGGGGCCCTTGATTTCAATTTAGCACATTTTTGTCTCGTTTCATCAAACAGGGCTTGAGTTAAAGCTTAACCAAGGGTTTAAAAGGCAAGACACCGCCTGAGTCTAACCAAACACTGGCCTCAGACTGAAACCGTGTGCGAGTAAGAGGTTTGGTATGAAGAGTCATGTGCAGGGGTTGGTTTTTTTTTCGCAAGACAGAAGTCTCGACTCAAAACTGCTCTGATGGCTCTGACCAAACCGCACCAACGCTGACACCGCTGCCAGGGCAACCTAAGGGCTTCAGCTAGAGCTTTACAAATGAATGGCACCATCTTGCAGTAAACCAATAGACTGAATTTTCTCCAGGGGAAGACGCAAGTTCACGCAGCTTTTTTGCTAAAATCCACCCTCCTCTAGTCACTTATTCACAATTTCAGCCTCTGTGATGACCTTTTTAGTTCTTTTTGCAGGGGGGAGGACATCAAAAAGAGGTTTAAGAAGAGTTTATGCACCACCTTCTCCACGGGGGAGATGATTCTTTGAAAGAGCTAAACCCACCGGGATGTAGAACACCCCCTGACAGCAGCTTCTTACCCTGGAGGTCGGCGTGTCCCATATGGCCAAGCCAAAGTAGTCTTCTTCCAGGAGATTGAGGTGGTCACAGACTTTTTTCAGTAGATCCTGCCCCTTGGCGTGTTTCTGCACATAGAGAAAAGAAATCCTGTAGGGCAGGCTGGGGTTTGCCTGCCCTCATTTCCAGGAGAGGGGGGAAGGAACGTAACCAAACCACACTTTACACGGCTAAGAAGGGGATAAAAAGTCCCAAGAAGCTCAAAAAGCAGATCTCCTGGCTGTTTCTGAGCAATTAGCCCTTAGAGGGAAGGGCATCAGGCATAAAAATTCAGATTTCAAATAGGAAAGGCAAAGGGAACCACAGCGGGTCTCTCTGCTACCCCCGGCTCCATCTCTGAAGCCCCCCCAAAGCTCAAGCTTCTCAATACACGCTCAGGATTTGTAGGGGTTCTCCCTCCCAAGGTCCATCGACTGCGCTGACACCCCCAGCTCCAGGCTCTCGGACAACCAGGCATCCATCCGAAGATGAGCAATGCCAGCTACGGGACTGCTCTACGGTTTTGTACCATTACTTTGGGGGCAACCTGGTTCAGCAGGAACACAAAAGAAAACCATGGGTTGGGACCAAAAGCCCATCATTTCTGTGGTTTTTTCATCGACCCCATCTGCTGAGGAGACCCAGCTCCTCCAGTTTTGCCTTATGCCCCAAAAGCTGCTTAGCACATCACCCGCTTGCTTCCAGAAACACGCTCTGAGGGTTCTCACCTCCCTTTTTTTTTGTCTCTAAATCCTTCAGAAGCAAACTGGCCCTAGGAGCAGACACCCTTTTAGTTCAAAAGCAGGAAGGAAAACATCCCTGAGGCACAAAGCTCTGCTAACCAGGAGCAGCTAATGCCATCGGAGGCTTTGCTAAAAAGAAAAGCGCAGCTCTGGTGACGCAAAATAAGCTTTACTAATGCATGGCTTGTGCCCACATCTCTGCTTTTAGCCATATTTGCACGGCAACCGATCCAAGCCCAGAAGCCTTGTGATACTCCAAGTCCTTCAGCTGCAAGGTCCTTGGGTGCCATCCGTTGTGACTTTAAAGGCAGCGCATCTCACAGCACGTCATTTCTCAAGGAACTGGCACCTGGAGTATAGGAATTAAAAAAATTTCCCTTGGCTGTTTATGGGAAAGGATGTCTGAAAGCACTTATTCTTCTTGGGTGAAGGTCTTTGCCTACAGTGGCACAATTCTTTCTCAATTAAGTTGATTATTAAGTTAATAATTAAGAGTAGGATTATACTGGCACTAAAGCTGAGGGACTTGCCAAGGGTCTCAGCCCCTCCTGATGCCCCCCACCACCATGGGCATCACAACTCTCTGACCTACAGAAAAAGCCTCTAAGGTCCTGCTCGAATCAGGACCAAGCCCTCCCCCATCGTCTCCCAGTTCTCCCACCAGCCCTGTCCCTGCAGCCCCCCAGCCTTTGAAGGCATCACCGCAGTGAAGGTGGGCAGGGAGCCACGGCAAACTGCCACCAGCATCTCAGGGGATGCTCTCCTTGCAGGGGCCGCACACAAAACCCTCAGCCAAGGGGAAGGCACGTGGGATGGTGATGCTCCGAGCTGATCCTGGGCAATAAGAGCAGCCACGCCGTTACACAAAGGGCCAGCAATGACCTACTTGCCCAGGATCACCCAAGGTCACCACTGTCACAAGGAGCCCTGTGCCCAGATACCCTCTCCCTGGCCCACTTAGCCAGTGGGACTGGGAAAAAAACAAGCTGATGGGAAGGATGCTGGAATGGTAAGTACTGGATTATTAATATTCTGGACAAGTACTTCAATACTGAAGTGGGGATTTCTGCTAGCTTTTTATTGCCCTGACAGCAAGATGGTCCTGCGAGAGAATGCGCAAAATAAAGCAGAAGAAAAGCTCTCAGATGACGGGGTTTGCAGCGCTGTAAGCCAACGTAATAATTGCAAATTGTTTGCTGCAAATCTATTCGACTGCAGGCTAAACACAGCAGGGTTTTCTATACATCCAACCTCCGAGGAGTTAGGTTAGCCACCAATCTGATAGGCAAACGTACCTTGGATGAAGAGAAAAGCATAAATCAACTTGACAACTCGTATTATTCAAAGGAAAAGGGCAGAAGGTAGGTAGACAAACCCAACCTAAACTCTAAGCAGGATGCAAGAGGCAGAGAAGATGAAGCAAGATAACTTTTCTTTTTTAAACTTCGCCTCGCCTTTACAAAGCAAAACACCCTGGAAAGTGTAGAACAATTTTCAAACAGAAAACAACCTTCCTAGGCACCCAGAGATTTTTACAACGCACTAAGTTGTTACAGCTTACAGCGAGATTGCTCTGCAGTCAAGCCTGTCATGTAATTCACCAGCAGCAAATTAGACCCCTGTTAAACAGTGTTTGTGGTGATTTTTCAAGGGGGAGGAGAAGAGAGAGGGAAAAGAGGAGAAGAAGAAAACAAACCTCAGAAGTACTTACATCCACAGAGCACTCAAAAATGGTGTCATCCAGCAAGACGACTTTGCAGTACATGTTTCTGTGTCTTTTTATTGCTTTCTGGGCAGCTTTCAAATCCTTGTCCGCTTTGGTCTCCGGAGTCTCTTGTCTGGGCTCTGGCTTGGTGCACTCTTCCTTCCCTTCCCCTCCTTCCTTGCTCTCCAGGTCTTTGCTCTCCGGCTCCTGGTCCTCCCTCCGCTCCTCCTGTGCAGGCTGAAACCAACCCCCCATCACCCCAGTTGAAATTTAGATGTGTCAAGCCAAAAAAAAAAAACACCCCAAAATAAATGACAAAAGCATCACACAAGTAGGGCTGGGATCTCATCCCCCAAAACCAGGAATCTGACTTAAATGTGCCACCCCGAGCAGCAGCTTGGGTGAGCAAAGTAATGCTGTGAATTTTTAAAGCCCTTCAGGTCATTTAATAAAGAATGTAACAAAAAAAAAAAAAAAATGGTTGATTAGAGAAATCGGGGTGGATTTACATCACACAAATCGTCGCAGTCTTAATGACAGCACCTTTTGGACCAGTGAGTTTTTCCCATTCCCAGACCAGACACCCGCTACAGGGGACCCTGGGCGACAGGTTGTGCTCCAGTGTGTTAAAGTGGGGGTCACTGGTGTTAAAAGGGGGGGTCAGCACTGAGATATCACGCCCGTTTGAGCTGACCAAGCAGCTCTCTGCCCCCAAAAAGGGAAGGCAGCCTTCACTCCGCTCTCCCTTTGCCTACCGAAGCACTTTGCGAAAGAGCTTAATTCACTCCAACAGCAGAAAGAGACGCAATTTGGGGACAGGAGGAAGGAAGCTGGGTTTTTTTTGGGGGGTTAATTTTTGTTGTTGTTGTTTTTTCCACTGCCATTTCAGCAGGTTAAGAGAGTTCACAGCCGGCTCCTGCAAGATGCTGGAAGGGGCTGGATGCGGCAGGAGCCGCGGTCGAGGAAGAGCAAAAACCCCGTCTTTTCAGCCCATCGCGTCTCATGAAATCAAAGCCCGGCACAACCGCACGGAGGTATTTAAAAACTAAATAATGTCCACGAGCTGCTGACTTCTGTTCCAGCGGGGCTGGGGACAATCAGGGAGGCAGGGAATCAGTCGAAGCCGGTAATGCCCGTGGGTCAGCATTTATCAAAGAGGCAGCACCTCACAAATGCTTTCACGGCAGAAATATCTGCCGAGTGTCACAGTTCAAAAAGTCACTGTCGGTGACCTAAAATAAGAACTGGGGTGGGGAATAATAATAAAAAAAAAAAAAAAAAAAAAAACGAACTAAGATCACAGGTAACAACTTTATGTATCTCCTCTGGATGGGGAGAGGGGCCAGAGAAAGGCCTGAAAGGANTGGTGAAGGGAGGCTGTGGGTGCACGTGTGCTCAGAAGCAGCAAATCAAAGTGAAATTGAGAAAGAAAGAATGAATTTTCTCTTCAAGATATAATTTCTGGGCTGAAATTACATGAAAATTTCCAGCTCCTTCTCACTGCCCTAATCCCAGCACGAACAGAGATCACCCCGTGCTTTTCATAGGGTCAGAAATTTGGGAAAAGAAAGAAAAAGGTGCTACCTAAGACCTTCTCTATAATTTTGTAACACTAAGGAGGTAGATTTGCAATGCTCTAACTTGTGAGGCATTGCTCCAAAAGTCAGAATTTGTATTCTCTCTCCTTCCAGGATCTGAAGGGAGCTCCAGAAGAGCTGGAGAGGGACTCTTGGTCAGGGAGGGACAGGACAAGGGGGAAGGGGTTTAAATTGGAAGAGGGGAGATTTAGATGAGATCTTAGGAAGAACTTGTTTGGTGTGAGGGTGGTGAGACCCTGGAAGAGGTTACCCAGAGAAGCTGTGGCTGCCCCATCCCTGGAGGGGTTCAAGGCCAGGCTGGATGGGGCTTGGAGCAACCTGGTGTGGTGGGAGGGGGGGTTGAAACTCGATGATCTTGAAGGTCCCTTCCAACTCTAACCATTCTATGATTCTATGATTCTATAGAGAACAGCACTTTGGAGCCCATTCAAAACTTACTGCAGTGGGGTAAATAATCCAGATTTTACCAGGAATGTGCTGTGACTCCAGGAAAAAGCACAGGTTGGGTGGGTTGTATGAAATCCCCATCTCAGGAGAAGGAAACCTGCTCCTCTAATTCCAGGCAGCCCCAGAGAAACAGCAGAGCTGCAATTACCCAAGGAGTAACAGAGGGCACCCAACACCCCCAAATCAACAACCAGCTGCAGCTTTGGGAATGTCTCCCTGTGAGCTTCTCTGCATTAAAAACCTTTAAATTTTACAGGAAAAATGCCCCTGGCTGTAAAGATCAGACATCAGACAGCTGAGCCCACGTGCCGTGCAGAAAATCCCTGTCTACATGATGCATAAGCAGAAAATAGCTGTATTTGGCAGGGTCAGCACCAGCCCGGACTGAGCAGATGACCACATCCTGAAATGCCAGGCTCAAGCTCCTTGAAGTGCAGTGAACCTTTTCCCAAAGCCACGTCTCCTCACGATCTCCACCCTCACGCCACCGACCTGCCCGTACCCTCCACACATTGAGGATGTCCCGATGAGCAACCGCTCTGTCGTGAATTATGGATTTGAACCCCCGTTCTGATGTCACTCCCCGTCCCCCAGCAGAGATAAGAACGAGCACAGGGCATTTTAAGATACCCCGTGAAGCGTGAGCACGTCTCAGGCACTTTGTCCTGCAGGTACTTTGCAGGACAGTCTGATACGGGAATGCAAGAGTAGGAAGCGCACGACGCGACACACGGAGCTGAGAAGACCCTTCTGAGCATCTCATGAGCTTTCCTGATCAAGCCTACCATCCTAGGATACGAGGATTTTATAGTTTGGGCATAAAAAGATGCGTTTTCAAATAGAGAAGAGAGCCTGCCACACAGAGCAGGGTGCTTTACCTGTGTTTCAGCACTGCTTAAGGAATGGAGATCTAGCGAGGGATCGGTCTTGAGCTCAGGCTCAGGAGCTGCAATTGGGGCTTTCACCAGGATGTCTTCATCTGGGCTGGCTCCTAATCCCGGGTCTTTTTGGTCACCTCCCGCCTCTTTGGCAGCATGAGTGTCTTTGTCCTCTTCGGACACCTGAGACTTGGGTCTCCTGAGAAAGGATGAGAAGAGGCGGGAGAGACCCCGGCCTTCGGAGGTGCGGCGTTCCTTCTTGCCCTGCTCCTCGTGCGTGGGCGTATCGCCGTTGGAGGCCTTCTGCTTCTGCCCCGCCGCAGGCTCTCCCCCCGACGTCTGCTGAGCCCCCTCTTCTCGAGAAGCCTCCGGCTTTTGTGTTTCAGCAGTTCCTTCCTCCTCCTTTGCCTGCTGTTGCTCTGAACTGTCAGCGTCCGCCGCTGGGCTCTTCTCTGTTGTCATGATGATGCTGTAAGAGAGGTGCAAGAGGTCTCAATCAAGAGTTTTACAATATTTAAGTCGGCGTTGGACTATTCAAACCAAGCCACGAGCACAGGAACACCGTAGTTCTCAGCCACACCACCTCGTCCTGCCAACGCCAGCCTACACTAAGAGCAAACAAATCACTCGTTTTGCTACGGTTTGCTTTGATAGAAACATCTCCGTGGACGTTTGCCCCTGCACCTTCCACCATTTGGATGACGCTGCCTCCAAACTGCTGAATGCCCTGGCACCGGCTCCGCAGCCTGACAAATATAAATGATTAAAAAGTAGAAACAAGGTCATGGAAAAGGGAGGAGACGGCAGAGGGTCTTGCTCCACAGGGTTGTCCTGAGGTCCCCTCTTCCCCTATGTCTCTGTTTCCCTCTGGCACTGCTGGCTGCGGGAGCCGAGCAGATGAGGACAAACTCATGACCAGGCAGCCTTCCTCCTACCACACCGAACCCAAAGCCCCGGTGGCCCGCGGTGACTTGTGGCGTTAGGGCATCCTTCTGCACCACCACAACCCAAGGAGAAATCTGCCACTGGAGAGAACGTTCCTCCACCCAACCAGAGTCCAAAACTGCATGGTCACAAATTTTAACAGGTGTTCACTTCTAAGCGCCCCTGAAAGAGGCCACAGATCCTTGGCATGAAGGAGAAAGGTGGTTTAGATGATGGTTCATCACCTAAACACCATGGACCACCCTGCTGCTCCCATCGGTGTCGATCAACCACGTTGATCTGCACGAGACAGGTCCAGCAGAGCCGAGCAGGCGTCAGGATTCACCAGCTCTTTGCATCGCACACTGGAAAAACACGAATTGATAAGGCTCCCAATCCAACCCCGAAACGGAGAGCAGATTCCTTCAGAGCCCCTGCTATTAAGCTGATGCAATGTTTATTTCAACTTTAGCCTGGGCTGTTGACACAAAAAGATGGAAATCACATGAGAAGAGTATCTATTTAAGGTATAAAGAGGACCCAAAATAATCATGCTTTAGAGAGGATAGAACTAATCTTTGCGCGTTGCATCACATGTATCTGCAGCAATAAATTGCCACTGCTTACACCGGGCAAATAGCATATAATCCAATACGGCTCCCAATCCCCCCGGCCCAAGCCCTGGCGGACAAACGGTCGCTCAAAACACATACTTAAAATTAAGAAGCATTTTAAGACGCCACCGTCCTACATATCGCTGCCTTCGATAATTTCAACTGAACTCCTGTTGATTGCCAAAATCACCAGAGCGCTTGAAAGAGAAAAGCCCTCCCAGCTTTCCAAAGCTTTAAGAATAATATAGAAATAACCACAGCTTTAGGAATAATATTAAGCTTTTTGCATCAAATGCAAGGAAAGAGACCTTTCAAAGCACTCTTCCCTTGCATTTAATGCAAAAAGCTTAATATTATTCCTAAAGCTGTGGTTAAACCGAAGCAGCATTAGAGACCTCCACTGAATCTGTTTCTCCAGCAACGCAGTTTTTCAGAGTTTACGAGGTTTGGTTTGGTTTTATGGTGTGGGATTTTTTTTTTTGCAGGGAGGGCAGGAAAAGCTTTTTATGAAAAGCAGGGACAGTAACCCACAGGGTCTATGTTCCCACCGGAGTGATTCGGAGCGGTGTCAGATTTGGGACAGACTCTCCGAAACCTCTTTCCTTGGGTGACCCCC
>VZRU01008442.1:535-34670 GCA_013398155.1 Pedionomus torquatus
TGTGAGCCACGCACAGGCGGGAGCCACGGGCTGTCCCAGGAAGGCCTGTTGGGCCCAGTCTGCCCAAGCTGCCCTGACAGCCAGCCCCTGGCTGGGCTGTGCCCCAGGAAAGGGAAAGCGACACCCGGGCAGAGTCTCCCAAGGGCCATCCCTGCCACCCAACAGCACCCCGTGGAGCCACGGCACTCAGCATGTCCCCAAATCTCTCTGGGCACCTGCTCCACCGGGGAGCCCCAAATCACTCTGTCCCCAGCCCCGAGGCCAGCCCCATGCCCTGCCCTGAGAGCTTCAGCTCTTGGCCGCCTTAGAAACTCCCTGGCCATCTGCCCCAGCCCCCATCCAGCCCAGCCTAACCCCTGCCTGCTGCACTCACCGATCGCCCAGGTCCAAGAGCAGGGGACTGCCTGGTGATGTCCCTAGGAGAGCTCATGGGGAACCTGTCCTCTGTGCTGTCGTAGTCACCAGAGCCGCATCACCCAGCCAGCAAGCCCCCAACCTTTGTCCCCACCACTCTGCTCGGTGGGTCCTGGCCATCACACCAAGTACAGTTCTGCCCAGCAGGAGCAAGTCCCCAGGGGCTCATTTGACAAACAGGCAGACAAACTCAAAACCATAATTGAAATGATGGCCCATCCCGGTTTGAGGTACCTCAATGCAGGAGAAACAAAAACAGGGACAGTAGGTGGATGTCCCTGACTTAGACAGAGAGATGCAAAGTTTTCTGGGCTGCTCGTTTGGCAGTGGTCTGACTGTGAGTTGTTTTGAAAAGAAGTGCTATGAACCCTTGGACAAAGAGAAACCTCCTCTTTCCTCTTCTCTTTTTAGATTCCTTCTACTGGGGCAGTACTTGGCCCTGTAAACCCTGATGATCAAGTGAAGTATCAAACGTGTCCCTGGTGCAAGTGGGAACAATCCTTTTGCACCTGTCTCCAGCTATCAACTTGCCCCTTGCAAGGGGCAGTGTGGGTTCTGGAGGGGACACACCAGGTTCCACATTTTTCTGCTCTCCTAAGGTTTTCCTCATTCAGGAGAGCTGGTACACCTGGTATGCATCGTGTACACCATGTTGGAGCTCTCCACTGCAGATCATGCCTCCTGAATTGTGGTCTGCACTACATGAGTGCATGACTTGAGACTCAGACACCTCAAAAACTTTCTTTAGCCTTGCTACATATTTCCCAAGACTGACATGGTTGCCATACTTCTCTCAGTTCAGCATGTGCACAACCATAACTTCACCTCCTGTCCAAAGCGTTCTGGAGCCAATAAGAGGGGTGTCAGTAAGTGGGAACATGCCCTGACGTCCCTTTTTGTGTTCTCTGTTGTTTGTATTCTGGGGACCTACGTTCCCAAATGAGAGAATATATCTTCGCTCTGTCTGCCTGTTACCATATGCACAGCCACCCAAAGGCATTCAAAGTGTATATATGTGAGAGAAGGTGACGTGGCCTGTGGATGGTTTACTCCTGCTCTGCCACCGTGTAAGACAGATCAACTCCCTTGGTGCTGGCCTTTGTGCTTATAAACATGATGGAGGTCTTGGTGCCTTCATGTCACTGATGAGGGGGTGATGGTGTCCTTCCCTGTGGTTGGATGGGGCCTCTCTATGGCAAGGTCTCTGCTCTTGCTGTGCTGGTGGGAGAGCAATGTTCCAAAAGAGAGACTATTTATGAATGGTAATGACATGCAGGGGGCAAAGTGCCTTGTGCTGCAGAAGACTCCTAAGAACATTTTTTATAGATACATAATTTATAAGCACATTTATAGATATACACTGTATAAAACCACATATACGCTACAGGTGCACACTGTATATGTATTTTCATTATATAATTCAATAATATTCCAGTAAAAATGAAACTTAGAATCAAGCAGTTAAAAATCTAGACGTCAGATGTTGTAGAGCTAACGCTGAAGCAGATATCTGGCTTTCCCCTAGATATGGCAATGATGATGTCTGTGTTGTAGATGAAGAGAATCTGGTGTCTCAGGGATTAAGAATCTCTCTGTAGCCAACAACTGCGAAGCTCTGAGAAGAGATTTACATTCCAGTCTTCCCCTTACCTTCAGCACCTTCCAAGGTTTTTTGGAAGTAATTTTCCACTTTTAGGCAGTTAGTTATTCTGAAATAGAAAGTATCATGTACATCACCTCCCCTTCCCTGCTCTGCTCCTGTTCAAGATTTAACATTGTTCATAGAAAGAAAATAGGTAATTCAAGGAGAGTTAGAGTAAGTTTTTTCTTTCTTTTCTTGGGCAGCAACGGTATTTCCCAAAGTTTGGGGTTCAGACAACAGAGATTTCTAACATTGTTTTGAAGTATTAGTGTGAGGCTGGCAGAGAGGATGTCAGACCTATGTGATGCCATGCCTTTCTGGAAGGCAGAGGCAGCCTATTTTGCCTCCCATGCCCTTCAGTTTTGCAGTTCGTTTGAATACAGCTGGGTGTCTAAAGCAGTAACAGACATCCCAATTTAGGTAACTATATCCCAGTCATGGTGATGGGGATTAGATATTGGTCTTAAATGCCCATCGCAGCTGACAGAGCATGGAGTGGGACCATTTGGCTTTGTGACAAGACTGAACATCCACAGATTGGATGGGTCAGTTTACTTGAACAGTCTTAGTTTAAAAGATACTTTATTTTCCTGGTCACCAGTGCATTAGTTGCTCTAAGCAATGCTCATGTATTTATTATCTCATGGCTCAGTATAAATGGGAGTGTAAAGGATAATTGCTAAGAGAGACTGGCCTAACAGAAGATGTTTCTCAATCTGGGATAGAGTTATGCTCAGAAACCTGCATATCCCTTATTTGCCACAGGGTGGAAACAATCTCAGGAACTCATCTCAATAACATAGCTATAACAGTTCAAATGTAATACTTAAATACTATATCCTTTACATACGGATGCAGATATAGCTGATAGCTTGAAACAGCTCTGAACTGAGCACCTGATACAGTTTTCAGTAGCTGGCTGAATGCTTCTTTGCACCCAAGAGGCTCCTCAGGTGCTGTTCCAATCTACTACTTAAACAAAATACTAAGTTTTATACAATTCCATGTGAAGACCGCTTTTCTTAATACATTAGAGAACTATAGAGAGTCAGTGTACTAATGAAAGGAAGAAGAGCTCAGATTCATAAATGCATTTAGGTAGCCAATGCTTCTAGACATTTGTCTCCATTAGATTTTGAATGGGCAAATTAGGACGTAAACTGCACCTCTGAGTTCAGGCCAGAGGTTTTCCCTCCTACATCACTAATTTGGAAAGATTCTTGAATGATTGAAGACAGATACATCTCTAAAGATAGTCTTTTAATGTTAGAGAGAGGAGACAGCATAGCACACGTCCTTTTTATTTTCCTCTGCAGACTTGAATAACTAATTTGAAGAGATGTAGTGAATGTTACTGTTCCTCCCAAATTAGGGGCTAGCTAAGTTCATTTGACTCGAGGCAGTGGTGTGTGTTGCAGTGCTAGTCTGCTGCTGGTGAGCCAAGCAATCGATCTCTACAGTCTCATTTTTCCCAGTTCCTGGAAAATAGAAGATTTCTGTTCCCTAGAAATACCAATCCAGCAATTTTAAAATCTCTTAATATTCAGATTGGAATGAGAGAATGTTTAGGTTTTGAGACAAATTGATCAAAATCTTGCCTGATGCACTCCTATCCCAACTCAGTCTTTTTATACACAGCTGCCTGTGGATACTTCCTTCTTGTCCTTTTACATGACACAGGAGTAAAGGACTTCTAATCTGGGAATCATGTTCAGTTTGTATTTTAAAGCAGCTGACATTTCCAGTACAACATCAGAGGAGTTTGGTATAAATCACAGAATCATAGAATGGTTAGAGTTGGAAGGGAACTTAAAGATCATTGAGTTCCAACCCCTATGCCATGGGCAGGGACACCTCCCACTAGAGCAGGTTGCTCAAAGACCCATCCAGCCTGGCCTTGAACACCTCCAGGGATGGGGCATCCACAACCTCTCTGGGCAACCTGTTCCAGTGCCTCACCACCCTCACCGGAATTTCTTCCTAATATCTAAGTCTCTCCTCTTTCAGTTTAAAACCATTACCCCTTGTCCTATCACTATGCTTCCTGACCAAGAGTCCCTCTCCTCCTCTCCTGTAGGCTCCCTTCAGGTACTGGAAGGCTGCTATAAGGTGTCCCCGGAGCCTTCTCCAGGCTGAAAAGCCGCAGCTCTCTCAGCCTGTCCTCATAGGAGAGGTGCTCCATCCCTCTGATCATCTTCATGGCCCTCCGCTGGACTCATTCCAACAGGTCCATGTCCTTTCTCTGTTGAGGACTCCAGAGCTGGACACGGTACTCCAGGTGGGGTCTCACAAACACAGAGGGGGAGAATCACTTCCTGTGACCTGCTGGTCAAGCTTCTTTTGATGTAGCCCAGGATATGGTTGGCTTTCTGGGCTGCCATGCACACTGCTGGCTCTGAGCATATTAGTAATGAATGAGCTAATCTGGAGTGTCTATAAGAAAACCTGTAGCTTCAGAAAACTTCATTTTTAGGCCTTGTCTGCTTTGGGGACACCTTGAAGTATTTTTCCTCCAGTGCTAACGCCAGTCCAAGCCTTGCAGCATCAGCAGTACAGGGAGCAATCACTCATCAGCAATATAGGGAACCCTTCAAGCCAATGTGCCGCTGCTGGTATTTTGAGGGCTGCACAGACAAAACTTGCTCTGAGCAGGATTAGGGCTTGTAAATATTTGACAAGAGAGACATTTGTTGACAAACTCTTTTCTGCTACTTTGCCATTTCCCTCCAGATATGTCACATTTCTTACTTGGTGGATTTCCACTTACATCCACAGTGTACATCCTCTCTGTGCAGTTTCAGTTTAAGGCACTGGCCCCTCTCCATGTCATTTCAGCATCTGGAAGCTACGGAAGGCTGCCAGGCCCTTCTGTGCAGTCCCAAGTAGCTGTTTGCTTTCCCCCATCCCATAAAGCAAGGGAGAAAAATGGTGACAAGTCAATAACAAGATCTTCCGTATTTTGTTTCATGAGTGCCAGCTGCTCCTCAGCAATCACTCATATAAAACCAGCACTGAAACATAGCTGTTGTGGGACTCAAGTGCAGACCACGCAAGCAGTGAGCAGCTTTTAACTAAGGACAAAATATACAGTGCCATGGTGCTGTGTGGCCCAGACACTCCCCAGGACTGGGGGTGCTGGGAGCTGCGAAGGATCCCCAGGCTGGAAGGGCGGGAGCAGGGCATCCTGAGGGACACCAGGGCAGCCCCAGCCCTGGACATTGGGCATCTCTCTGGGGATGGGGCAGATTGAGGCCAGGTCAGGACACAAGCTTGTGGATTGGGGTTGGCCCCTGAACACGTAGGGCAGGGCTGTGGGGAGCTGGAGCACTGCCCTGCTGGCTGTTGCTGGGGAAAGGACTGACTGCCCTGGGGGGCTGACATGGAGTCCTGGACTGTCAGCAGGGTGAGGGGAGCACCAGAGGACTGGGAAAGGACAGAGGCCTGTAAAATAGAAGGGATTACTCTGGAAATTGTGGAAGACTTTTACAGTGAGGGAGGCCTTGACTTTAATTTTCTAGCCACAGCTCAGATGGTATGTGATCATTTCAGTGCTGATGCAAAATGTTTGCAAGTCCATGACATCTAGCAGTGGCTAGGTGAAAGCCCGTATTTCCTTGCTAATAAAAATTAATGAAACTATCCGGAATTCAGCCAAGAGGGGCCAGTGGAATAACATCTACAATGTTAATAATCGTGGAGTCAAAGTTGGTTCCATTCATTTATTTGGGGTCTCTCCCCTGAAATCCAGTGCTAGTGGAAATCCCCTTCTGCTAGAGCTTGGAAGAATGCCTGACCTGGGAGGCTGAACATCAGGCAAAAAACATTAAAGATGTTGCTTGAAGAGTCCTGTCCTGGTTCTGGGAGGTTAGGGTTAATTCTCCCCTGGGTCTAGCAGGGGCACAGGTATGCCATCCCATGTAATCCATGCACAGGAGGTAGCCCGGAGCTGGCTGGGAAGGGGAGGGGGATGGGAAGTCGGTGGTGGGGGATGATCCAGGGTGTGGATCTGTATCATAATCATGTTACCGTTTTCTTGTTCCCTTTGTTCTTCTGTTAGACTGCCTCTGTCCCAGTCCACAAGTTCTGCCCTTTTTCTTCAAATCCTCTCTTCACAACTGTGGAGGGTCTTGAGAGAGCGTGGCTGTCACGTGAGGCTAAACCACAACAGTCCCCTAAAATATCCAGTAAGACATATCGTGGCCAAGGAAACAACTTAGATCATAATTTTCTGAGTTTGTATCTTCATATTGAAAAGGAGCTTTATTTTTAGTTACGGCTTGCTATGAATCTAGCCAGAAATCCAGTTTGGGAGTCTCTACAGGTGTTCTCATTTCATGCACAAAGATTAGGTCATGCTTCATTCTTTCAGTAATATCATTTGGATGAAGGAAAAGACAAACTAAAAGGAGGACCAAAAAACCCCATGATGGAGAGCAGAGGATCTTCTGCAACACATGCTATCTGAAATGAACACAAAATGGCAGCAGCCTCCAGCGAACACTTGGAAGTTTAAAGACACAACACACAGAAAACAAAGGTGTAGCTGTTTCCAACAACACCAACATAAGCCATAGCTAGCAATCACCTGAACCTTTTGCTGCCCCAGGCAGCAGCTCTTCTTAGCACAAGTATCAGACTGAAGGATCCTTTCACTTCAGGCATATACTCAATTCACATCAGAAAATGGCAATAAAAATTAAGTGGTTTTCCCTGCACTTCAGCATGCAGGATTTGCAACACCAGGTTTATCCACAGAAAATGCAAAGATAGAAATTGTATAAGGTGTAAAAGTCTCTGCAACACAAGCCCAGTCCTGTTTTACACAAATGCTGACAAAACTGATAAGCACATTTTCTCCGTACAGTTTTAATGTATAACCTGAAGTGGCTGTTATAATGGAAAAGCAAATGATCCCCTAATACGCTAATCAATCTTGTGAGAAATAACCTGAATAATGAGTTACAATTGCAAGAGATGAAATTAAGACAGGAACAGTTAAATAAGGATCTGAAGGAACAGTTAACATTTAGTATGGTATTGGGAACCTAAATTAGACTTTAAAATGTATGCAGAGACAGAGAAAGAAGGGGAGAAAATAAGGAACTGGAGCAGATGCCTCAGATAAAGATGAGGCTTTTGATGAGAAATAATCAGAAGCAATGCCAGTTTGACATTATTTGAGGAAAAATCCCACTTCAAATAGAATTTCTGATGCAAATAGCTCTTAGAGCTTGGACCTATAGGAGTTTTTCCATTTACAGTATAAAATACTCCAAAATGCTTACAGTTCAAATCAATTTGTTACAGATGTGATTAAAAATTTTCTGTAAGCACATGCCAAAGTACACAATTTGGAACTAAGTTAATAACATCTCATCCACCCTGTCCTGTTGTATGAACTTTACCGTAATGACAGTACAATGAGAAGAAAGTATTACCCCATTTTAAAGGAAGAAAATGGAATAGATGACTTTTCTAAAATCACCTAGAACAGTAATAACTAACTGAAAGCATTTATTATGGAGGATGGAGATACAGAATCTTGCAATGGGATCTTGACTACAAAATCAGATTTGAAAATGAAATAATTCCAGCAATAAAACATCTTCATGGTTACCACTGTTGAGTTAACTACCGTGGTCCATCCAGGCTTCATAAAACTTTGAGTTTTCTTAGAAGTCCTACCAAAAGCTGGAGAGTATGAGGACGGGATTTATCTCATCTGACTGTACATGTCTTCAGTGTGACCCTTTCACTGATTACACTAGCTTTATATCCAATGGTGGAAAATAGGCACTCCTAGGATATGATTCACTTAGTGATAAAGCAGATGTCTAAATCGGGTGAGAAAAGTGATGTTATTGAAGTTCCTATTTCTCTCATTGTCTAGCCTAGCAGGGTTAGTTCAGATCTTACCTCGGATACTTGTGCTGCAGATCTTCACAAGATGAGACGAGTGCCTCAGTCACTGGTCAGAGAAAATCAAACCCTAGGCAAGATGTTCTGATCTGTATTTGGATTATTACACCAGTACCTTACACCCCTCCCAAGTTCTCCAGGCATTTGTTTTTGCCATCTGTGTCTTGGGTGGTGTGGTTACAGCCCTTACCAGTGAAGGCTGAGATGAAAATTCATTCAATAACTTTACCTTTTCCATATCCTGGGTGACCAGGTCCCCTGTTTCTTTCTGGAGACAGCCCACAACTTCCCTATTCTTGCCTGACATATCTATAGAAGTTTTTCTTGTTGCCCTTGATGTTCCTGGCCAGATTTAATTCTGTCTGGGGTTTATTTCTGTCTGGTTCCTGGCCACTCAAACAGTTTCTCTATTTTCCATCCAGTCTACCTGTCCTTGTTTCCACCCTGTATAGGCCTCTTTTTTGGTTTTGAGCTTATCCAGGAGGTCCTTGTTTATCCACAGCTTTTTTGCCTGACTTTTTCCTTTTTGGAATGTAGTTCTCCTGTGCTTGGAGGATGTGATCCTTGAATACTAACCAGCTTTCTTGGGCCCCTCTCCCCTCCAGTTCTTTTTCTCATGCTAGCCTGCCAATCAGATCCCTCTAAAGTCTGCTTTCCTGAAGGCCAAGATAATGAGCTTACTGTACACCCTCCTTGCTGCACTAAGAATCTCAAATTCTACCATTTAATTGGCTGCAGCCAAGGCTACCCTTGAGTCTTGACATTCCCCACCAGTCCCTCCTTGTTGGTAAGGATGAGGACCAGCATGGCTCCTTTCCTTGTTGGCCCTTCAACCATTTGAAGAAGAAAGTTGTCATCTACATATTCCAAAAACTTCTTGGATTTCCTGTGCCCTCCTGTGTTGTCTCTCCAACAGATATCAGTGTGGTTGAAGTCCCCCATGAGGACCAGGATCTGTGAATGTGATGCTGCTCCTATCTGTCTATAGAGGGCCTCATCCTCCCTGTCATCCTGATCAGGTGGTCTGTAGCAGTCCCCTCCTGTAATATCACCTGCTTTGTGCTCCCTTTAATCCTGACCCATAAGCTCTCCATTGGGTCTTCATCCAACACCAGGTGGAGTGTTGGATGAAGAACTCCGTCTGGTCATTGAAATAGAGGGCAACATCCCTTCCTCATCTCCCCAGCCTGTCCTTCCTGAAATAGTCTGTACCCCTCCATTCCAACACTCCAGTCATAAGAGCCATCCCACCAAATCTCTGTGATGCCATTAAGATTGTAGCCCCATCATGTCTCTAACTCCTCTTGCTTGCTGCCCATGCTACATTCACTTGTGTAAAGGCACTTTAGCTGGGTGCCCAATGGGGCTGATTTACCGGATGGAATGGCTGCATTTCCTTTGCGCTGCTCTTCAGGTGACTCCCCTTTGAGGCATTTTATCTGTGATGCCCTGATTCTTTTTGCCTCAGGAGGTCCTTGCTTGTCCCCATATGAATTTGTGTTGCAATGTACCCAGCACATCTCAGAGCAACCAGTGGAGGGCCTTTGCTAGTAACCCTTCCCACAGACCTAGGAGCATCATCCCTTGGCTTGTCAAGGCCTAGCCAGGTAATATCCCCCTCCCCCAGCAACCCTGATGAGATACTCCACAAGTTGTCACAGGCAAGACTGATATTATTGTCCCTCTCCCCCTTCATATCCAGTTTAAAACCCTGTCAATCAACCCTGCAACCTCTTCTTGGCCAAGAACCTTCTTCCCCCTTTGAGAGAGCTGTCACCTATTGATGTCAACAAGCCCAGTGCTGTGTAGACAAGTGTACTATCAAAGAAAACAAAGTTATGGAGGTGACACCATCCACAAAGCCATGTATTAATTGATTGGATTTGTCTGCTCCTCCCAGCATCACATTTACCTATTCATCCACTGTCTATCTACTGATTTACCTAGTTCTCTAATATTTGCCTATTTATATGCTTACCTATGCAGAGGATATTTAAGGAATCTCTCAGGTTATCTGTCACCATGGTGGCTGAATACCTGTGCTGAGTCCCATGATTCTGTCCTGCAGAATGATTGGTGAACCATGAGAGGACAAGATCATTATTGAGAAGTTAATCAGGGGGAATGAGCTAAGAGGAAGTTTCAAGAGATTTCTTCTATCATGAGACCAGTTACACCTGCTTTAATTTTTTCAAATAGCTCTTTGCAGCAATAAAAATTGAAGAAATTCTTCTTTACAATGTAATGGAAAACATCATAGAAAAACTGTGAGAGAGGGGCACAGCACTGCTGTCCAATTTGGAGCTGCACAGCTTCCCATTCGGGAAACACTGACTTAGAAGACCCATAATATTGCCTGCAGTATTTAGAGCTGTGTTTTGCTTTGACATCAGCTGGCATTAGATCAGGTCCTTCTAGCACAGAGTTGATTATCATGTAGAACTTGAAAGATGTTGGAATAATCAAGCTTTCATATAATCAAGGGCATATTTAAAGTATTAAATGCATACCTAGAGACATGATTGTATAACAGCTAACAGGCAGTTACAGATCATTGGATTTGGAAAATCAAAGGGAGGAACAAATCTTTTATTTCACGTTATTATTATTTCAGTGAGATTCTGTAATCCAACCAAAGCCCTACTAAAAAATAATTAAAGAAGTATTTACCTTTATTGTATTTTGTTCTTTAATTATTGTCACGGCATCTGCAGAGACTCTCCTAGCTGAGGATGATTATTAAAAATAAAAGACATGGTAAATAATAAAACAAACCTCAATAGCCATCTTTTCACAAACAATGAATCTCTAAGTACACATAGAGAAGAACCTGGTGTGTTGCAAAAGGTAACAAGCAAGAGAAAATTTTGTGACTTTTCCCCAACAGGTTAGTGGCAGTAGCGTCACTGCAACCTAGACCATCTGCCTCACAGTCTTATTTTTTTTGTGATTAAAATACAGACCCGAAGTAAGTCCGCTCCTGTTACCAATGACAGTGTTAATTCACTTAAGCCTGAAGACTTAAGACACTAACTCAATATAAAGAAATAACCTAAAATTCCTGCTTGCTTTTAAATAAGCAGCCAAGAGTGTGTAGCACTGGATGAAAAGACATGAATCATTGGATACTACTGAGGTTCAAGACTTGGCTTAGATTTCACGTAAAAAGTAAGGCTTGCTAGGTACCATATGCTCATAGCCGAAGTCATATTAAGGTTGGCTACCGATCAGCTAGCATTCTCACTATCTGATGACTGTGGTGCCAATATATGAAAAAGTCTTTTTGGTGTGGAAGAAAAACAGCATGTCATGAGAGGTGAAAGATTTTGGGAATTAAAAAAGAAATCTCTGTAATATAAATGATATTATATGTACTGTTTGTAAACATGGAAGGGACAGAAATGTACCTGCTCTGCATTTTAAGAGAGAAGACAATAATGCATATGAATCAAGAGTATGGCTTGAGGATTACAGCATTAAGCTCCCTATTTTTTATCCAAATATCTGGTTTTGTTACAATTGTGTGTACAATTTTTAGCACTGGGGACAATATCAGGAATTAGCAACACACTTGCAGGACAGGTTTGAGTTCTTATGTACTTTTCTCTCTCTTCCTTTCTTAAATTTATAACTACATATCCTGGTTATAGGTAAGAAATATACTTTGGTAAAACAACCAGACACGTCACTTCTCTGAAGACTCAATATCTCTGCAAAGCAATATAGATTCAGGCAAAACTGGTGAAGATACCAGACCAAAGTCAGCCATGAGTAGAAGGGAGCTAGAAGCAGATTTTTTTTCCAAAACACAACTGTCTCTAAGTGCAATGATAACTTGAATGCTTTTTTGTGTAAGCATTATATTTGTTGTTGATTCTCTCTCTTATTTTTGTTCTCACTTTTTAAAACTTCTGCTAATCCCTCCTCCAAACTTCAGTCCCAATGACAGTAATTCATAAAGTCACTTGGATTCCATGGACTGTGAAAGATTTTAATCAAATAATGAATGCAATTTTTGTTTCAATTTTTGTCCTGTTTATTTCCTGCAAGAAAAGGTTAGAAGCAGTTTTGCAGCACATCGTATCATAAATACTAATTTGTGTATTTTATTTCTATTGTAAGGCTACAGACTGTAGTGAACTTGACAGAATTCACTGGACTCTTTCCAGAGAAAGCCATAAGAAGAGAAATGGTGTAGGGTTCTATCAAGTCACCACTTACACAATGTCCCAGTTTCAAAATTAGTTTTGACAACTGTGGCTTCAACCTTTCCAACCCCTATTTAGGGTAACTAGGCTGAACAAGTCAAGAGGATGCATTTTGTTATTCCTCAACCATGCAATAAAAATCCTATGGGGCAAACTATTTTCAAAATAGTCTGGTGAAGAAGATGGCAGAAGTAACTTTACAAAAAATGTACTGTTCTCTTCTTGTGAAGAAACATTTGAAGAGATGAATCAACATCACATGATTTCTGCTAAACTTGACACCCTGACATGATCCAGCCACATACTTTTACTCCAACCCAAGCCTAATCTAGGTAAAGCCAGTTCCCGTTCCATGTACCCCTGATTAAAAAGTTATGTAAGGCTTGAGTTTGACTTCTTCCAGCAGTCAAGATAATCAGTTTTGACTACTCAGAGCAAATACCAACAGTACTCATGTCTGAATTTTTGAAAGAAACACGCTGAAATAATCTGAGAAGGACTAAAAGCAGCATGAAAAGCAGACTCAAGTTTAAGGGGAAAAAAAACCCAACAAACCAAACCAAAACCCAGCCCTGCCACCACCACCCCTGTCCATCATCTACCTCCCCAAAAATAAACAGAAACCAAACAATAAAAAAGCTCTGTGGGATTTAAGAACAAGGAAAAATAAAAGAATTTCTAGACAGACCTCTGGTAGATGGGAAGACGGTTACTATCCTTCCATTCCTGCTTGTAGCAAAGGAAGGAAGGAAGACTGCACCAAGCATGCCTAGACAGTACATCACATTCCACAGATTACTGAATGTAAGAATAGGTAAAATGATTCTTTGGGTTCTTCATTTTTTTAGGGTAAAAGTTATGCTATATCTGGGACTATATTCCCCCCTCCGCCCCCCCATTTATAATTAAATACTATCAAAACAATCAAAATTCCTGTTGAAACAGAGAAAAGAGAAACAACAATAGAAATTTCTGAGAGTTCAAAGGGGAAAATGCAGGTGACTTGAAAAGGATCATTATAATTTGCTACTATTGCTGAAGAATAAACAAGAGGGGGAAAAAACACAGGAAAAAATCAATTAGACAAAAAAATATATGCCGCAAGTATGGCCCTAATGAACATTTGTGTCCCTGTACAGCAATTAGTGCGATAGGTTTTCTACTTAGTTTATTCAATCTGCCCTATCAGTGAAGAAAAGGAAAATAAATCAGGCTGTTGCCTGACCTTTAAAAAACACTGGTTCCCAGTGAATCATCCTGCCACTGACATCATTTGATTGTCTCCTCAAGTCTGTTTCTACACATGCAGCAGCTCACAGTAGCAGAGCTGTGGGCCTTGCATTTGCACAATGCAGACTTTTCCCCTTGCTTCTGAAGGTAAATAAAGTATAGCAATTAGAAACAACTGAAAGAGAAATTTGTCATCCTGTCCACTGTGCTTGTAGAGAGAAAATCATTACCAAGAATGAGATCTGCATGAGTCTCTATCTGAAACTCAACATGATACCAAAACATGAAAGTATTGATAACTTTAGTTTCTTTCTCTTCACAGTTATTATTAATCTGTTGTTCTGTCTTACAAAAAGCTGAAGTGTCCACCACCAGAAGAAACTCTCTATTTATCTAAATCTTGACCTGACTCGCAAAGAACTGGAAATCTCAGAGAAATACAAGTTTAGGAATATTTCCAGAATGATCCAAGAAATGAATGGAAAAACTCTGGTCCTGTGTGTTTGCCCAATCTCAACAGTGAACACTGTGCTGGATTAGAAATAGTACAAATAAAAAGCTTTTGCCATGGAAATATGGAAATGATGTAAAAGAGAGATGCATTTGTGAACATAATGACGTTCATAGTCAGACTGTGGATATTATGCTGACATCAAAAACTAAGAATCTGCTGAATTTGTTGCACCATTTTGTGTAATAAACCATTGGAAGAGCAGATATTGGCAAAATATAAGCTGCATTCTGCACTGATCCTCCATTCCAACTCAGGCCTCCATGGGGTGCTGTTGGGTGGCAAGGATAGGCCTTGGCAGACTGCCCGGGCGTTGCTTTCCCTTTCCTGGGGCACAACCCAGCCAGGGGCTGGCTGCCAGGGCAGCTTGGGCAGCATGGGCCTCACTCTGTCTCCGCCAGGGCCTGTCAATTGCACAGGCTTTCCTGGGACAGCCCGTGGCTCCCGCCTGTGCGGTGCTCACAAGCCCTGGCCCGGCTCCCTCCCTCCTCCCACAGCTCCAGGTGGCTCCTGCCCACCTCCTCCAGCCCCTTGCTCCCTCCCACCCAGCCCTGCTCACACCCCTTCTCTTCCACCTGCTACAGACCATGGCTGCAGCCCTGGTCCTCGCGCTGGCTCTGCTGGCCTTCCAGCCTGGGCTGATGAGCAATCTGGAGAAAGACGTGGTCACCTTGGAGAGTATGCAGCAGCGTGAGGCTTATCTGAGTCGTAAGATGGCTCAGCTGCTGGACGAGGTGGAGCGGAGCAGAGGGCAACACGCGCCTTTCTGCCTGGCACCACTGGCGGTTCTGGAGCACTGCAGGAACCCTGTTCCTGTTAAGTACAATCTATTGGCTGCACAGGGAAATGGCACTTCCCTCGTGGTGCTGCACTGAGCAAGAGAGCTCCAGCAGCATGGATAAGAACGGCAAGGAGGAGGACAATCTCCATGTTTTCCCTAAAGGAGCCAGGTCTTTGTGTGCGTGCACACCATTGGCAGTGCAGGGCCTGCCCAACAAGTGCAAGGTTCTGAAGGAGCTGGTGGATGGCCTCCTACGTGTCTGCCGAGTGCTTGCTGAACGGAATTTCATGCCGCAGCTGTACCCCGGCACTGAGATGGATGACACCTATGAAGCCTGGAGTATTCAGAAGAGCGTTGACTACCACCTGCTCGTGTTCCTGCGGCCACCCCCCAGGCACTCTTTCCACCTAGAGGCAGACACCATGCAGCAGCTGCCAGGAAGGCCCTCCAACATCCACGTGGTGTTGGAGTGCACGTGCTGGAAGAAGGAGCTGCTGGGAGGCAGCGTGTGCTTTCTCCACCACCGTGACAACAAGGTGCCAAGTCATCAGCACTCCTTCCTTCTCCAGAACCTCTGAACATGCTCCTTATTAGACCTGGAGACAGTTGCCCGCTGAGCCCAGCTTTTGGTGGCATCAGCCTGGCAGTTTTTGCCGGAGTCGCACCACTGCCAGCTGACGGTGCTGCCCTCCTCCTTGTCCTGCAAATTCCAGCTGACAAGCGCAGCCGAGATGACCATCTTCACTGAGCTGGTTTTTGCTGTGGACACAGATAAGGCAGAACAACAACCATGCAAGTGTCCAATAGGAGATTAGTCTTAGTAGAATGTAGAATCATTTAGCAGCGTTACTACTCTCTCTAGCAAATGTTAAGTTTTTCTTTGTATATTAAATTATGTAGTTCTATGTTTAAAAACCAATAAATGTTGGTCATATAAAAACGTCTTTTTTTCAGTCCCTCCTGTATTTACTTGTCAATGGCCTTGAGAGTATCAACACACTTGAATCCTACAGTGATGCCGCCAAGGACAGCCATGAAGCAAAAATAGAACCTGGATCTTGTCACTCAAACTCAGTTCTGGGAGGCGGAACTCAAAAGGTTTATGGCCTAGCAAAACGTCATTTCAATAAATCAATGCTGAGGACAGTTAGCTTCAGAAAAAGACTTATTGTGATATGCAAATCATGGAAGATTTGATTGGCTGCCAGGGTAGGAAAATAGGTGAAGAAAAGTAACCAATTCTGGTTTATTAAAACATTTTATTNAAGCCACCTCCAAATCCTCCAGCAGGATCTGGAAATGTCTCCACGCTTTCTGGCATGCAAATGACAACCAGAGCCAAGGACCTGTGGGCTGGGCACGCAGAATCATAGAATTATAGAATTGTCTAGGTTGGAAGGGACCTTTGAGATCATCTAGTCCAACCATCAACCTAACTCTGACAGTAAACCACAACCCATCATTAAACCATGTCACTGAGCACTGCCTCAAGCCGTCTGTTAATTTTGATAGGTGTGGCCACCACGGAGCGTGTGCAGCAGCGTGAGGCATATTTCAATCACGAGACGACTCGTGGATTCGAGGTGGAGCGGAGCTCAAGTGGACAGGAGACCATGCGGCTTTCTGTCTTGCAGCAGTGCCGGTTTTGGCACATTGCAGGAAGCCTGTTCCTGTTCAGTGCGGTTTAATGTCTGCACAGGGAAATGATAGTTGCCTCGTGCTGCTGCAGTGAGCAGGAGAGCTCCAGCAGCAAGTAAGAGATGGGCAAGGAGGAGGAGGATCTCCATGGTTCCCCTAATGGCTTCAGGCTTTGGCTGTGACACCATGCAACGGCTTCCACCTGCTACAGATCATGGCTGTTGCCCTAGTCCTCACGCTGGCTCTGCTGGCCTTCCAGCCTGGGCTGAGGAGCAATCAGAAGATGGATGCGGCAACCACGGAGCGTATGCAGCAGCGTGAGGCTTATCTGAATCGCAAGATGGCTCAGCTGCTGCACGAAGTGGAACACAGCAGGACCACCAAGGAAACTATGCTCCTTTCTGCCTGGCACTATTGGTGGTTTTGGAGCATTCCAGGAACCCTCTTCTTGTTGAGTGACGTATATTGGCAACACAAGGGTGTTAAATTTGGTAGATTACTCTCCAGGGATGGTGTCTCATCCCCTTCCCTGGGCAGCCCATTCCAACGCTTTATAACCCTTTTAGTGTAAAATTTTTTCCCGATGTCCAGTGTGAGCCTCCCCTGGTGCAACAAGAAGCCCTTTCCTCTTGTCTTATCACCTGTGACTTGGGAGAAAAGACCGACCCCCGCCTCCCTACAGCCATTTTTCAGGTAGTTGTAGAGAGTGGCAAGTTCTCCCTTCAGCCTCCTGTCCGCAGCCTGAACACCGACAGCATCACTGCCCTTCTCTGGACCCGCTCCAGTGCCTCAATGCCCGTTTTGTGGTAAGGGGCCTGAAACTGGACACAGTACTCCCGACGGAGCCTCACAAGCGTCTAGCAGAGGGTCGGGCGTCACCTCCCGAGTCAGCGGCAACCGCTGTGTCTTTTAAACTAAGCCAGGCGGAGAGCGGGCTTGACGGAGGAGCCGAGGGGCAGCAGAGAGACCTGCAAGGGGGCGGGTATCTCCTGAGGGCCCGCCGGGACGGGCCGCAGCGCACAGCGGCGGTGCGGCCCCGCCGGGCTGCGCGTGGCGAGCAAGGGCAGGAAAGCGGCGCGCAGGTTGCGCAGGGCACGCGGGAGGCAGCGATTGGTCCCCGCCCGGCGAGGGACGGGAAGAGCGTGTCGGACGCGGGGCTCGGACGCGCTGCCGGAGGGGAGGTGGGAAGGCAGCGCGAGCGCCTGCTGGAGCGCGCGGGTCTCCGGCTGCAGCCGGTGCCGGAGGCTGGCACTGGTACCCGAGGCTGGCACTGGTACCCGAGGCTGGCACTGGTACCCGAGGGAGCCAAAAACGCTGCCTGTGAGCGGTGCGATCAAACAATGTGCTCAGACAGGGGCTTGAACCGAGGGAGGACGTAGATTAATAAGTATCAGAGAACGTGAGAGGGGAATAGCTTGGTGGTGCCATACCCCGAGGCAAAGGCATCCTGTTGAGGCTCTACATGAAGTGGATAATTCCCTTCCTTTCCGCTACCAGGCAGATGGAAGGGGCTTAGGGGGCAAGGAGGAACAGAGCAGGTTCCTCCTCGGAGGGGCAAGCCAAACCCCTTGCCTTCCCACTTGTCCCTACCCAACAGGAGTGGGTGTGTGGAAGTTGAGGGCAAGGTAGATGAGGATAGAGAGGAAGAAGCATCCAGAGAGCTGCCCTGAGCTAGTCTGTCACCCCTGTGCCTTAGGAATTCCTCAGTTACGAAGAAAGAAAGGTAATTTTGCTGGGTGACTCCTTTCTGAGGGGAACAGAGGGTCGCCTTCGTAGACCAGATCCATGCCACAGAGTAGTCAACTGCCTTCCTAGGGTCAGGAT
This sequence comes from Pedionomus torquatus, assembly GCA_013398155.1. Taxonomy (NCBI): domain Eukaryota; kingdom Metazoa; phylum Chordata; class Aves; order Charadriiformes; family Pedionomidae; genus Pedionomus; species Pedionomus torquatus. The sequence goes on from VZRU01008442.1 coordinate 18,703, forward strand.
TGAGGACATACAGAGAAATCTTCCTTAGAAATAGGGTCAGGATTAAGGACATACGGAGAAATCTTCAATAGAAAAAGGAAGACTAGGAAAAATGTAGACCCACTGATGAATGGGTTGAGCACCTTAGTGGTGGGAGACAGAGAAGGCAGAGCTACGAATGTCTCTTTACTTTGGTCTTCACTGCTAAAACCGTTCCTCACGAATCCCAGACCCTGGAGATAAGGGGGAAGGTCTGGAGAGAGGACAATTTTCGCTTTGTAAAGACTGGATTCACCCCCACGGAGCTAAACTATGCATCTGTAAGTCCATGGGCCCTGATGGGATGCACCCACAAGTGCTGAGGGAAATTACTTACTTTAGAGCACACAGGGATGGCCTGCTTCTGCATTTTTAAGACTTTCTCCTTGAAAAATGTCCAGCCTTCCTGGACAACTTCGCCCTTCAAGGCTGCCTCCCAAGGGACCCTTTCAAACAGGCTCTTGAAGAGAGTCCAAAGTCTGCCCTCCAGAAGTCCATAATGGCAGTCCTGCTGACTCCCCTCCTTGCTTCTCCGAGAACTGAGAACTCTATTAATTCATGGTCACTGGGCCCAAGACAGCCTCCAACTGTCATGTCCCCCACAAGTCCTTCTCTATTCTTGACTTGGTGCTGCATTAGAGTGATGCAGAGAGTGCCAAACCTGCTGTAAATAGCACCATTCCAATGCCTGTTTATCAGCTTCCTAGTAAATAAAATGCACTGTTTTCATCAGCTGAATGTGTGTGCAAAGTTGCAATTAATTTGTTTGCAATTAATAAAATATTTTCTACAATTTTCTAGTGGTAGGCCAAACTGCTAGTTGTGCCTGGGGCCTCATACACAATGTACCATATGACGACAAAACTGGAGTAACAAGAGAAAGAAGCTACTAGAAAAGGATTTCTACAGGTGATTAACCTAATGAGCACAAGGATTTTCATATAGACTGTCAGCTTCTAGTGTTAGTACCTAAAGCTCATGAGTCATATTCTTTCATTTCTGCTCCTGGCTCTTGGATGTGTGGGGGTTTTTTTAACAATAAGCGGCACTTTTCCTTCTTTTTCAATCTTGGCTTACTTAATTTAAAAATGACAGTAGTATTTACTTACCTTACCTTACAGTGTCAAGCAGTGTGGGGTATTTCATATTGTACCTCGTGCCTGCTGCTGTGGCAGACAAAGAGGAGATACTACCTTGCTAGATTATGAGGTAGCTAGTAAATTGGACATATTTTCAGAGTACATATTTTGATAAATAGGAACTTGGCAAAATTAATTTGGAAACATTGAAACTATGCATGTATTTGGCTCTCGCTGGAAGATGCACGCATAGTTAAAAAATTTAAAGAGGTAGAGTCAATTCAATAAATGGAAAGAGAATTTTCCTTAGTCTGTTTCACAACTGAGCTATTTTCCCTTGTAAGCACCAGCCTGTTTCATTTTAAAAGCGTGCTTTGACTTTTCAGTTTCCAACAATGTTTTTCATTTTAACATTAGCATTGTCCACCATGAACAAGGGTCAAAACTGTGTTGTGTGCCCCTAAGAAGTGTAAATGAATGTAATTCCTTTGTGAATTCAGAACATGACAGAGGATTCACCCTAACATTTATATATCCTTTCCAGCAGGTAGAAATAAAAATAACTTCACAAGGGCTGTTTGTTAGTACCCTGGATGAACTCGGGATAATCAGTAGTGGAAGGAAGCTAAAGCAGTAGTTACATGACCATTTTAATCTTCTGCAGCTCCAAAAGCGGCAGGCTCAGCCTCATCGCCATCCCTATTGCCAGTCCCGAATGTCATTGTCACCTTTTCATTCCTGCATCAGTCAGTATTGTGCAGCCCCAAGGTGATCAAAATGGGGAACAGCTCCACTTAGCTATGTTTTTCATTTACAGGTTTGATTTCACCTGAATGTATTAGTGGGCATGGTTTTCCACGTGACTGGGTGAAAGGAGGAGGCTGAATCAGGTAGGCAGCAATCATGTCCTCTTTTTCAGCAAAAGTCTGGACCAATGATGTCTAAAGACTCAGTATAACTGTCATATAAAATATTTCCTAATTAAGTTTTGTATCAAAGACATTCAGGGACAAAGAAAGGAGTTTCATGTGAGTGGTAGCCCATGCTGGATTTGGAATATAAAATGAAGTATGTGTCTATAAACTTGATCTGTTGTGGGTTTTTTGTTATTGTTGTTTTTGTTTGGTTGGTTTTTCATGTTTTTTTTTCTTCTTTGCCTAAATGGGACTTGTATTAAGGGCATCTTCAAGGTGACTTATGAAGACCAAGGTGTCCTCTTTGGATATTGTACTTGGTAAACAACATGCTATCCCTCTGCAAGCTCTGAAAGACAACTCAGGATTTGGTAAGATGAGGTTTCTTCACAGACACTTCTCCCTAATGCCTAGCATTGACCACAGGTCCTGATGGCATATAACACAACAGTGTACATTGGGACATTTATATTAAAAATTAGATCATTTAAATGTTCTTGATTAATGCATATTTATAATAATATACTTGTATATAATGGGTTTATAACTATGTATTTTAACAGTTGATTTTATTAAAAAAAATAAACTGGTAGTTTTTCAAGTGGGCTGGAGAATACAAAAATGGCACATTTTAGTGTTAGTTTTTCAGACTTAAATCAAAATGAAATATTTCAGAAATAAGCAGTGACATGTCAGTCCTTCCAGTTCAGTTGTCAAAGTATATGACCTTGAGGAAAACAACCACAATGATAAGGATCTTGAGTAATAATCTAAGGGGTTTTTTTGCCCATGTTATACTCTGCTCAGTGCAGACCAGCAGTCTTTTCACAATCTTGCAAAGTCACATTGATACTGGAAAAAATAATAAAACCCACCACTTTGTTTCTTGGAAAATTGTAACTGGGAGGATTTAGTGTTATTTAGGATCAGTAGCAAAACAAAGGAACAAAGTGATTGAATGCTTTGCTTGAAAACAGAGATTTAAATGCATATGCCCTTTTTCTTGAGCCTTGCAAAGATTACTGAGTTGCTGAGATTCAAACTTTTTTGGTTTTGTGCTAGCTGCTGGTCTTTTGATCATGCTCTGACAGAAGAGTTTGTCCTAGAGTGAGAGGCACATGTAGAAAGAAGAAAGACAAAGTGGAAGAAATATGTCATTAAGTGAACGATTCCATAAAATTTAATGGAGGTGTCAGGATTAATCAAAAGAAGACAGAAAATATGGAGAAAATTAGAGTCACTGTCTAATAGTTAGACAATGAAAAATTACAGAGCATCTCGTACTAAAGTAAAACACCTTCACTTTTCTGAAAAAGGGAAATTGGGTTCTAAATTCTGAGAGCACCAAACACTCCTGGAACTAATTTAAAGGCCAACAAATAAGTAGAATAACGATACTATGAAAGTCAGTTGGAGCTGTGAAAACTGAATGATTTGAAATGTTTGTAGTTTCAAATTAAATTTCAAAGGACCTCAAGCTTGACTAAGCCTTCACACTGCTTGTGATAGGACTATGGCATTTTGAAGGAGGCCCACGTCATTTGCAGCTATGGGACTATGAGGTGTTCTTTGTGTGTGTTCTGTCCTCCATGGTAAGGGGTTGTACACAGAAACACTTCCTATAGAGATTCTGGAAGTCATTATGGTATAGAGATGTGAATATGTCTTGGCCTGCAAATTGTTCTTCCTGAGGTTCTTGGTTTTACTGGGATTGAAACAAGTGACATTTAGCATTGCTTGGAGGATGCAGAATATTTTCTTTTTTCCCTAGACACAGGCAGGTGCCGTATGTGTGGAGTAAACCAAACTTTCCTTCTATCTGGTTATCACCCTCATGACCCCACAACCTACCTGGATCCTCAGATGTTGTGTTTGCCTCACCATCCCCCAGTTTTCCCAAATTCCAGGTAGCAATTCAGATCGCCCTTATATAGCCGGTTTGTGCTAAAGGCAAAAAAAGCAGGAAAAAGTACAATACAATGTCTGCGTGCTCTCCTCATCCCTTCTTATTGCCTAAGCAACAATGTATGAATAAAGCACACAGTAGCACCAGTAACTCAGGTAATTATTTTTATAAGGCTTGAGCACATGAATAAGATTACATTCCTCAAGTAATAATACTGAAATCAGTGAAGCTATCACAGAAACCCGTTTTATTGAGATACATCAGTTTTGCAAGAGTAGCTCCAGGAAACAAAAAATATGGATAGACATAAACAGTCTCAACTGGAAGGGACCAGAAACTCTGCAGTAATACAAATTTAAATAGCTTCTGCCCTACCCATCAGCTGCCCTACCAGTCAGCTAGTCACTACTAACACAGAATGAAAAACTCTCATAAAGAAATAATATTGAAGAGAGAAAGAAACTCTGAAACAAAGATGTTGCATAGTCCTTGGAAAGAAAAGTGTTTCTGGCAGCTTCATCTCTGTCTTCATTTGGAAGTGTGTAATTGAAGTAATGAAAATAATCTATTTGTTTGCATTTTAGAGGTGTTTAATGAATGACACTGTGTTAATGAAGGCAAGAAACCCCAAGCATCTGTAGGCATTGTCTCCTGCACAGCTCCTGACAGAGCCACAGCTTGCCAGAAGCAGTGAGGCACCCTGGGAAGAAGATTATATTAGTGAGCATGAAGTCAGGCTTCACATGACAATATTGCTCTCTTTTCATGCAATTATAGTCAGTAAAATCACTGGGGCTATGGGTGTTTGAAGACAGAACTAGTATGTTGACTTGTCCAGGGAGAAAATTATTCAGTTTGTATTTCTGTTCCTGTCAGGTCTTCCAAGTTATTCTGCACTAGCGGTGATGTAAGCGATAGGAGGATGGGATTCAGAGTCTACGAGAGACACTTTTGGAATATTCCTCCTCCTGAACAGCCTCATGCTTGTGAGAAGAATCACTTAATCTTGATCCAGCAAGTACAGGCAACAAGCATAAATTGTCCTCTGCTAGCATAGTGCTTTTTTTGGTTGAGGTTCTCAAAGAGCTCTGCAAGGCGTAGAAGGTTTCACAACTTTAAGTGTTAGCCTTCTTAATGCCTGAGAAAGCTGGAAGGGAAAAAACGTAAGCCAACATACTCAGTGGTATTTACTGGTTTTGATTACAATATTTTATTAATTTTTTTTGTGTGCTAAATCAACAGAGCTGAGGCTTGGTTACTTTTCCTGCTTGCAGGACCACCATAAGACCTCAGCATATGCCCAGTTCTGCACATGATCCTTGTGTGCCCCACCTGGCATGCACGCAAACTTGTTCTGAGGTGCGGAGTTCTTTAATCATCTCAATGGGACTTAAGAGTGCTCAGGCTGCTACACGGATGAACAAGGCATTTGTAGCCACTTCAGGGTGGTACCCTGTAGTTCCTGCTCTTGCATTTGTGGTTCAGATTTCTCAAAGGGAAAGGTTGAGAGCTTATTGAGTCAACAGAATAAACTGTTAACATGTAGGTTTAGCCTGAGTACTAGAAACACAAGAAGTAGAAGAGATTCCTGCAAGTTCTGTTCTAATTGAACTGCTGGAAAACTGACAGTGATACAGAAACTAATCTCAAGCTAAAGGCACTGGGCCTGCTGAGGGTGGTTCTCTACCCTTTATATACTGGAAGATCCTAATATTCTGGTGGTTTCTAATGATATTTTGGGTATCATTAAAAGTACATACTTTTGGGTACTGTAATCATTACTTTACAATCCTGGCCACCATACCAGGTTTAAAAAAAAAAGTAAAATAAAATCCCTGATACAGCTTTTGGTCTGTATTATTTGAGAAGGTATTCTCATTGCAGGCCTAATTTGAACAGACTAAGAGAAGTATTGCATTTTGTTTAAGGGGCCAAGGAGAATTTACCATCCACATCTCATGCTTTTCTGATATTCAGATCTCATTGTGCCCATGGATACTAAGTGTTCTGATACCCACAGATCGTGCTGAGTTGCAAAATCTGAGTATGTGGCCTTGAGTCACTGTACAGATGAGATTTCATGTCAGTCTGGACTTGGTTTGCCTGGAATTTATTAAAAAAAAAAAAAAAAAAAAAAGCAAACAAAAATAAACCCAAGCCGTTTCTTTATTTATTTGCTCCTTTTTCACATCCATAAATGGTCATCATCTTCTGTTGCTATTTGTTAATATCAAGTATACAAACACATTTGAATGTCTTGATGGGAGAAATACAACTGCTATATGTGGTTTTGCTTTTACTAAGTGGTGCCAAACTATTGGTATTAGGAAGAGGTTATGGGGAAGTCAAACTAACTGCTGCAGAACAACATTGCTTTAGGGCAATATTATTGTAGCTGGAATAAATTGGCATCTTCATATGGTCATGATGCCCACTAAGATTACTTGCAAGGAGCTAACTGGCGATTCTTGTTGTGCCTTCAGAGTGTGTGCTGGTATTGCCACAACTCTTTGAATTCACCTGCCATCTAACTAAATTTGTCAGTAATTTTTGCTGTGTTATGGCCACACAATATTTGACTTGTCTGTAGTGAAAGTGAATCAGCTGGGTATTTTGTAGATATGGAAGGAAGATTCATAGGATTTGATAATTTTAGGCTAACTGGGTTCTCTCTTTTTCTTCTCCCATTTGATATATACTGGGTTGCCTGATGTGTCTTATCTCAGGTGGTTAGCAATTAGCTCTCCCCAGGCTGAGATCACTGACCTTAGAAACAGAGCAGAGCAATTCACTAAGCAGGGGAAAAATTAGTCTGCTGACAGCTACTTTTGGTTGTAATTTCCACAGACAAGATGGAGATGCCCCAGCCCAATTGCAGGGTAATTTCCTTCAGGCCTTATAGATACCTGAGATTTTCAAATTCCAAAGCAAAGTGAAGAATAAAGCTGTGTTAGTCTCCAAAAGCATGAAGTTGTTGGGATTCATAGCATTGCTACTGCTGTGTGCTGCTAGTGGGGTAGATACAGGTGCACTTTTGTGACTTATGCCATGCACTTTCATCACTATCAATCTACATCTTTTACAAGACATCTAATGTTACTTTTAAGAATTTCTGCATGACTCTGGAAGATTTTAATCTTAATTTTTTTTAGGTTTGTCACTTCTTTCTTGACAAATGGTGCTCTAAAAATATCTGACAGAGGGACTGCTGATGCTTTTCCACGATGAGTGCTTCTCTATGCAACAGACCTGTGGGGCTGCTTGCCAAAGAATATTTCAGGTACAAGGAACAAGGGGTCGGTGGAAGACAGGAGAGGAACTTGGTGGAGGTATTAATTGGTGGTTGCTTAATAAACAAAGCATAAAATGCCAAAGAAATCCATGGGCAAGTATTAGAATAGGAAGTATAATAATTGCTTTTTGTGGTCTCACTTTTTCTAGATTCCCACCGTTGAAGACAGAAGACTGGGCTAAATGGGCTTTGAAGTCAGGATACAGTTTTATGTTCCTTCTGCCTACCACCATGCCCTCTCCTGCTCAATACTGCAGTCTTGCCACATCCAGTCTGCACTTTAGGGTTCTGCAACTTTTCAAGCACAGGAATTTCCTAAGCCAGCCACTCTATTTGGCTTTTTTGGTAACCTGTAATATTTAATTCCAGCTTGCACCATACAAGGAGAAACTTTAATGTCCATCAGGACACTCCATTTCAATATTATATCACACTTTAGTGGAGGGACCTTTCTTTTCTTTTTAGCTCTTTTTTCAGCCATTCTTGTTAACATGCCACCATTTTGGATTTTATCCTTCCACATAGCATCTTGTTTTCTGCCAGGTATTTTTCTTACCTTTGTTTTGAGAATTCTCTAAAAACTTGCTGTTACTACTTCACAAATTGAGCACCAAACACTATTATTTTCACCATAGTTGTGACTTTTGAATTTTGTCTTGAATCTGTTGATGACTCAAATATTTTTAAAATACTTTTGAAAAAAAACCACCAGCTTACAGTATATTATTCTGTCATTAAAATACATTTTGGTACTTGTAACTAAATGATCTTCATTCATACTGCAAACACACTACTAGAGCTGCAATGGCTAGAAATTACTATTCTAGAGAGACTCTGTACAGGGGTGTAGGATTACATATGTTACATGTTATGATTGAGGCGCACTAACAAGTTACAAGAAGCTTAAGTTTGGTATAATTGATGGTCTTAAGAATCAAATACTGGGTGAACCCACAGAAGTGACTAGGCTGGTTTGATACTATAAGGATATAGAGTCCGACAGTTTTATTTATCAGGACAAATATTTTTACTGAACGTGACTGTTTTGTATCAAAGCAGTTCTCAACATCGATAAGAAGGCAGAATGATGTTTCTGTCCTGGCCTGTGTGCAGTCATAACATTGGTGACTATTTGGACCATGCAAGTAATCACATTTATGTCAGTAGCTCTTCAAAATGAAGAAGATTGTACAGATCAGGTCTTAGACTCATAACAGCCTCCCATTGTGCTACTCATCCTCTGTACTTAAAAAATCACCTTTGCATGTGTCCTGCTGGGTGTATCAAAGCAGTGAGTTGAAGCAAATACAGTTGAAGCCAAAGGGCTAGAAGAGAGAAGATTGAGAAGAAAAGCATTTCAAGACACGGGAGGAGGTTAGCTCTACCTCCTGAAGAGTTCATTCTGACTTTATGGGTCCCACTTCTTTTAAAGGGTTCAAGGTCTAAAGCCCCCTTTGCATCACACTAGCTAGAGTGTTGTGCATGTTCTGAGAAATCAATCTTTGCTGTACAGTGCCTCTCCTGTCATCTCCAGATTGGGTCTTCACAGTCATTTCATACACATATTCATATCTGCCTTCTTTGATTTTCACATACGTACAACTGTTTTGCTGCCTACACAGTCCTTTATTTACAAAGGCTTGTTGCTGAGCCATGTGTTTGGGTGCAGAGGCTCCTTAGAAATACCCTGGGTGAAAGGTACATTCCAGCACTTAGAATCACTACAGAAAAAGGGGAGAAGTACAGCTAGGATATTGGGGAAGAAGGACTTGTGGTATCTTGAGCTTTTAACTATAAATTTTTACACACCATTTTTATTTCTTATATATATCATTTATGTAGAAAGTAACACATTCAGTTTAGGGCTTGTTCCGCCTGGAGAGACCCTTAGAGACCTCTAAGACCCTGGAGTCTTCTCTTCTCCACGCTGAACAACTCCAGCTCTCTGAGCCTGTCTTCATAGAAGAGGTGCTCCAGCCCTCTGATCATCCACGTGGCCCTCCACTGCACCTGTTCCAACAGGTCCACGTCATTCCTGTGCTGAGGACTCCAAAGCTGGACACAGTACTCCAGGTGGGGTCTCACAAGCGCAGAGCAGAGGGGCAGAATCACCTCTCTCAACCTCCTGGTCATGCTTACTTTGATGCAGCGTAGGATGTAGTTGGCTTTCTGGGCTGCCAGTGTTGGCTTTCTGGACTGCCCAGCTCATGTTGAGCTTCTATTCCACCATCATTCCCTAGTCCTTCTCCTCATGGCTACTCTCCATTTATGCGGAGGCACCACATTAAAAGTCCTACTTTTAATAGGTTCTCAGTAGGTATTATTGATTACATGAGACAACTCTTGTCCCAGAGAGTCTACCGTTTGAATACACAGACAGAAAAAAGACGAGAGAGGAAATGACCACAAGGAGTTAAAATGAGCTGAGGCAATAATATTTTCTGTGCTACTCAAAGACATGAATTCAATCCAGAATTTTAAAGTCATAGTCCTGTGCCTTAGGTATAAGACACCACCACACTCATTGGTGCTCTGTGCTTCCTCATGATATTCTTACTCTTGTGAAAGTGTTTTCAAAAGCAGTGATGACTTGAAGACAACAGAGAAAAAGCCCAAGAATACTCACTGGCTGCCCCTGAGAGACTTCAGGATTGCAACGTGCACATGCATAGACTGTTTTTCTCAGTGCTGACTTTTGTTCTTGCCTGGGAAGGCCTAGTTTGAATAAGGGCATGAATTGGATCTCATTTCTGTAGTAATGGAGATAGACAGTAGGGCTCATCATCCACAAAAAAGGCAAGAATTAAACAGCATATGTTGAAAATAAACATTTTTAAAGCAACAGGTTAAGATAGTTTCTACAAGAGTAGTAAATAAACTGTCGAGTTTTGTAAACAGCTTATGTTAATAATTAATATCTCTTGAGTAAGAAAAAAAATTGCTGGAGGGCTGCCATTTATATAATTTATGTATATTAAAAGAGGGTAAAAGATGTGCCAGTGAACAGTGGACCACTTAGCCTAATTCAATGATGGATAAGTTAATGGAAAAAATAATTTTGGGTTTTATTATTGAGATATTAGAAAGTAAAAATATAAATAATATCAGGCAACTTAGTTTTGTGGAGACTGGGCCTTGTCAAGCAAACCTTTAATTACTTTTTTGGAAAGATTACACATCAGGTCATTGAAAACAACTTTGTTGATGCAGTGGACTTGGTGAATTTCTCCATGGAATTTGATTTAGAACCATGTGGCATCCTGAGAGGCAAAAAAAAATATAATATGAAATGATGAGGGCACACTTTAGATTAAAATTAGCAGAACTGAAAATGTAGTATTTATTAGGGATTATCAGTAAGCAACATCTTTACTAGTAAAATAATTTACAGGTGCAACCCTACGCCTTTTGGTTGGTTGTTTTGTTATACCTCCTTGGTACAATTTACCATCAGTATAGTGCCTGCAGAATGACAAAATTCTGAGAATACTCTTAAATTTCATAACTTCTCTGAATTACTCTGATGTGACACAGAAAGTGAGATTCAATCCATTAAAAAGAAAACTGAAAAATAAGGTGTCATTTTAGGTATCCTAGGAACTGGATTCAGCTGCCTGGTACTGGTAGATATGACAGAGGACATATGAGACACTGAAAGCTTTCCAGAAGAGCAGCTGGATCCATGTAGGATGTCGCCTACCAATCTGAACCGGACTATACGCCCTTGTTTAGTCAAGCAAATCCTTCTACAGCTAACGTCTGTCAGCTGGAGGTTTCTCTTCCCACCTACAGCTCCTACTTACAGCTTCTGATACAGCACTCGCAGTGTAAGAGGGCGAGGTCATTACCACCTAGGGGTGCCTGAACTGGACTCTTGAAATATTTAGTGTGCCCTGTGTTAAGTTTACTACTTTCTAGGAAGTGAATACCCAATGTTAGCCAGCCCCTTTGAAATCACTTTTAGCTATACAACCTTTACATTTAATGAAGAGCCAAAAAAATCCCTAACCAACAAACCAGGACTGGAAAAAGTCTTCCCATATGAATTTCAAGAAGTTTAATCTATTCGGTTTATCAAAGAGAAGATTGAAGGATTACCTGATTATTTTGTAGAGGTCCTTAGATGTGGAAAGCTATGATAATGAGAAGATTTGCAGTCTTGCAGACAGAGATATAATGATATCCAATTTGCTGGAAGTCAGACAAATTCAGGCTTGAAATGAAACACACTTTTGAACACCAAGGTTAATTAAACATTGGAAGCATTTCCATTCAGGAGGTGATAGATTTGCCATTACCTGGAGTCTTTCAGGCAAAAGTTTAGTTTGGGACTCTCTTTAGTCCATTCTCTAGGAAAAAAATACCACAGGCTCTGTGCAAAAGTTTTCAAGCTAGAGGATCATAATGTTCCTTTCTGTCTACACAGCACATGTATAAACAGAAGGAAATGGGCCCTGCTCTTTTCCTGTAAGAGAGCTTCTGCTATTGTAAAAATTGTCCTGTCTGGGAAATGTGAAATATTGGAACCACTATAACAAAATCCTCCCATGGAGGAATCTATGACTATTCTTTAAGCAAATGTCAGCATGACATACTACTCCTCCTCTTGATAAGCATAAACTTGAAGAGAAGTAGAGATAAACTAATTTGAATAACAATCTCAGGCAATAGAGTAAACACTCTTACCTCTGTATTCAGTTGCATGCTCAAGCATCAGCTTTCACTGACTCGTGATTTCTTCCCTGGAACTTTCATATTACTGTCAATGTTGCTGTTCAACAAACGCATTTTTCCCTCCGGGGCAATTAATCTCTCATAATTATCTTCATTCCTAAGCATTCCTGCTGTTTCCAGAAAGAAAAAAAAAATAATAAAAATAGTTGAACATTTTCGTGGTCCTTTGTTCTTGAACAACAAAGTCAGCGGGAATTACTTCAGAGTAGAACAGAGGAAATCACCCCAGCAATCATACTGAAGAATATCCGTGCTGTAAGGGTATGAGTCTGAGGGAGAGACATCAGCTGTGAAGAAGAGGGCTCAGGAGGAACTCCTGCATGGTTACCATATGAAGCAACAGATATGACTTACTGTGAGAAGTGGGAGATCTACTACTACAGGCATAATAAAGACATGAAGATACAAAAAGAGGCAAGAAGAATTGCTATGTCGAATGACAACTCTGGTTTATCCTTTTTTCCTTACCAGTTGATTCATTCTTGCTTCTTGGTAAGAGAACAAGAGAGGTTCAAGTTACATGTCTGTATCTAGATTTGGATTTGAGATCTGGGTTTGTATTTCAAGTTATTTTCAGTGGTGGGGGTATTCAGCCATGGTGTTGTATCATGGGGATGTCTTACAACTGAAACCAGATTTAAATTTAAACTTCTGCAGAAAATATGAACCACTTCTGATTTTGCATTTTAAATATCTTCCTTCTCACCACACAATTTAAAACTGAATTTTACAAATATGTATATATAATTTCTTTAAATGTGTTGAAGGAAATCGGTAATGGAGGGCTGGAAAACATGCTAGGTAGACAATGGACAGTACAACAAAGATTGAGAAAGATAAGAGTAGTTATAAGAGTTGTATATTTTAGTTTTGATCCAAGAACTGATTAATTTAAGGGAAATGATTCTTCAGTACATTCTCAAAAGTGTTTCTGGAGCAGCATCAAGATTTTAGCTGCTTTCAGGTTTAGATTCTGCATCTGTAAGTGCTCATTGCACTGTTTTCCTCTTAGTTCATTCACTGGGATTTCGTAGCTCTCTACTGATGTGTTGGTCCTCATGTTCCAAGAGTACTTCACTAAAAGAGGCTTCTTTTCCACAACCTTTCTGTGTTTGATGTTAGCCAGCTGCCCATCACTGGTACTTTTCTTCACAACAGTGATTGCTTTTGAATCCTAACTAGTGGTTTTTAAGCAGAGATTTGTACAATGCTTATCTGTGTGTCCTGTGTTTTAGTTTCCATCCTTTTTCCCATCGACAACTCTCTACTAGCCCTATTGCACCTCACTTAGAAAACTAATATTAGGAAAGCTTTTAATGTCACTGAAGCTGCCCGATGGAAACAGAAATCACCCTGAAACTGATTCTCACACTGTCCAGTGTCCCTCAGGCTTTGTATTACTTAGCTCATGAAATCTTAGCCCATAGATCTCCATCAGATTGCCCCAATATTCACAACTTCTGTGCCAGTGAATATAAGAGTGTAAACATTGCCAAAAACTGGAGCATTGGAAGGCACTTTCATTTCTTATGATGAATGACTCTTTACATAAATAAATGCGTGAACATAGATAGAAGTGCATGGTATGTATGGATAGAGAGCTAAAAAGAATCATGTAAATATATGGATGAATAGATAGATGGATGCGTAATGCTGCACATACTGAGAAAAAGTGATGACTACAAAACTATCTCGGGGAAACTGGGAAGTTTCTCATACAGTGATCTGAACTTCTGCCCTTTGTGTCAGCTTAACAAAAACAAAATACAAAAAGGAGATATCTCTATGGAGGGACACAGGCTTTAAAGGAAATGTGCTGATTTCAGTAAAAGCAGCTAACATACCTCACTATGCGGAGGAGGGTTTTGGCATAAATCCTGCAAGCTGTGGGTAGAGAGTAATTACCAGCAAACTTTGCACCTCCACAGAAAGATAAAATAAAATAGTTTAAGCATTTAAAAATACATTACTCTTATGTTTTACGCTTAAAGAGTATGGTGACAGGTACAGAGCACCACAGAGAAAAGTCTTACCAGCACAATCAGTGCTAAGTCGTTGTGCTTTTTATTTGCATTTCCTTCATTCTGTTCTTTCTTTTCTTTGTAAAAGGCTAAATTGATTGCCAACCTTGTTTTGATGATTTCCATCTTTCCCTACAAAATCAAGATAGTAGTTCATGCCATGATTTTAAAATAAATTTTTACTGCAAGTGTGGAGTCATCACTCTTCTTTGGTAAGGCTTTAAATTTTTACTTTAATGACATATGTCTCTTTATTTCAGAGGTGAAGAAAAATCAGTCCTAATTTTAGTCAGGCACACTGGGCCCACAGATGACAAATATGAACTTTGGCCAGATTTGTGAATTCCCCTGAAAACTTGCTAACTTATATATTCTTTGCCACATTCAAATTTTAGAGTAAAATTTCAGCCTTCTGCTCTGAGTTATATAATTAAAAATATTTAAATTAGTTCATTTTTAATAAGCATTATTTCCACTATATGCATAGAAAGCTGGTATCTTTTGAATGTAGAAAGGTAACCTTTAGTGTTTTCAGGGAATTCAGTCCTGGTAAAGGTTTTATAGAATCGCAGAGTGGTTGAGGTTGGAAGTGACCTCTGGAGGTCATTTTGTCCTGCTCAAGCAGAGCCTCCTAGAGCACATTTCCCAGGACCACATCCAGATGGCTTTTGAATATCCCCAAGGATGAAGACTACTACCTCCCTGGGGAGCCTGTGACAGTGCATGACTCTCACAGTGAAAGTCTGTTAGGAGGTAACCTCCTGAGTTTCAGTTTGTGCCCATTGCATCTGGTCTTGCACTGAGCACCACTGAGGCTCTATCCTCTCTGCACCCTCCCATCAAATTTCCCCATGAACCTTCTCCTCTCCAGGCACAGCCTCCAGAGCATTCACAGCTCTCTCAGCCTCTTCTCATATGAGAGGTGCTCCAGTCCCTTAATCATCTCTGTGGCTACAGACAGCAGTTTGGACCTCTCCACACTAGACTTGGCTCTTCCCACTGCTCACTGTCTCAGCATTACCTCAGCAGGCTTTGTGGCCCTCATTTCCCATGCTCCTGCTTATGCCATGTCCCATATCACCCATGATAGACATCATGGTACAAAAAAAAATAAAAAAATTGCTGTGCCATGATGTTTAAGGCAGTTTAGACTGATTAATCACACTGCAAATTGGTGATTGGTGACAGGCAGCGTGGCTTCACCAAAGGCAAATCATGCTGACACA
Organism: Pedionomus torquatus; assembly: GCA_013398155.1. NCBI lineage: Eukaryota > Metazoa > Chordata > Aves > Charadriiformes > Pedionomidae > Pedionomus > Pedionomus torquatus. The sequence continues at coordinate 33,893 of VZRU01008442.1, forward strand.
TTTGGGGGCCTTTTATGATATTGCCACAGCCTTGGTAAACAAGGGCAGAGCAACAGCTGTCATCTGCCTGGACTTGTGTAAAGCATTCGACACTGTCCTCCATGACATCCTGGTCTCAGAATTGGAAAGTTGTGGATTTGATGGATGGACCACTTGGTGGATAAGGAACTGGCTAGATGGCTGCACTCAAAGGATAGTGGTCAACAGCTCAATGTCCAAGTGGCGGACAGTGACGAGTGGTGTTTGTCAGGGGTTGATACGGGGACCAGTGCTGTTTAACATCTTTGTCGGAGACATGGACAGTGGAATTGAGCGCACCCTCAGCAAGTCTGCCAACAACACCAAGCTGTGTGGCGTGGTCGACATGCTGAAGGGAAGGGATGCCATCTGGACAGGCTCAAGAGGTGGTCTCATGCAAATCTCATGAAGTTCAACCAAGCCAAGTGCAGGGTTCTGCACCTGGGACATGGCATTCCCAAGCCCAAATACAGGTTGGTTGGAAAATGGCTGGAGAGCAGCCCTGAGGAGAAGGCTCATGGATGAGTAGCTCAATACGAGCCGGGAGTGTGTACTGGCAGCTCAGAAAGCCAACCACATCCTACGCTGCATCAAAAGAAGTGTGGGCAGCAGGTTGAGGGAGGCGATTCTGCCCCTCTACTCTGCACTTGTGAGACCCCACCTGGGGTACTGTGTCCAGCTCTGGAGTCCTCAGCACAGGAAGGACATGGACCTGTTGGAACGAGTCCAGTGGAGGACCACATGGATGATCAGAGGGCTG
>VZRU01008442.1:35277-94015 GCA_013398155.1 Pedionomus torquatus
GGATGCCATCTGGACAGGCTCAAGAGGTGGTCTCATGCAAATCTCATGAAGTTCAACCAAGCCAAGTGCAGGGTTCTGCACCTGGGACATGGCATTCCCAAGCCCAAATACAGGTTGGTTGGAAAATGGCTGGAGAGCAGCCCTGAGGAGAAGGCTCATGGATGAGTAGCTCAATACGAGCCGGGAGTGTGTACTGGCAGCTCAGAAAGCCAACCACATCCTACGCTGCATCAAAAGAAGTGTGGGCAGCAGGTTGAGGGAGGCGATTCTGCCCCTCTACNGCGTGGAGAAGACTCCAGGGTCACCTTAGAGCAGCCTTCCAGTAGCTCCAGAAGGGAGCCTACAAGAGAGCAGGAGAGGGACCTTTGTCAGGGAATGTAGCGATAGGCCAAGGGGTAATGTCTTTAAACTGAAAGAGGGGAGATTTTGATTAGACACTAGGAAGAAATTCTTTCCTGTGAGGGTGGTGAGACACTGGACCAGGTTGCCCAGAGAAGTTGTGGATGCTCCATCCCTGTGGAAGTGTTCAACCCTCAGCGAGGCTGGATGGGTCTTTGAGCAACCTGGTCTAGTGAAAGTTGTCTTTGCCCATGGCAGGGGGGTTGGGACTTGGTGATGTAAAAAAAAAAGTTTAGGTTTCTCCAGAAGCTAGCAGTACTGTGCAGTCTGGATATGAGCCACTCTATGGTACTATAACTGGCTGCTGAGGCTAGCTCCCTGAGACAGATGCCTTTAGTGATATGAGCATAACTTGAATGGAAAAAGTAGTCCTCGGGGATACTAAATTAGAGCATGACCTTTCAGCAGATGGCACATTTTTTATTGCCAAGCTCTGGGTCACATAGGAGTAGAAAAACAGCTATTCCTTGTGCTGAGAATTGCAAAGCTCCATCATCAGGGAGTCCCTCTATGGCTGTGTAAGTGAAGGTCAGGTTTCCATATTGTGTTAGCTATGGGACAAGGTCATACTTATCATAGTTATATACCTGTTCCACTGAATTTCCATTGTCAGAGCAGTAATATTTGGAAATCCAACATAAACACAGGCAATAGAAAGTGGAAAGAAACTTGCAGAAGCCAAAGCATATATTAAAATGTAAATAGCAAGAGAGAGCAGTTTGTGTAAGATTAGGGTGAAAAATATATATGATGATTATAAAACCTAATGTAATGAAACATGACAGGGTGGGGCCTTGGGGCTGAAATAAACTAGATTTCACTCTTTAAACTACGTTATGCAAGGGTGAAGATATAAAAAATGGGAAAAGTAATGTAGTAATAAAAATGTTTTGGAATGAGAGGCAGGGTGAACCGACAGTCTTTCACTCCATGTGAATCTCCTGCCAATATCTTTGAATATGAGTTTTATTTTGGCCTTGTTTATTTGAGGCTTATTTAAATTTTGAAAGGATTTGTGGTTTCTTTTTTTTCTTTTTTTCCTTTTAACTGAGTGGAATATGTAAATAATCTCAACAAAGAAGAAATGATCATTAGCTAAAACACATATGGAGAATTTGTACTACAATGTGATCTGAGTGTTTGTGTTCCTATCAAGCCCGTTTATAATCCACCCATGTGCACAGTTGCATGCAGATGTGTTCCTGCTTAGATGTTTCAGGGACAGACAAAACAGTGGTTCGATATCAAGGAAAGAAATGCAGAGGTCTACCCTCACATGGGACAAGGACATGCACCCTGCTGACCAGGGCTTTCCACCAACAGTGACAAGGGTCCTGTCACTCCCCCTCACTGCTCCTTCTGCTTTGCTCTATAAACTTCTGCTTTTGTGATCACAGATGTGTTGCATTTATGACAAATCTGCTTATAAGCATGGGTGTGTTTATTTTACAGCCAAAATTTGCTGCCATGGAAAGGACTTAAAAGCTGGTCTGGCTTACAGCCAGTAATGAGCTCCATCAGTCAGTTTCAATAACACTCTGGAATTGAATATATGGATCTCAGCATGCAGGGCTGGGATTAGTGTGTTTATATGCCCATGAAAGAGGTACAGGCCTTTCCATTTTATTGTCTGGTAAACTGAGTCAAAAAACATCAGCAGCCGTTCTGTTGCCATGGAAGTGGATAGCCAAAATCCCTTCCACAATCACAGAAAATGAAAGGTTGAGTGAGAATTGATACATCTCAGTAAAAATGCCAAATCTGTTGGCTCCCAAGCCTTTACAATTGAGCTCATGTTTTGTTTCATTCCCTGTTAGGCATCAATGATGTATCATGATCAGTACTTTCTCTGTTGCACATCTGTGATGCTTCAGAAGAAAGTGACTTTTTAATCTGTAATGAACTGATATTGCAGTCTCTTATACTGGCGGAAAGGAAACAGAAGTGGTCTTCTATAGTGAGCAGAGTTTACTCTGGTAGAAAACTTTGGGTTATCTTAGTATATGCAGGCATTATTTGATGTGTTTTACTGGTAGTAGAAGTATTAAACTTCTAAAATCCCATGTGGCGTATTAGATGTGTGTTCAGTTACTAATAGTTAGCACAAGAGGTCAGACAGCACTCCATGGAAAAAAAAATAAGCCTTCCGTGGATTAGCAGTACTGTTCTTTAATGTCTTGAACACATTGTTCATAAATTATAGGTAAAATTAAGGGAGTGAAAAGTTATCACTGTGGCGCCTCTCTTCATCAACAAGTTGCCTTCTGAACATAAAAGGACTCTGCTATGTCAGAGCAGATTAAATCCTTTCCTCTTTTTCCTTTTTGTTCCGAGTACAGCGTCAGTATTGCGCATCAAACTGTTTGAACAGAGAGGATTAACCTACTCCTGGGGCCAATTATACAGCCCAGCTGTCTGCTGTCATTGCAGAGCTGCCAAGGAGCCTGGCCAGGGACACATGTGTCAGGCTCCTGCTGTAATGAGCGAGCCAGTGAGGGATCCTGGGAGTTCCCAAGATGTGGATTCAGTAGCTCAGAGCACCCTTGTTCTGCTCCTGTGGTGATTTCTGGCTGCTGAGGTTCACACTTGGTCCCTCTGCACCAGCAGCCTGAATGAGTGAACCACAGATCCAGATGTGGCCAGATCAGATTGTCTTTCACTGGGCTCTGTGCATCAGCCTTGTTTTGGCTCAAGAGATGTGCCACATGAACACTACTAATTGGGGCTCTACCAAAATCCTGGGCACTGCTGGAGCCCTGGATCTTCAGTCTCTGCTCCTAACTTTGAGGCCTTGCAGAATGGTGCTCTAGTGCCCCAAACACCAGTGGTCTGAGCCTCAGCTTGTATGTGATGATTATCCTCACCACTCTTCTGATATCAGTAGTAGAAACATGCAATGATCAAGAAAGAGTGATTGCAGTCACTGCTGAAATCTCGGAATGTCTGATCGAAATTTGCTTGCCCTTCCTATTTGTAGAAGGCACTAAAATTCAGTAATACAGAAAGATCTGAAAGAATGTTTACTAGACTATGCACTGATTAAAGTGCAAGCAAGAAATCTTGAGCTGTTTGGGGAACTATCCCCACCTGGCAAATACATGGGCAAGATCTGAACATTTCTGGACATTTGCTGCCTGGGGATTACCTCTGAAATCCTTAAGGAGTGTTTGGTTGAAAAATCAGGGAGAGGCAGTGAACGATGTTTTCCTTTCTCCCTCTAGCTCCAGCTGAGAACACGAGGACAATGAGTCATAATTTCTCACCAAAAATCAAAGTAGTTTTTGTTCCGTTGGCTGAAGATGGAATTTTAAAATTAAACATTTAATCTTTGATTTTTCTTTTGAGTGCTGAGGAGAAGGGCAAGGGAAATGATGCACTGAAACATGTCTATTTAATTCTGGGAAGAAGTCCTTGAAAATTAAAAGGCGATCTTGAAAGTGGTTGATTTTAGGAAAATGACCTTGTTACCTTGGAAATATTTCCCAGTAAATTTCATATTGTATCAGGATATGGTGAAGCACGACTATGATACAAGTTCACAAATAATACCTTGAACTACAGCCACAGCTGTAAGTGGGAGCACTAACACATTTTGAAAAGGGCACTGAACTTCAAGCCTATTTGTAACCATTAGGGAGAAAGCTGAAACATAACGGAAGACTGCTCCCAAATTTACTTGCTGTGAGCTGCTTCTATAGCTTCCACAGAATCCCTATTAGACAGAAGATTTGGGCCTGATTTAGTTCTTCTCATCTTCTTAATTATGGCAATGATTTGAAAATCACTTCAAGTAAGAAATTAGGAGTGATCTGCATGCTTACATTTCAAGCACAAAGGAGTGCTCTTCCATGTGCACAAGCCTTGCAGACCCTCCTCCCTATTTTTTACAGTGCTCTCCCCATGCATAGAAATAATAGGATATTTGTGTTTGTTTCTGGCATGCTTGAAAACCGAAAGACTGGTTCATAGTGATCTAAACATAATGAAGCTGTCAACTGGATTTTTGCAGTTATTTCTCTTAACACTGTGAGAAAGAATATGAAATGCCCCACTGAGAATATGGGGATTGCATGTATCAGTGCCCATAAAATATGATGATTATTTTCCCACTAAAAAGGAGAGTGCTAGTAATATAAAAGATTCTTTATATAGAAACTGCATCAAAGGATTTTGAAGGGATTCTGTCTCAGTTTCACTGTAAGGATAAATTAAAAGTATGAATACCGTGAACTGTTAAATCAATCTGTTGACCAAAGGTTGTTGATATGTAGGGTGGGGGAGACTGTTATTTCTTCAGAGCTGGAAGCTGTTATATATCTAGTGATGAGAGCAGGGTTATGTAAAAAGAAAAGACAAAAAGAAAAAGGGGATGAAGGCAAACCAAAACACATATGACCAAACCTTTTAAACTGATGGGAATATTACCTTTCCAATATTTGAACTGTGCATTATGCATATTTTATCTGATGCATTTAGCCCACACTCCCGTTTTTAATTTGTGAGTCAGTGGAAAAAACAGTCTCGGATTTCACATTATTCACAGATAATCTACAAACTCAGTATTAAAGTTGCTCTGGAAGCTCCTAAATGTCTGACTTCATTCTGGGTGAATATGCTGGTAGTGGAGTTAGTAGCAGTGAAAGAAGAAAAGGATTTTTTCTCAATGTGCCAAGCATCCAAGCAATTACACTCACTAAGGGTTATTTCACATGCAACCAGTGGCCTATGGAACACGATTAAAGTACTTCCAGAAAAAAACACTTGCCCACAGTTCTGTTAGACTGACTATGAACTGCGATAGTTAGCCATCCAACTTTCTATGGCCTAGTTCCTCAACTGTTTTACTATCTATATATAAAATTGTAATAACAGAAAAATACTCCCAGCTGTTACAAAAGTGGCTTGAAAATGGAATTTGTTAGAAGAAAAACAGGTGCATCCTTCTGCTAAATTCTGATCCAGAGGACTAACAAATCATGGCAGTGACACATGTGGGGCCGGACAAATTCAGAAAATGAATGGAAGGTGCTTTGTAACTTAGTATGATTTAATGCCAATATTATATAAATAGGCACATGGATCAGAAAAGAATTATCACATCCCACATTTGTGAGGTCTGACTCCACACTTTCATAAAACTGGCAGAAAATAATGCTGATTGAAATTTTTATGTGGAATTCCCAATTACTTGCCTAGAATATGATTGTCATGTTATTGTTTCACTTTCTTCTTCTTAAGGTGCTTTACTGTACATTGGATGAGTACCAAGTACATAATGCTTATCTGAAAATGTCAAACCTGAAAAAAATGGACTAAATATTTAACATGACCAGATTTTTCCTGTGCAGTTTCTGAGTGAACCAAATATCATGGTAGAATCCTTCTTATAGCAGTTGTGCTTCTTCTGGGTTACAGGAGACATCAGAAGCTACCATGGTGGGTAAGGGGGTGGAAGAGCAGGACATTTCCTTACCTCTTAATCACTGACCATGATGACAGCACTGACTTAAGTCTATCAGGACTTGTTTAGGCAAAGTGCCTAGACGTACCCATTAAATCCAAAAGAAGGCAACAGAATATAAATATATGCCTTGGGTTTTATGTTGACTTATTTGCTCTGCTAAGTTGTACAGATGGAGTTCCCATCCCTCTTGTGCTTGTGTTGTACTCAGATTCCAGACAAGTGTCTATTGATTATGTTTTAAAATCACTATGATATTATGAAGAGAAAATAATAAGAGTAATAATCATAATTAAAAATGTAATTTTTCTTGATGTAGCTCAATTTAAATTCAGTGGAGATACATGGAGCTCAGTTGGGCCTATTATTTCCTATTAGATTTTCTGGCAGAGCTAGGATGTCATACAAACATTTAAAGACTGAGAAGAATACAATTACTACATGCCAGTTCTGTGTTCTAGAAACAATTGGGCCAATCACTCTGATTACAGTCTGTAACTAAGTACCATAAAAGCAAAAGAACTGCATTGAAGACCTAGCAGTTAATTTACTGTGTAGAAGTAAAAAGCAGCTAAGCTCATCAGTTCTTAAATTTACTACCAAAAAAAAAAAAAAAAAAGGCACATACTGTGCTGGAATGAACCAAAAGTGCAAGAACGCTACTGGGTCAACACTACAAAAACTTGCAGAGGACATGTGTCTTGAACAGATATTAGGGGGTAGATGCCAGCAGAGATCCTCTCTGTATTTTTTTATGTATGTGTTTGTTTACAATGCATGTATATACACGAGCCTATACACATGTATGCAAATGGTATGTATAGATGTTACTTTTTATTCTTTGAATATTTTATGCCTTTCTGACTTACTCCAATGAATTCACAAGCTCTGAGAACAGAAGCAGGACAGGAAGAAGCAAATTTATTACAGTGCCTTCTGATTTCTGTGCAGTTTTTTGTGCCTGTGAATATAGTCATCAGAACAAAAGTCTGCCTGAATTCATGACACACGTTGCTGCTGACAGCAGCAAAAAACAGCCCTTGAGTGACTGCCTGCAAGATGAAGCACAGGGTGAGCTTTCTGCCCATACCTATGGGTGATTGGGAGAGATGTTAAAAGGTGTTCGTATCAAATGTCTTCATTTAATTAAAACAAGGAGAGATAGGAAAAGGTCTTACTAATAAAATAGCTGCATCGTCTGTGCTTCTAGCAAGCCCCGCTGCTCACACAGACGAGCATAAATTCCGAACCAATTTTTCATTAATGAAATTTTCCATTCCAGCTCCACTGATGTAGAGGTTTCCACTTTCAGGCCTCTTGCTGTGTTGCAGAGCTTATTATTAGTTATTATTCATCTGTCCTCAATTCAGTGATCGGATCTGTCTGCTGCTGCTTTAGGAGGCAGAGATTCTAGCTGAGCTTACTGAGGGAAAAGTACAAAGCAGGCAAACATAACCAGTGTCTGAAGAATTTTTCCTGTGGGCTGCCAGCCTCACCCTGACCCCATGTAGATCAGGAATAATTTTCAATCAACAAAGACAGGGCAGTTACAGATGAAGCCTGAGATAGACCACAAAGTCACGGTGTCCTCATTCTCAGGTGAGCTGATCCTGAACACTTCTCAAAGATGCGGGTGACTGCAAAGTACCACCTCATCAGAATTCCCACTAACATCCCTCATATTTTTTCCTCTCACAGTGCAAGCAGCTAAGAAGGTGCAAACAGGAATATTAAGCTCTCAGCAAGGCAGAGGGGAACAGTCCCAGCAATCGCTCCTTCCTAGTGTGAAAAAACAAGTTATTGCTGGTTACACTGAGAAAGAAGAAATGGAGAGAGAGACGTGGTTCAGTCTTGCATCTTCATATGTACTGCTTCTAGCTGAGTCTGGTTCATGGAGAATGAGAAAGCTCATTCCTCATGCAGGTAATCTGTATAGAGCTCTGTAGAGCATGAACAAGCCTAGGTCCATGTGTCTGCTGCTTCTGCTACAAGCATTGCCCTTTTTGGAAATAAAAAGAACAAGGCTGAGGTGCAAATGGTGACAGAAGTGTGAAGCACAACTGCTTTTTGGAGGAAATTTCCTTGGTTCTGCCTGGCCTTGGGAACAAGGTGATCTCTGCTCCCCTTCATCTGTCCTTCCTGGGGAGCTGCTCAAAACACCCCATGTGAAACAGCTCAGCTTCCAAGGCAGCCTGGTATTAATAACAGTAGAATTGTACCCTCAGTTTACACCTAGTAAAAACAGAGAAGATAGATAGATAGATAGATAGATAGATAGATAGATAGATAGATAGATAGATAGATAGATAGAGTAAAAGAATGCTCATGACACTAGACAAGATTATTAGATTAATGACATAAACCCACAAGTTTCATGCTTTTGAATGGCTAAAATATGTCTAGTTAAAATGTAAGCGCTGCGCCCTTTCCAGGGGCATATTTGTGCTAAATATCAATGGTTAAATTAAGCAGGGGTAGACTGCAGTCCTGAGAGAGCAAATAATGGGACATAATTAGTCTGCTTTTTTTTTGGCTTGCAAAGAGCCACCTGAATGGGACAAGGACATCCATTGGAGGACGTCAATAAGTTTTGGCCTGTCAGCCACAGATCGGTGATCACAGTCATGCTGATGCATGTTGGCTCACACATCACCATTAATCTACCTTACTATTTATTTATTGAATTATAAAACAACCTAGAACCTTAAATCTCTTGTATATCCACACCTTGAAAAAGTGTTTGCTTCTGGTCCTCTTGGTTAGAAATGGCTTTTAGCAAAGTCAGCATGTGTTCAAAGAAGGACACCAGAAATGAAGGGATGGTATGGCTGTGCTTATGGGAAACGCTAACATTTGAGGCTGGAAATAGTGAGCACAAGCCTCCAGAACAATCCCTCATCATATTTGACAACACACGCCCATGTCTCAGTTCTACTAAAAGCCTTACCTTCGGTAGCTTCTGAAAGGCTCAGCATCCCTCATTTGAAATGTATAAAGAAACTTCCACTGAAGTTCAGATGCGTGGCCTGAAATGCCTTGTCATGAGGAACTGAGTAGAAAAACCTAGGCAAAAACTCCTGTATGTAGGAGGTAGATATGAAAGTAATTCTCTGCTGTTTCCAGCCAAGGGAGTGCTGGGTACCTGCCACTTTGCAAACCCACAGATTTCTGAGATTATCCTCTGATGAGCAGACGTTTTCTTTAAATAGCATGCTGCAAATTAACAGTTCTCAGAAGACTCCTTTGACAAAGTCCCTGATAGAGTTTTTTTCTTAACCCCTAAGCTGCTGACTTGGAACAATTAATGGAGAGATAGAAAATTGAGGTCCTGATACAATGATTTCCTCTCTCATTAATAGCTTCATGTGGCAATGTAAGAGTGGGAGATAGTGTGCTTGTGATGCAGGAGACAGTAGATATATTTTGAGCTCAGAGGCATCTAGTTACAGCTATTTTCTCAGTTGCAAGGCAATTTTCAAGATGTTTTGCTGTCCTGAATTATGATAAACACAACATATGTCTGTGAAGTAAAATTTGGGACAAACTCTTGTTCCCCCCCCCATTCTCACAATCAGTTCATTTAAATGTTAAAAAAAGAGGAATACTCAGCTATGTAATTTACAAAGTCTCACATAATTTGACAAGTTTGTTCTCACTACCTGTTTTAAAATTTTAAATTCTTCAGAATAAACCTTCTCTGGCAAACAAAAATTAGTATTTCCCTATGAAAAATGTTTCATTGAAAACTATCAGATATGCTACAATGGAGGAGAGGCTAAAACTGCATTGTTTTGAATGGAAGCATTTCATATACTTGCAAGCTAAAGCACAGCAGTCGCTTGCACAATCAGAGGCAAGACCACTGCAGGTAAATCAGTTTAATTCCGTGTCTTTCAATGAAGCAATGTAAATAATAGCAGCAAATCTTGTCCCTAGTTTCTAAAGCAGAATTTCCTATCGCAACTAGATTGGAGCCTGCCTCTGTTAACATATCTTCTGTATCTCCTCACACTTCTTCTGCATCAGCGATTGCTATACACCTTTGTCTTGGACAGTAATAATCATTAACTTAATCATAACATGAGTACTGCTGATTTTTCCCAATATGTTGCATAATATTTATCACCTTCTTTAGTTAAAAGCCATTTAGCCTTTAAAAAAAATTTTGATAGGTACTTACTGTGAGGCACATCCATACACTATCTTTTGTGGTATTGACATAATATTTTTCATTTAAAAATAAATACAAGTTAGGCGAAGCTTTGCTCTTTTTTTCCTTTTACTTCCTCACATTTTGTTTGTTTGTTTGCTTGATTGATTGTGGGCAAGAGAGTCTTTATTTTTTTAATTTTTCCTCTGCAGTCATCTCATGGATGACTATAAAATATCCATGTCTCACAGACTGCCACCAGTCCATAACCTACAAGACTAATGTGTAGCCTGCAAGTGTCATTGATGTGTAACACTGCAGAGCCGTCACTCTAAAACTTTGTGTACTGTATTTTCTTTATTCTCTTTTATCAGGTTCTTCATAAAAGTAAATCATCTAAGTCCAAGGGCTTTTGCCAGTGCTGTTCCAGTGAGTTTTGGAGGATTGTACTGGCATGAATGGGAGCAGAACACTGTCTCTAACTGAAAGAGATATGCAAGTCTATCTCTTCTTATAGAGAGGCAGATGAAAAGCTGCCATCAAATAATGTGTACTGTCCAAAGTCTGAGCTGTGTCAATGAAATCTGTTCTTCCAAATCTATTTCTTTGATCATTCTCTCCCACATTCAAGCACATGTTATCAGTAGAAAAATAATGCAAGAATACTATTTAGTGTAAGAAGAATATACTTTGACAAAGGGATATGTACTTGTAGCACAGTCGTAATGTATTGGTAAGAACGCAAGGACCAGACTTTCTAAATGGACTCTGCAGATGTCTTAGGAAATGGGAATGTCAGAAGCACTGAAGGCCTGTTGGGACTGCAAGCTTCAAGATGACCCTGGAGCATGTGCAGGTGGAGTAAATACTTTAGGGCTGTGGAGGTGGAAGAGAGCAGAGGCAAGAGAAATTATTTGCCCAGCTGCACTACAGTCCAGGTGCCAAAGACTTAACTGTGCTACTCTGCTCCTTGGAAAAATATTAAGAAAAATAAAAATACAAACTGAGGATTTCTGAGAGCCTTGAGAACCTGTCTCTGTTTTGGTGCTTACAAGGCCACTGGATGAACCCAGAGCTTTGGTTTCTCTGTGTAATCAATGGGTATGGATCTGGCTCCATTGCTCAAAACAGTAATACATCTCAGCTCAGCTCTTAGGCTCTTTTGAGGTAGCTCTTGTGTTCTTTAATATCTCCTGCCATAACAATCACTGTCTATTGACATTTTTTTCCACCAAGTTCTCCAACAGGAAGCTTTCTTCAGGTTATTTTCTGTGCCTTTCTGTGGTGAAAAGGGAAGAGGACTTCACTGAGAAGTTCTCATTAACAATGTATTTGGGCTTCACTCACAGGTCCAATATGCCACTATTGCAGGTCCAAAGGGTACAATGGCAAATACACTATTGCAATTTCAAGTCAATTAGCAAAATACACTATCACAACCTACAGGTGATCCCAAAAAGTAACACCACAAACCACAAGTGTGCTAGATATTACTATCTTAAATGAGTGCACCAGTCACAACCTTAATATCATGCTATATACTATACATATGTGTCTTAATCACTTACCGTCTCTCTCACGTAAGGTCGCGCAATCCCTGGGAAGTTACCCTGAACAGTGTCCTGGGCAAGGAGGGGATGAATCTCCTACAGGCCAGATGTATCATTGAAGGATTTCCCATTTTTCTCCCCAAACCTTATGGTTTATATTTCCTGTTTCTGTGGGGAGCAGGATTATGCCTGAGTGGATTATCCTATCTGGAATATTTAACCGTGGTGGTGTGGTGGCTCCTAAATTTCTGTTGCTAATTTTGTGATGTCTAGCACTCAAAGTCAGGGGAGTAGTGGTGGGATGGGACTTGGGGCATTATTTTTTTTTTTGTTAAGGCTCCATTCGGTTTTGGTTCTTATTGTGATGCAGTCTTGAGACAACCCCATGCTGAGCCAGTTTTGCAGCTCCCCCCGGGTTATCTCTGCATAGACAAGGCAAGGCTAAGATGACGCTGGGTAGAATGTCAACTCCCTGCATCTCACCTATTGTGCTCTGAAACCAGTTTGGCTGGGTGCTCCCACACACTTTCAAACATAAGATTTGGGATGGGGGAATTCAGTTTACAATAGGTGTACACTGGGGAGGTCTGGGACAGTTGTACCTAGTACGGGAAATAAAAAAAAAAATCTCTGATGAAGAAAAAAAAAAAGAGGCAGCAAAAATTCTATACTCACGCTATTTAATATCAGTTGTACTGCAGCTGCAATTATCCTCAAGAGTACATTACAAATGCATAATTCAGGTCATTCTTGTAAGTGGGCCTCATTGTAGTATTATGCATATTAATACTCCCAAGTCTCATCACAGCTCCAGTTTATTGAAAATAGCTTGCTGTCTAAAAGCATAACTAGATGATATTTCTGTGTAAATATTTATTCCAAGGTGTATGTCTTTTTTATAAAGTCAATCATACAAAGACAGCATTTACTGAATTCACTAATGAAACTAAGAGAAGTGAAGTGTTTGTCTTTTCCACTGAAATCAGAGTCTTTGGAGCTGGACCTTTACTTGCTCTACCTGTCTAATGTTGCGGTTGTTAAAGGCAAAATGTACATTGCTGCCTCCCTCTTCTTACTCAAAGAGTCATTCGTTCAACACAACATAAGGAAAATAGTCTGCAGGTAAATGGTGCTGTCAAAAGCTTTTTAAAATATGCATCATCAGAACTTCAAAGACCCACTACACTGAACTTTGCTACAGTACCTAAAGAAAAACATGGACCCTTGTTTCCATCTCCAGGGAAGAAATAACATGGTAATCCAAGGCAATCATGTTCTTGAAGACAATGATGAAAGGATGGTTAATTTGGCTTTAAGTCCAGGCTTTGGCTGCCCCTTTACACTGGTAAAGCCAGAGCCAACACCACTCAGTCAGTTCCAGCGCCATCCTCCACCAGACCTCTTGTATGGTATATTTCAAAGTAACAGAGAGAAAAATGATCCTTTATTGAAATGTACCTTTGTCTGAATTAAAAAGACTGCAGAAAATTTATTTTCCAGGGTACTAGAGGTAGAACAGAAAAATTTTAAGTCATACTAAGTTTTATTTTAAGTAATAACACAAACTCAACTCAGTAATATGAGACACTGCCTGAGCTCCTTTCTTTGCCTGTTGAAATTAATTGAGCTCCCATTTGAGACAGGTTTACAGGAACAGACACAATATAGATACATTTTGCTATTAAGTCATTATTTATTGCTTTATTTACTATTTCACACTGTAAAAATTTAGAAGACCTTAGAATAATTTGTTGTGAGGGTCTTATTCTCTGGATGATAGAAATGACAGACAAATTCAAAACCATTTTACTTTCCGGTCCTGTGTACAATCTGATTTTTCTCTTAGGCTTTTACCTATCAACACAATAGACCCTTCTTTTTAACAGTGATATTATTTTCATTAGGAAGGACTGTATAAACTGAACAATAAATTATCTAAAACACTGTCCATACAATTGCAAAACACCATTGCCAGATATTCTGCAGCAAACTAAGGTCAAAGATGTTAAAGATTCATCTCAAACTCACTTGAAATCTGTATCCTTTGTCTGTGGTAGTTTCAGCTCTTTAGCTTTAATTATGCAGCTTTTTACATTTAGAACACTTCATTATTTTCTTTGTGTATGCCACTGTGCAGTGTTAAACAGAAGAAAGTTGTTACACAGCAAAATTATAGTGATCACTTTTAGTTTTGAGAAACTTACATATTCAATGAGAATAAATTAATAATTTTCATGTTACTTGTAAAGCTCTAGTTATCTACCTGTCGATGGATTTTCTTGTCCATCTATATCAGTTTCAGCTTAGACAAAAGTTTTAAGTCATTCCAAAATGGAACATACTCTTTATTTGGGAAAGTTGTCTGCATCTGAAGTTACGATACATCATAAACTTCAGTATTTGTAAATCAGCATATATATAGCAAGAACACAACTAATCTAAAAAACAAGCAAACAAAATCTGTCCAGCTTTAATAACCAGAACACCCCCCTGCAATGTGTTTCATTCTTTCACTTCCATGCTCAGCCCCATTGGTAACCTGAAATTTATGCCCCGTATTGCCCCATTATTCCCGTTTAATACAATATTACAGCGGTAAAGTTGTTTTTTGTTTTGTTTTGTTTCATTACACTGGTACCTCTTTCTTAGATTGGCCACAGAAAACCAATAGAGCAAACATGTTCTTTACATGCTTAGAGCTGAACCAACCACAGCGCAGTCTCTGTTCATCAGATACATCTCTGTACTCAATTAATTTCTGGTTAACACACATGCATCTCTATGGGGATAAAAAAGAGTTAGAGAGAGTCAAGACAAAGGAGAGAGAAAAACATTGCCGTAGAATTTTAACACACCAAAGCTTGCAGGAAAATGTCACCTTGCCTTAGACTATTTTTAAATTCTTTTTCTTGCTCCAAAATTAGACATATCCATTTCAAAGGAGCCATCTGGACTATCCTAAGGAAAGCAAGGGAGACCTGACCTGACATTCTCAGAAGCTCAGTCAACCTGAGGAAAAAAAAGTAATTTATCTTCTTTTCTTGCTCTTTCTGATTTGCGGAATTAAATAAAGCAAAATGAGATGAGAAACTCCTATTGTGAAGCATAATAGAGAATGTCATTGCAGCTTTTCCTTAGATGATTCAAGGAGCTTATTCTATCAGCATGTATCTGAATATGTTTTATAACAGAGTGGCAGCCAATAGGTTAAATGCTTAATATAAGTCTGTAGGCTAACCCCATTCAGAAAAAAAACCCGATGAAACTTGAACTCTACTATGCTATGGGTTTCTCTGTTAGGTGTGTACGGCCTCTTGAGCAGTAGTAATCCTTTATTTATGGATCTCCTATGCAAGTACAGGAGTGACTTAACCATGATTATCCTAAAGACAAAGGAACAGTGAGGCAAGTTCTCCTACGTATTTCTGATGTGGAGAGATTTTAGCTTATTTATTGTACAAGAGCAAGGGGGTTTTGCCTCTTTAGCCAAAAAGCCATGATAATTTTTTTGTATTCACTCTTGCCTTTCCTTTTTCTGTTAAAGAATAATTTTCTGTGATGAGTGCCCTTGATGTCAGTGAGCAACCCGTGAAATAAAATAGCACTCCGAATGAGTCCTCTAGAAGGAGATAACTGAACAGTTGAATGGCAGATGACAGACAGTTACTGTGGAAAGCAATATGTAGGCTGGATGTCAGCGACCATTTGTAGTGGAGACATCTGTCTGTCTTCCATAGGCACAGACAGGGCAAACAAGGAAGATTTTTGCTGTTTCTTTTTAAAATGAATTGATCAAACTTCTTGAGAATTTACAAAGCCTCTGGGAGGGAATAAAATCAAAATGGACACAAAGTACCCAGATTGCTTTTTATCCACTGAATAAAATTTGGTGCTTACCAAATGGTAAGTTGGTTGGTTTAGCTGGCATTGCGAAATGTAGGATTCGATTACTTTTAGTACCTAACTACGACTGTAGTTATTGGTTAGCAACTTATCCCTATTTGAAACAAATCCTATTTATTGCCTTAGCTTCAGCAGCATTGCCACAATTCTTACCTTCACAGCAAGCGTTGTGCTTGCTTGTCTTCATCTTTTTCTCCATTTCACTTTCTTTTGGCCTCTCAACTGTTCATGTTAAGGAGAAGGTAATTTGTAGAATCATTAAGCCATAGAATGGTTAGAGTTGGAAGGGACCTTGAAGATCATCGAGTTGCAACCTTCCTGCCAGGGGTAGGGACAACTCCCACTAGAGCAGGTTGCTCAAAGTCTCATCCAGCCTGGACTTGAACACCTCCAGGGATGGGGCATCCACAGCTCCTCTGGGCAACCTGTTCCAGTGTCTCACCACCCTCACAGTAAAGAATTTCTTCTTAATATCCAATCTAAATCTCCCCTCTTCCGATTTAAAACCATTACCCCTTGTCCTATCACTACACTTCCTGAGAAAGAGTCCCTCTCCAGCTCTTCTGTAGGTTCCCTTCAGATACGTGAAGGTAATATCTTATTTTTTCATTGAATTCTTCAAAATTTTAAACGTTCCTTTTAAGTCTCCCTACACATATTTCAAGCAGCTCTCTTCCAGCATAAATAATCTGCATTACCTATGAATCCAGCCAGGCCCCTAATCCCATCCTTTACTTTCAGTATGATTCCTGTTCTATATTTCTTCAAGGAGAGCAACTAGTTTCAGTGACATGCTTGAGTGAGCTGCATATTATACTGTACAAAACACATGGAATAAAATGTTCTTGAAACCGGTTATTCTGTCTTGCTGGTTTAAGACAGCATACACCCTGTTTGCACTGAAGTTTGCAGGAGACATCTGCCTCATGCTATGTCTGACCTAAGCAATTTTAACCATGCTTGTCATCTAGCTTCTGAGCTGTTTATGCTGGCTTCTCCATCTTTCTCCAATAGAGTAGCTGGCGATTGGGCTTAGAGACCGTCAGTGACTTTGATTTTTTTATTATGCCTATGTAAAATACTTCCTGCTTATCTAAGAGTAATTTAATCTGCCACTATGCTGCCTAGGTCTCCAATGACTTTAAGTACAGCTGTGGAATTTCACACTCTTATGCAGGTTATTATTAGCTGAAATTACTTAACCTTCCATCAATTTTCAATAACTTGCTGTCTACCTCCTTTGCTGGCTTAGTAATACTTTAAAAAAACACTGGTCCCAATACTGACCTTTAGAAAACTTCTATATCGACCATCTTTCAAGCCCAGAAACATTAATTTTATGGATTTATAGAATTTAACATGCTACCTAAATGCCAACATTACCTAGCCTTCATATCCTATTTATATTATCTTTATTTTAAATCTATAGCAATATTTCTTTTACAGATAATCATTCTGAACATCTGAAATGTCCTGAGCCAGCATCTGTATGTAGTTTTTAACCACAAAGATAAAACACAACAATAAAACTTATGGTAGTACAAAAATATTAACATCGTTAATGGAATTATCTCTTTTTTTGCTATGTTTGGCACTTTGAATTGTAAGATCACAAAATATTCTAAGGAAATAAAATACCAGCCATTCCAATTAATCGATGTGGAAACTGGTATGTTCTTCTGTACCTAAAACCACATAAAGAGTTAGCAGCAGAACTCAGGGCATTGAAATTCTAGTGTTTTCCCTGCTGAGATGTGCTGCCTCTCTTGCTAGCACAATACCTGTCTCCCCACTACAGAACCTTGGCTGATGTGAGGTATTTCTCATAAATGCATATAATCACTTTGTGGTTGTCTGTACTGAAAGGCAGTGCAAAGACATGGTGTGATGCACACAAAGAAAAGGTGACGGATGTGTTGGCTTAGAAGGCACCCAGATCCTGTTTATGGTGAGGCTAACCAAGAGAGATGCCAGAAACAATAGGAGCTAAAAGGATTATATTGTTGAGGGTCTTTTTATTAAAAAAAAAAAAAATACAATGAAGTAATTTTATTTAACCCTGCATAATAGTTTGATTTGGTATGAGTGTGAAAGAAACTGAAATTATCTGGATAGTTAGAAAGGATTTGTAAATGCATGAATAACCTTTGGAAGTAAAATTACAATTCACACAGAACTAACATTTCCATTTTCTTTTGTTTCAAAATGTTTCTCATTATATGTTTCTCATGAATGTTTTGCAGAGAACAGTTGCATTCAAGCAAATCTGTGTGTCTTCAAGAAAAAAAAAGGTGTGTAGAAAATGAGTAAAAGACAAGAGAAAAAAAGAGAAGACTTTATAGGAATGATGCATGTTTATCCATATAAAGAACAACATATATAAGAACCTGTTCCAATTTCTAGATCCATCAGATAACTCCCCAGAGCCATTTAGTATCCCCCACATATATTTATCACCACGACTGTAGGAGAAGTGATTGCTACTAACTATAGCCAATGTGGGATAATTTTAGGAAATTCTCATTCCAGGAGAGGGAAATTATTTGTGTTCAGTGATCATTACTTTTTTTTTTCCCAATGATGAACAGGGAAAGATCATAGAATCATAGAATGGTTAGAGTTAGAAGGGACCTTGAAAATCATCAAGTTCCAACCCCCCTGCCATGGGCAGGGATCCTTCCTTTGATTCTCAGATGCAAATTGTGCTCTTAATTAATTCTGTCGGTTGGTTGTGTTCTGTTTAGTTATTCCTGCCTGTTCCTACCAGCTGAGATTGCAGTTTTGGAACCGTGATAGTTTCCCAAGGTTGAGGGTGATGCTCACTGTTTTGGGAAGTAGCTAGGATCCATGGGGGCTAGTAGAGAGATGGGCTCACTCTTAATGGCTTTTAAAGCCTAATTGTAGAGACAGGAATCACAAGCTTTTCTATTTATCCTCCTTTTTGCATCTTCATGCAAAAGGAGTCACTGCCAGCTATACTAGCTGAAACAGAGTCATAGACACCCTATGAATATGTTGAAGAAAAATATACTCATTTTCCCCTGTAAACAACATGGGGGATATATCCAACCAGCAAAAAAAAGATGCTAGTATAAACCTGCTATCATACCTGGGCTGGGCTGGTCTAGCAAATATGGGTAACGATATCTGCAAAGGTATAGCAATATGGGCTACAATGTGTGTCAACATGCAGCATATGAATGCTTTGGGGGTTTCTTGTTAAAGTCTTGTGTTATAACATGTGCTGAGTTATATTTTTGACTACTTTTACTAAGGACAACGGAAGTTATTTTATACAGGCATGTTGTTATGAGCTATTGCAAATCTACCCTCACCGGACCCTGGAGCAAATACACTGTACTGGATTTCTCTGGTTTTAGACATCTGGAAGACAGATGGCCAATTGTAAGCTAGTTACTCTGAGTACATGGTTAACGTGACCCAATTTAGACAAATAGTTCAGGAGGGAATTCATGACAAGTGTACCAGGATGCTTCTTGCAAGTAGAGTATACCTGGCTAGCTTATGCATAAACATCTGTGTGGGAAACATCTGCATTTACTCCCACATAAGCTGTTTCTTTAGAGAAATTGCTTTGCATAACAATGAACAAACTCTGGGTAAGGATGCTGGGAAAGGGTAAAGGCCTGAACAAATATTAACCTGCATTTTAACAGGTTTGGGGTCAAACCAGTTTTCTACCTGTTGCTGGCTTTTACTTATTATTATTATTACTCTATTTTCTTGTTTAATTGTGATCTCTTAGTTCATCTGAATTTTCAACAGAGTAAACAGAGGCAGATCAAGACAAAGGCACTAGGGAAAACAGGTGAGAAACAGTGCTCTCTTGTCTCTACTTGTCTTCAGTATCATTAATTGACAAAAGTGGTGTGACCCCCTTACATGTTAAACCTAATCTAGTTGGAATTTCTGTATTGTTTACTGAGGCTTTGAAAGAATGTAATGAAATTTGGGAAAAAAAATTTCCTTTCTACCTGTTCCTCCAGTAACTAGGAGAGTTTCCTACTTCCCTGCTCCTATTCTTTTGCAAAACTATACAAAAATCTGCTAATTCGTTATTGTTCTTAGAACAGAATATTTTATTTAGGTATTTCTGTACTGAATGTTAAATTGTAAATCTTTGGTGGTGGTCATACGTTCGTGAACACTAATCCAGACACATTTTATTACTGCAGAGCTGTGCTTGGTGCTTGTTGGGGTTCCCTGCCCTCCCTGCAGTTAAAGGTCAGACACAAAAAGCAGGCAGGGGAATACTGCCTTGATTCTGCAAGGCTTTTCATGAAAATAAACTTGCTACAGAGGTGAAAGTGACTAAGGTGGGCAGAGCGCTCTTGCTGGGCTGCTGAAATCAACTGGTATCTAGCAACAAATTAAGGCCCCATGGTGGTGGTAGGGCACCACCTGTAGCTGGGTTAAGCATGGTGTACACGCATACAATCTAGTAAGCCCACAGTTATGATGGTGTAGCAATGAATCTGAGTGCACAGAACATCTTAGCTTGAGTTGCTGAGAGAGGAAAATGGCTTGTGTATAAGCTACCCCAATCACCGTCTTCTTGCTGCTTCTGAATTCTTTTAGCTCTTAAACTGAGCAAAGAGCCTTTGCAATAGATTTCTTTTCTGCTCAACAGGTCTGTGTGGCAAATCGTAGTAGTATGAGCCATCTTTCACAGTAGAAACATTTAAGTGGTTTTGTAAGTTATATGATTCTGTACAGCTTATTTGGGAAAACACATAGAACTGGAAAATATTGTCTCTTGCACTTAAGTCTTTCTCATATAATTATGCTATCTTTGCGTAGTCCTCTGTGCTACTACCATTCTTCTCAAGTTGTTTTTTTAAACCTTTTTTTCCAGCCAAAAAGTACAAATTGTAGCTTTATAAAGAGTTTATAGATTAATGAGAAAGCTCATTCGTGTTGCATGACATTTCTGTTGTCACATTTTCCATCACAGCTTTCAGTTCAAGGTTCTGATCTGCTTTTATGTCGTTGCTACAGTAAAGCATGCATCTCTCCCAGCTCAACTTTCACATGTCCATTATTCCTTCTGTGCAGTGTGAAGATCAGTTCCTGAATAGAGAGCAAAGAGCTGAAAAACTGGTGTAGGAAAGACAGAAGTGAACAAAAAGGCAGGCAGTGCCAAAAATCTTGCAGGTATCCTCTGCTTTCTGGAAAGAAAGTAATTGCCAAGTCATATAAACTACAACATCAAAAGTACTGGCTGTTGTACTTAAATTTTAATATAACCTTCCTGTGAATTTGGGAGATAATTGTATTTGCAGGACAAGGGAAGGAGGGAAAGAACTCAGAATGACACAATGGCTCAAAAGCAAACTGTTGCGTATCCACATAGTTTCTTTGGAGCTCAGTGAGGAAAACATGGAGGTAGGAGGCTGTCTGGGATGTCTAGAGCCTGCTTGTTTTGCCACTCACTGAACTGTCTGACCGTTTAAGAAGGGAATGTTTAGCTCATTTCTAAAGCAATGGGAAATTAAGACTCTGTGCTGAGGCTGCCTTCTAGAGTTGATTTGCACAGTAATAATGTGATGGTAGCAGTATCTGGTTTTGAGTGCGTGATCAGAAGTGTGGTTAATTTGACATCACCTAGGAGACCTGTTCCACTGAAGCAGAGAGGATACACATCAATGTGATGCTGTAGGGTGAATTAGTGCTAAAAACATTCCTAAAACTCCTGCCTGTTCCTGGTCTGACTTCGAACTACTGCACATATTTTCATTTTTACTCCTAGTTGAAAGAAAAGGGGTAAAGGGAAGAAAGCAGTTGAGGACTGTTGGAAGGCAACTGCATGAAACCCATTATCAGTCTGGGATTCCTTTCTAGGAAAAGGCACAGCTCAATTTTATTCCTAACCTTTCCAGCAGGTACTTTCTCTCATACCCACAAACAACCTGAGAGAGTTTCTTGCTCTCAATCTAAATAACGTGCATTCACCAAGAGAATGGTAGTTGGAGAAAGACATTCCAGTGCTGCCCACGTTATTAAGAAAAATGTCACCACAAACCACCTAACACATTCCTTGAATTACAAAAGCTAAGTGTACGCAGCATCTATAATGAATGAACCATTTCCTGAGTAAATTCTAGGAAATCCAAGAGAGTTTAGCCTGAGTAATGGAGTTAAAATAGAGCTAATTTGTTTGTGAGATTATTGGCAAGTAAAAAATCTCCTTCACAGCTTTGTTAGGCAGAGGGGTGGAGAAAGCCTGTGTGTTAGGCTCAGAGGCAATCGATGTAAATTTGTTTTTATCAATACACTTGGCTTTGCTGAACAAAATGAACTGTATTCCCAGCTGCGTGGCTGAACCTGGATGGAGTCCAATGAAACCAAAGGCCTGCAACAAAAACGTTTGGATCTGTGGCAGTATAAGGTGAGAGAAAAGAAGGAGGGCTGTGAACAGCTCTGGAGCTGAACAGGGACACACTACATAAAGAGAGAAGAACAGTATTCACGGTGCTTCTTTACTTTGATGCCTGATGACATAGGAAATGATGATGATAACTCTGATAAAATGCTGATCCTCATTGTGGATTTTTTAACTTTATGCAAAATGTTAATGTCTCTACAGCTCCTTCTCTTGCATTATCCATTCTATGCCTTTTCTTACATTTGCCTTCCTTTCAGACATTCTCTCTTCCATCACAAATGTCCTTCCTCTTTTCAGCTTTGCTTTACAACATCTATTTCTTTATCCTCTCTCTACCCACTGCACACTTCCCATGACCACTCCTACCTGGCCCCATCTCTCCCTTCTGCTATCCCAGCTGTCTGGTTTCCTCCCCTTTGCTTCATGGCAACTTCAAGTGAAAAGCAAAATAGCTGAATTCTCCACCCCACAAAACTGCCTTGTAGCTTTTCTGTTGACTTCAGTAGTTGTAAGTGGAAGAAATTTTATGAGATGCTAGGTGCAGGATTCAGAGAACCTATGATTTTTCATCCTTCTTACCTACTAAAATGTCTCCTAGTAGATCTTCAGCTTCACATATAGGTAAGTTTTCCACTTAAAATTTTGAATTGGCTTGGGAAACAGGTTCATTCTTCAAATGAAAATTCTGAAACAACATACAATTTTAATTTTATTTCAACTGAAAATATCTTATTAGTTAAGGTTTTCAATACTAAAAAGCTGAGAAGCAGAGGTATTTAATAAAGAATCAGACAACTGGGAGAGGATTTATCTGACCAGTAGTAGGTATCTCTGCCTACTATTGGTTTTTAAGACTGTAAGACTGTTTTTCATCCTAAAGAAGATATTTTAAGACTGTTATTCATCTTAAAGTAGATATTTAAAATAGATCAGATGAATCACACCTTAAATTTACCTATTTCTCTCCATTGACTATAAAAGAAACCTGGGGTGACTAGCTCTGAGGTTGACGTCTACACTAGAGATGCCTAAAGTTAGGTGAAATGAATCCCACCCTGGCTGTCATTTTAAACAATCCTTGTAATGTCACGTCTTTACCTTTATTTCAAACTAAAAATTCCAAAGCAGGACAACATTTGAAGACAGAACGAAAAATATTTCAGCTTGGCACTTCCCATAAAAAATCAGGGTTTTTTTGAATTTTGTATTTCCCTTAAAAAGTTTCAGGGTTGACCAAATTACTTTTTTTTTTTTTTTTTTTTTTCTCCATCAAGAAAGCTTTTGAAATGAAAAATGTGACCTGAGTCTTCATGGCACATAAAAAGCAGGAGCATTCTACCCCACTTGTCCTTGGGCTCTGGCACTAATACAGCTTCATTGGGGCCAATTTCTGTCAGAAGTGGTGGTAATTTCATGACCAAGTCATTAGGAGCTGTGCTAAGAACTGCCAATCAATTTCACATAGACTCGGTTCTGCTGTCAGGTGGCAATAATTTCTGGTCACTATTGAACTGGACTGGATTTGCACCAGTAGCCTAGAAGAGAAAAAAAAAATAAATTATTACCAGTTCTTTAATCTATCCAGTTCAGCAAAATAGCCTTGTATCAAAACGTATCATTTATTTCCTTATACCTGCCTGGCAGGAGTGTAACTATAACAAACCACCTGAAACAGCAGTAGGATGTAGTAATATAGAGCAATTTAAGCATAATGGAGCTCAGTGCTTTCTAGTACTGTGAGACGACAGGTTTTGGAGGGCAAGATACAAGGTGAGGAACAATTGCTTGTCTTATCCCCAGCCAGCAGTCACTGTCTATAACACCCTACCTATTCATGTTTGCTGGGTCAGGGAGGATTTTCAGAGCACTTTCAAACCTGCATTAAAACTGTCTTAGGCATTGAAAAGGCCTAAGGTAATTTTCTTCTCCCTGCTGTGACTTTCTTTTCCAAGTCCTAAAACTGCATGACTGATAGGTGGGTAATTTCTGAATTTCAACTTACATCCTTCATCTTGGCCTGTAATAAACTTAAAAAGAGTATCCTAGTGTGGGGAGCAATTGTAGCTCTATGCATTAGTCAATGTGCTCCTTTTACATTTGTCCATTGAACACCTTTGCCGTTTGTCTTTCCCAAGTCAGATTAAATAAGTTGAGAGAAATCAATGTCTCTTTGTAACCTCTGAGTTTTTCCCAGGAGAGTACTCCTCTAAACAGTGCTTAACTTGAACAGCAGCGAAGTCAAGATTTGTTGTCACTAAGGTCAATAGCAAATTCTCCACTGGATCAGTCATTCACTTCCTGTCATTTCACTTAGCACCAACCCAGATGGTTTTGGAAGATGCTTTTTCATTCACCTCTTCCATGTGTTTTTTCTCAACCTCTTGTCTCTGATTTAAATTTTGCTTGCAGAGCTTTATAATTCAAGGTTAACTCCAAACCAAGCTTAGTTTTGGTAAATTCTGTATTTTGGTTCAGAAGGGTTCAGTCTTTCCAGTGAATAACTAAATGGAGTCACTTGAAACTTTTCATGCCCAGAGACAACAAAAATGTACTCCGTCCCTGTGGAACCTGTAAATGTGTGAAACGTGGCAGAAGGTGCGACACACTCAACAGGTTGTTTAGTCCTGGGGAAGCTAATTCAACCTCAAGTTTTGGAGAAGGTATTTATGGAAGCCTAACAAGCATAATGTCACTTTAGAGACTCCTGAGTCAGTTCAGTTCTATCTCAGTTCTTCCAGAAAAGCAGACACCAACACAACATGGTTTTCTTTGATGGCTACATTTTGTCAGGATAGTAAAAGAGAATCAGGGTATTTCTTCCTGCCTTTTGGATGCCCTATTGCAATTGTCTCAATCAGGTTGTCTGATACCCTAATTTCAGATATGTTCTCCAAAACCTAAGGCAGATGATTAAGGACTGAAGTGTTAAGTATATGTTTTCCTATTTTGGACATTTGAAGTGCAGCTTAAAATGGCAAAAAGAGTCCATTGTGAAAGGCTTCAGAGGGTAGCTTTTTCTATCAGGAAGCCGCTGGACAGGTCTGTTGGTTTTATCTAGATTAGGTAACATCAGTAAGAAAAACTCACCTTGACCAGCTATTCTGATATTCTCTGCAAAAGACATAAATATTTATTAAAATAACTATTTTTTGAGCTACAGCACACAGTGCCAGCAAAGCCCTACCAAAACAATCTGTTTCCTTAAGATATTTATTTCTGTGTTTCTCTTTTCTTCTCTTTTTATCAAATTATTCCAAAGTAACTTCAATATCCATGTATTGCATCACGTTATATTTTTTCTAGCTAAACTGAAGAATACATACAAAATTTCTACTCGGCAGTTAGTTGTAAAATGGCTGTGATGTACACATTTCCTTAACAAGCTCAATTAGTAGAGTTTTGGAGCAGCCAACTACCAGACATGGTTTCCTGGTCTTAAGTGATATCTGTGGTTCTTTGAAATCCTATTCTTTTTTTCCTAATATTTTTCTTGAAGTTTGCACATAATTCTCTGAAATCAGTTTTACTTGCATCAAATACAAAGGTATCATTATCTCTTAATCTTACTGTGTTTTATACTGTACCTAAATCTTAGGTGTTTTTTTTTCTGTGATGTGATATTAAAACTTACTCTTAGTAAATTGTATTCAGTGACTTCTAAGTTCTTTTCAGTCATTTCTTCATGGACTCACATGTCCATCCTTTCAGGGAAGAAAACTACTCATAGGTATGTCCTTTCCTCTGCCATTTATCAGGGGTTTGTTCTGTACAACACTATATCTTCTTTGCTATTTTCCAGTACTTAATATTTGTTTCATCTGAAAAATTACTCATTTATTGATTGATCTGGGTCATGAGAGAAACTCTTGAATAGTGTAACCCCCCAAAAATTTGAATAATGTCTGCAAAATCTCTCAGTGAAATTAACTTCTGTGATGATAATACTTCACCAAAGTGGAAAAGGGCTCACAAAGAACCAGAGTGCATTTTGAATCCATCTCACAGAAATATCGTATCCAGATTGTGTGTCTCTTAATTTTTATGAGAAATAGCTTGTTCTTAGACCCTGAGTGACTGGGTATGGCTGTAGGAACTCATTTCAGGAGACTCTGCATAGTATCGTAGTGTTATTAACAGCCATTGTCCCCTACCATGTAAAACGCTCAGGAGCCCACCTTCCAAAATTACCTGCAGTTGTTAGCTTATACACAGATGCTCTTTGCAGAAAAGCATTGCATTTAAGTTATTCTTTCCATGGCTGCTGATTGTCACAGACATATCAACCTCTCCCTCCCTTGTATATTTCCTGATGTGGATGTTTTTCAACACTTGAGTGCTGCCAGGTGAGATGATCTTCAGAGAGGAAGAGGATGTTTGAGAAATACAGCTGGTCTTGTTGACAACCACATTGGCTTTTTCCCTCTATTTTTTTGGTGAGAGGTTAGCTTTTCTACTTAGTTCTGTATTTTATTTATTTCCTTAGTTTGTTTATTTATTCCTGGCTCTGAGCTGTTCTTGAAATTAGACTCATTGTAACAACATAATGTGCAGACTGTCTGCTGACTGTGTCAGATTAAGCTTTATAATATTTTATGTGTATTGAAAGAGCATACATGCTACCAGTAATAAGTAAGCACTGCCCTTGGGCCCAGCTCCTGCTATGTATTACAAATCTCAGAAACGTGGTCATTACTTTGTCTTAGCCGCAAAATTACTTTTATTGAATTGCAGTTAAGTTATCCGGTTATTTGCACTTGTTTTTTTAAAGAATTTTTCCGCATTCCTTACCCTCTCTTTTGTCCTACATTTGTGGAAACATAAAAGTGCCATTTGATTCCTGCAATGCTCTGTGGCTGAATTTTCAACATGGGTTCACAATCCGTTTGACATCTTACAATCTGTGAAAATGAAGAGTAGTACTTGCCCAACTCTGTTTTATGATTTTTGCCAGTCTGTGTTAATGCATCTTTCATGAATTAATGTACATTTTTTTCTATCGTGTCTGCAGCTTTTCTTTATTTAATGTGAATTAATTTTCTGTAGCCCCAGGTGGTTTGCAGTCCATTTTTATGACCATTTCTGGAATCACATATTATGTGATTGAGACCACACAGTATGTTTTTGTAGTATTGTTTATACTCCATTATTGGCTTTGGGTTTAACTCAAAACTTCCTAATTTAGAGTTGACCAGTCTCCCAACAAGAAATACTAACTCAAGGCTTTCACAATTTGTATCTTCCATTCAAGACAAAAATGTCAAGATTATGTAGGATCTGAATACTGCTGTTCATGACCAGTGTAAGCAAGTGTGATATAAGGGGAGAAACAAAACAAAACAAAACAAAGCAAAAACTCCTTAGACAACAGTTTATGGGAATGTTTTCCAAATTCTTCCTCACACCCAAGTTTCATCCATGGAGCAGATAGCAATTTACAGTACTGGAGAAAGAGAGTATCTAAAGTGGGTATTAAAGACTGTCTTGTCTATGTATGTCTGGTGAAACTCCTATTAATGCAGATGATAAGCCCAAGCCTATTCCTCATGCACTGAGATTTAAGTGATGGAAAATTCTGTACATACAGCTGAAGTATGAATTTAATCTATAAAAAGAGACATTGATGCAAGACTTCACTTTGAAAGAAAGCCTATCAGAATGGTAAATCCTATTTTGAGACAATTCTGGCATTGTGTTTTGGTTATGACATTTATTTGAACAATTATTCTAGTGTATTACTTTGTCCACTACATGTCTGTTTCTAAGAGTATCTTTAAAAAGATTGATTCCCACAATAAAACTGACTTGGAATGCTGAGGTAGTACTCAGTAATTTTTCCAAACCAGGAATTTGTTTCTAAATTTAACCCAAAAGAGCTATAGCTTAATTATGGTACGTATAATTCCTTTTTCCAAAGGCTTTTTTTTTTTTTATTTTCTTCTTCGAGGGAAAAAAAAAAGGCAAAAGAAAGGGGAAAAAATCCTATTGCTAAAATACAAAATGTTGAATTTCAAATCACTATAGAAAGAGTTAGAATGAATCTTGAGAGGACATATCACCCATGCTATGGTGGCATTAACCATAACCATAACCTCAGTAACTATCTGAGGCATGTCTGTCCTCCTTCTTCTTAAAACCATCTCATACTGGAGATTCCACACCAAGTAGAAGGGGTTTTTTAATGTTTTACCTGAATCTCCCTTATTGCATTTTATATACTTTCACTTCTTGTCTTAATCTCATGGAAAAGGAAGAGAAATTATACCCTTTGTTTTTGGAGCATACTCTTGCATATTTGGAGACTGTTTCCATATTTCCTGTTATTATTCCCTTACCTGGATAATCTTACCGTATAGAATATAGTTTCTACACTTCTGACAATTCCTGTTGCTTTTACTGTCTTTCTTCAATATCTCTTTAAAGATTATCCTATAACTGTAATCCTTTTTTATTTTTAGCAACTCCTGTTATGAACTTTTAAATTTTACATTATTGTTTGTATTTCCTAATGATTCAAACACAAGGGAGCTGCCATATTAATATATCAAAGGTCATAATTTTTCAGATTACTATAGAAGCGAATAATTATTTTCTATGTCTATGGCACTGTTGAATTAATGGATCTTCAAAGAGCTTTCTGGATTATAAAATTATTACCTGAAACAAAACCCAAATACATCAGATGGGAGACTCACTGAGTTAATGAACAGGACTTTGATTACAATATAATTTATGTCAGGTTTAGACTAGCATGACACTAGAAATGCCATGGAAGTTTTCAGTGGAGGGAAAGGAACCTGAACTTCTGTTAATTTTAGGAATATCTCACCTGCTGTCCCACAGCACCCAGTAGTGAAAGATGCTCATATCAGTCAGGGTAACAGGGAAAGCCTGTGTGCAATTTAGTCACTGAGTGGGCTGGTGCCAGGTTAAGGTCAGAAATGTGTCTTTTTTATGAAGGGAAAAAAACAACCAAGGACACTATTTATACAGGAAATCATACAAGTTATTTCCATTCTCTGCTGCATTTGAAATCTTCTGGTGCATTGTGGGATTTTTTTTCCTTCTTATGACTTTGACAGTGGCTTTTGAACAGTTCAAGGTCATAACCTTGAAATGCAAGGAAGAAGAAAAGCTCCACTATAATGACCCTCTTGCCATTATAATCTGTACATAGTCCTTTTAATGAGGCATAAGCATATCTGTAGATTGTAATGGAGGGCTGCTGTGCTGCTGTACTTTGACCTCTTTTTTAATTCATAGCCACGTGGCAATGAATTTCAATTTGTTTACAATTCTGTTCCTCTTCCTCGATGTTTTTGGACCCTTGCTAGCTATTAAAAGCAAGAAGGGAGCATAAGAGTCAGCCAGTTAAATGCCTAGTGCTTTAGTTAAGCGGTATTTGTACTGTACTCAGTAAAACAGGTGCCTTAGAGTGAGCCGTACTACAAACACTTGATGCAGGTCCCACTTGCCCAGGTTACATTATAAAGCTTGTGGTCTCCTCAACTGCGGCAGGAGAAGAGTGGGAGTATTGTTAGTTAAGTTTGGAGATTTACTAAATAAATGGTGTACTGAACACAGTTTATATTGCGTGCTCCAGTGCATGTCATACTGCTTACTGGCAAAAACTGGTCCTGGCAGCTCTGTTCTTTGCTGCGTTGTATTTCCCACAGACTGCTCCAATCCCAAGTTTCCTCTTGTAAATAAATCAAATACAAATAGAATAATAGATTATTATTATAATAGATTTATTATTATAAATAAATAGATATCAATATAATCTATTTTGTTCATGTTTCATGTTCCTGAAAGGGATTTATTCCTACAGAACACGGTGAGACAAAAATGAAATCATGCCTTGCCACAGCCTTGTCAGATTAGAAACTGTATCTTCATTAGAAATGCAGAAGAGGTGTTTCTCCATTCTAACATTTGACTGCTTTTGAGGACAGGTTGTTTGGACAGGCGTGTCATTGTGGGCTAAACCACAGAATCACAGACTATCAGGCCTGCCATCTGTCCCTTTTCTTCAGCTCTGGAATTGTGAAGTATTTTGGCAAAGTATTATGGCTCTGATTCTACAGAATTTTGACAAATTCTAACATGAAATTGAAGACAGTTCTCCAGGAAACGAGGAGCGTTGTATGGCTATCCATGAAGGTAATTCAGGCTCTCTGGTTGTGACTAAGTGGGGATCTAGTGATCCAAGTAGATGTTCACAAGCCCCTGCAACAGTAGTTGCTCAACAAATGCAGTTTTCTTTTCCTTTCTGTTCCACTAACTGTTTGTGGGCAGACCTGGTCAAAAAAAAAAAGGAGGCCATTTTGTATATGTTCTCATTTGTTGATTTTCAAAAAAATCTTTTACCAGCTTTCCCTGATAAGTGTCAACACCACTCTGAGTAGAGTGACTGTCCTTACGTGGGACACTGGAGCACACCAGAGGTCAGGGGATGGAGCCAGGGGTTTACTTCAAATTCTTGCCTTGGTGACAAATTCTCGCTGTATTTGAGTGTCTTTCAGAGCCATAAAATGCTATGCACACAATCTCTGACACTCACATTGCTCTTCTTCCTCCTTCTCCTTGTTCTCCTCCTCCTCCTCTTCCTCTTCTTGTTTCCATACATTTGCCTGGATAATCAATAATCCCCTTCCCGTCACCCCACAATGTCTCTCAGTTGGACACGTTATTACTTGATTGTAAAAAATAAATTCCCTTCTACAGCATTGGCTTGGCAGGGAATGTTTCTCCAGTCTCCACAGCTCCTTTAGCATATGCAGTGGAGTTAAAATGTTCATAGTTCTAAAGAGCTTTCTCAGTAGTAATTATTTTACTGTCTTGCCAGAAGGACTGCAGATATGTTCCTCCTCCTTGGCTCATGCTAATCTGCTGTTTGTTACCCACGTTAGACCTGACCCAAGGCTCCTGTCTTAAAATGACTAAGCATGACTTACACATATATTGGCTTTGCATATTCAGTACAGAGGGGTTATATGCTTTTCATGGGATTTTCTGGTTTTCATTTGTGGTTTGTTTTTGTTTTGGTTTGTTTTGGTTTTTTAATCCACCTTTATTTAGTGTGATCTATATATTTTGCATACACATTATGGGTATAATTTTCTAGGATCCTAATATGTCTTTGTATCCTTAGCTGTAGCTTAAGAAAGGGAGGTAATGGGAGTAGGTAAGAGTTGAGGCAGGCAAGGCATGAGTGGGTGGGAAAAGAAGAATTACTGAATGGAAAAACGATCTCTGTTTCTAAGAATTAGAACTACATTTTTTACACCTTAGAGTGTCTTCAAGACTATGCAAGAGAAAAAGTGATTCCTCCACCTCCATAAGGAAGGAAATAATGAAAAACCAAGCAGCATAGTTTCACATCTAAATGAAACAAAGCTGAGTGCTTTGCTAATTCAGCAGTACCTAGTCTTACCATTATGAGGAAATGCATAGTGAACATGATATACTTGATGGTTTAACTCAGATTCTTAGAAGTCCTAATCAAAGTGTCCCATTCCTCTTCACAGTAGTAGACAGGAAAATTCATACAGAGCTGGACTGTTAATTACTGTACAGCACCTTTTCTTTCCTCAGTAATAGGCTCCTTAAGTGGGCAGAACATAATCTAGGACAATTTTGTTGCCCATAAATGCTCCTATAGAGATATCAAAGGGTATTAGTATTAATTAATCATTGCATTCAGACCTACTGACATGAAGGAGAGCAGGTCTGAGGTTTCTCTCCAAAAAAATGTATATTTCCTAGTTTTTCCTACTTTTCCGTAAAGTTTGTGAAAAGGATTTTCTCCCCATACTCTTTGCTTCCAGCCAGATCAAGTTTGTTGTTATTTTTCAGTTCTTCTTCCTCTTTGTCTTCCTCATTTAAAAGACAAGGGTCAGAATACTGCAATAAATAATAGAAGAGGGACTTCCCTTTGGGCATGGAAAACTTACCTCAAATGAAAAAGCCTCAGAGAAGTATAATTCTGAAACAGCTATGAATCTGACTGCATTATGTAATAGCAGTTAGAGCGCTCTTCCCTAGTTTGCATGAAAAGACAGAGGGCAACCAATCTTTGGTCTGTTTTTCTTTCTTTTAACCTGAAAAGACAGTATATCTGGAATGTTAAACTCAGTTTCATTTGTGGTTCTTTTATCTTCTCCAGATGGATTCATCTAGCACATGCTGACAGCCTGTAATTTTATGTAGCCAGTGATGGACAAAAAGCTCTAGGTGTTTCTTGCATGAAATAGGGTATTTGTTAGAACTAAATGGTCCATGCTGCAGGCAAAAACCGTGTGAAAGACAGTACAGTCATCTCTGAAACAATGTGTTGGTTAAAATAAAATGTAGCTTCATTAGGAGTGAAAACAACCACCATAATTTCTCTGATTTGTCGCAGATGCATGCTCCAGGTGAGACCTACAGAACATAGTTTTGAGAATGAGAAGCACGAATTTCTACCTATTCACACATGAGTGTTCAGTGGACCTCTGATAGCTTTGGGCCACTATTCCGCCTTCTGCTGCTTCCAGAATTTTCCTAGGTAGCACTTTCTTGGATGTACAACAAAGCAGCAATCACCATGAAAGCGAAGTGCTAGGAAGCAGAGCTAAAAGACAGCAATTATGATTGACAAGGAGATGCAAACAGACTAAACTTTTTGAATTCTAGATTTAACCTATACTTCACCATGATGACAGCCAGCACAAAGCTAGCACAAGTGCAAGTAATACAGTTTCTTTGAAACATTATTTATTACCTGCAAGTTATCTTGGGTTTCAGCCAAGGTGTCAGGGTGTCAGAGCAATTTGTTACACATATTTTTATTTTTTTTAATAAATTTTTATCGCACTTCTCCTCAGCTAGCATGTGGGTGGCAGAAACACTTCATTCAATACTTCCCTTTTCGGTATTGTACCACTGGGCTCTTTTCATCTGCCAATATTTCATATGTTCTCTTTGTTTGCACTCAGCCTTCACAAAAGCTGTTCAATTCATCACAGCCCATGTACTGAGACGTATCCCCTTGATAAAGCTGGGAGAGATCTATAAATAATTTTATTAACACCTTGCCTTTCTTGAGGAGAATCAAGCAGACTATTCATAGGCCAAGCTAGGAAGGGGAGAACTGATCCCAAACTTCCAGGTGACTTTGGAGTACTTACTGTCAGGACAACCCTTCTTCCAGCAGAGTTGGCAGGCAATGGAATAGCTCTACACAATGACAGTAAGATAAACCCAAGATTACCCCTATACTGAGTAGTTCACAGTGACAGTTTACATCAACTTGAATCATATTAGCAACTCAGTATGTAGCAGCATTTTTATGAATTTTAGTGCTTTGAGATAAGAAGTAGTGTGGACAAATAAGACCATAACTGCTTGACAAATAAACCTTCCACATAAATAGCTTTATTCCTGACAAATCATCATTTGTCATTGACATCAGGAGTATACCATCAGGTAATGGCATCATCCGACAGTGAGAATAATCCTAACTTTTAATTAATTGTTATAAACTGCCATTTCATGCAGATTCCTGTTCAGTGGATTTGCCCAAATGATGTCTTCCCTTTAGACCTTGAAGAAATAAGGAGGTGTGGCAAAGTAGATGGATGTTCATTTGAGATAATCACAAACTACATGTCTGAAGATTTTAAAAGGGTTGTTAGCTTCTGGAGGCCTGAGGTTCTGGATATCTGGCTTGAAAAGTAATGGGAAATCATTTTCCATGAGGTTCTGAACCTACCTACCTTTGGAAATCAACCTTCTGAAAGTGTCTCACCTGGTTGTTGTAAAGGCAACAAACAAATCCCCAGACATTTTTAAAAACTCTGGGCACTTCAAGTCTTTAATTAGAGAATTGATGACTTGTCTCAGAAGATCCAGACACAGGCTCAAAACTAAAATGAGTGCTGATGGCACATGTCACAGATGAAGTCACTGAGGTCCACATCACAGGTTCTCTCCTGGGGACTGCCGCAGGTAGACTGACATAAATACGTTTACAGGCCCAGTCAGAGAATGTCTTTTGTTGCATAGTTTCATATGCTCAAGAGATTTATTGTGTTAGCGGTGAAAGTGGTAGTGCTATCTAACAGGGGCCAAGGGTTTAAAAAAAAGGATCAGCTGCCAAACACTTGAGCTCCTCTCTTGTACCAGGCTTCTTCCTGCTCCCTGAAGATGCATCTGTGATAAAGTGGGCAAAGCTTGCCTCACAAGCTGTAAATCAAGGGTTTTGGAAGGACTAAGAGAATAAAACAATAAAGAATTGCCTGAGTACGGAAGTATTTGTGAAACGGTGGCATTTAGGTATTATGCTGTGACATGATAGTAGGGTCCACTTGCCATTTGTAGTAAAAGAGGAATAAATAGTGGATTGTTGGAAAGCCTTGCACATACATTTTCTTTTTCTAAAATAAGACCAAAGCTAGTAAACAGATTTACTGATAGTTACAACATCTTGGATTATGTAGAGCTGGTATGGCTACCTCCCTTCTTTCTGTGATAGAT
Organism: Pedionomus torquatus; assembly: GCA_013398155.1. NCBI lineage: Eukaryota > Metazoa > Chordata > Aves > Charadriiformes > Pedionomidae > Pedionomus > Pedionomus torquatus. The sequence goes on from VZRU01008442.1 coordinate 69,663, forward strand.
GAGTGGTGGAAATAACGATGTACAAATTAAAATATGCTCTTATTAATAGATTTTCAGTAAATGAGTGTAGAGGCCAGTGGAGCCACACAGGATGCTATTTGGTCCATGAGGAGCAATATACTTTATAATTAGTTTCATTTACATGTGTTCAGTGGCCACTGCAGAAGTAATTTTTTATTCCTATCTCTGGAAATCATTCCCAAATAACTATCTGTATATATGCAACATTGATAAAAAGGCAATAATATGCTGCCGGTGTTGGAGAATATAATAAATTATTCAATCCCCTGGAAGTCATCAGCTCAGATAAGGAAATTGCAAAGGCTGATAGGTTGTTGTAATTATTTTCTTCTTTGTAATTAAATGTCCAGCCTACTCAGAGATTCAAGTAAATGAAGGGTTTTATAAGAAAGGGTTTGAATTTATGACAACTAAAGCTATTTCCTAAACCATTCCCGTGCTATCAGTGGGAAGGAAAGACTTGATGAAATTGTAGGCTTTCGTACTCCATGCACTGCTCAGAAGTCTGCAGAGCTCCCACTGGTTAGCTCAGGTTAACCACAAGTAGACATAAGAGACTAAAGTGAGATATTAAAAAGCCTGTAGAGAAAATAAACTCACTATTGAACTCTATTAAAGCTACAGAAAGTTTAATTTTTTCTCTCATGCACTTGCATATACATGTCTTTCCTATGTTCTACAGTTGCAAAAAAAAAATTGCTTGCCCAGCCAACAGGTCCTTGGCTCTGGTTGTCATTTGCATGCCAGAAGGCATGGAGACATTTCCAGATCCTGCTGGAGGATTTGGAGGTGGCTTACCATTGCACAGGATTAGCCTTCTGAGGACAGACATTGTCATTCCTCATGTGCTTTACAGTCTGAAACACAAAATGACCCATTTCTCAGCTGGCCCGTAAGCATTACTGGAATACAAAAAAACCCAACAGTAATAAAATGCTTTAATAAACCAGAATTGGTTACTTTTCTTCACCTATTTTCCTACCCTGGCAGCCAATCAAATCTTCCAAGATTTGCATATCACAAGAAGTCTTTTTCTGAAGCTAACTGTCCTCAGCATTGATTTATTGAGATGACATTTTGCCAGGCCATAAATCTTTTGAGTTTGAGTGACAAGATGTAGGTTCTCTTCTTGCTTCATGGCTGTCCTTGGCGGCATCACTGTAGGATTCAAGTGTGTTGATACTCTCAAGGCCATTAGCAAGTAAATACAGGAGGGACTGAAAAAAGACGTTTTTATATGACCAACATTTATTGTTTTTTAAACATAGAGCTACATAGTTTAACTTACAAAGAAAAACTTGAGTTTTGCTAGAGAGAGTATTAACGCTGCCAAAAGATGGCTGCCCGTGGCTTGGATGGGAGTGCCCTCCGCTGGGTTAAAAACTGGCTGGAGGGCCGGGCCCCGAGAGTGGTGGTGAACGGAGTTAAATCCAGTTGGTGGCCGGTCACATCTGGTGCCCACCAGGGCTCGGTATCAGGGCCGATTCCCTTTACCACCTTTATCAATGATCTGGACGAGGGGATTGAGTGCACTCAATCACAGGATGCTGGAGGGCCTTCCTGGCAGCCATTGCATGGTGTCCAGCTCTAGGCTGAAAGAGTGCCCGGGGGCTGGCCGCGGGAAGATGAGCGGGTGATAGTCACTGCTCTTCTCCTGAATACTCCAGGCTTCACAGGTGTCATCCATCCCAGTACCTGAGAACTGCCGCGGCATGAAATTCCTCTCAGAAAGCACTCAGCAGACACGTAGGAGGCCACCCACCAGCTCCTTTAGCACCCTGCATTTGGTGGGCAGGCCCTGCATTGGCGATGGCACGTACACAGCCAAAGACCTGAAGCCATTAGGGGAACCATGGAGATCCTCCTCCTCCTTGCCCATCTCTTACTTGCTGCTGGAGCTCTCCTGCTCACTGCAGCAGCACGAGGCAACTATCATTTCCCTGTGCAGACATTAAACCGCACTGAACAGGAACAGGCTTCCTGCAATGTGCCAAAACCGGCACCGCTGCAAGACAGAAAGCCACATGGTCTCCCGTCCGCTTGAGCTCCGCTCCGCCTCATGCAGCAGACGAGTCGTCTCGTGATTGAAATATGCCTCACGCTGCTGCACACGCTCCGTGGTGGCCACATCTATCAAAATTAGCAGACGGCTTGAGGCAGTGCTCAGTGACATGGTTTAATGATGGGTTGTGGTTTGCTCTCAGAGTTAGGTTGATGGTTGGACTAGATGATCTCACAGGTCCTTTCCACCCTCGACAAGTCTGTGATTCCATGATTCTTCCTTTCAAAGCCTAAGCTTTATTAGCAGCCACCAAGGTCTACTTAGAGAGAACTTCAGGAAAGGGAAATTCAGTTCAGAAACTCACAGATAAGGCTTTTTTCTCTGAACATAATGCATTTAGCTTTTCTTTTCTGTATCTCTTGGATTATTTATGCTGGCTATATTTTTATGTTCTTTGAGGACGCATATTTCATATGGTGCTATTATTTTCATGAGAAAGACAAGTCTGTATCAATTCCTGGTCATGAACACCCTGAACTTTATTGGTGTAAGTTGGGCTCAGAATCCAGATCCCAACCATGTTGCTAAGGCAGAAAATGTTTTTTATCTGCCCTCATGTATGCCCTCATCTCATCATGTATGTCATTCATTGCACAGGATTCTTGAAATGCTTTTTTAACATTAACAATCAAAACCTACATAATTGACAAGTGTCGTGTCATTATTGGCATTTCAAGAGCTGTAGGAAAACAATTCTGGGCTTTGGCTGTCTGTGAATATCATTAATTTGTTCTTTAATGGTTTTTTTATCTTTGCAGCAGGCAAAAGTGGGAAGTTTGGGGAACTGAAAAGTAACAGTGATCAATCTAAGAACCAATAGAGGAATTTCTTTTATATACCCATTAGGAAAGTAAGCTGTGAAAACATCTTTTTGGGACAAGAATAGAACATTCTGTTTCTCTTACATTTTGGCAGATCATCCACAAGAAGAAAAAGTAGTCTTACAACAAATCTCAAAGAAACTTCTAGTCTCATCTGTTGTTATGATGCAGGACCAAAAGTTCATAGCACCAAGTAAAATCTAAAGGTAGATCACATATGGATGATCTCCTGTGTTGTACGCCACTCTTATAGGTATATTCTACTCACTCACATCATCCAGATGCCACTCATATGCCACCCTTATGTTTATATTTTCATTCCTTTCATGAAAGTCTCCTGTAATTACTCAAGAATAAGATAAATGCACACAGCTGAGAAACTCCACTTGTGAGTCCAAGCAGGATATAAAAACTCAAAAAGAAAAAGCTACCTCATTAAAAAATGTTGAAAGACTAAAAATAGCTTTTGTGAAAGTAATTAGGTGAAACAAGCAAGGTTCAAAAGAAAACAGACCTAAGTTAGCTGTAGCTGGAACTGCTGAAACGTTCCAAGACTTGTATGAGTCAAGAGTAGTAACAAGAGGACAAGACCTTTGTGCTTAGCTAATAAATCAAAGGGAAACACAGTTGCCAGACACATGCATAAACCACTGTATTGGTGAAGAAATAATGCCATATGAGAAATGTGCCACTGAATATATTAAGCAGGGGAGAGACAGCTCTGCAGACAAGCAAATAGTAAATATCCAGTCATCTCCCAGTTAGAGATATTGACTTTGGCCAAGTATAGATCACAAAATGAAAAGGAGTAAATAAAACAGCATAGCTTTTGGAAAGAAAAACAATTGCATTATCATACAGAGATTATCAGAAAATAGGTGATGGTGAGAGATTGTGCTGGTTTGGGGTGTCAGTGTTAGATCTATGACCACAGACCTGGCAGAGTAATGATCAAGTCTCACATAAAGCAGGTACGTTATTCTTTGATTGTTACAAGGACTGAACGGGGAAAATGAGGCACTGGGAAGATTTCTATGATCTACAAATGAATACCATACATCTGAATATATTGTTGGTTCAGACAAACAAAAGCAAATGCCCAAAGTTTTCATAGTTTAAGTTACAAACTGATTGTTTCAGATAGTTTGAACCAGGGAGAGAGAGAGGGAGCATCTGGGAGATGGGATGGCAACTAGAGCCTGAAACACAAGATTTCTTTTTCACCAGGCAAGTAGCACCCACCCTGAAACCAAATTTCTTCCAAGTTCTGGCTGGTGCACAGAGGTTTCTATAAGCATTAACATCCCTGGCTAAGACTTCAGGTATACTCCATAAAACCAGTTATTCATCCTGTGTGGTGGCCCAGTGAAGTAACACCACATCAGTGGTTTTGCTGAGTCACAAATAAGGACAGTTCAGATAATTCCTGTCCCTTTTTCTGGGCCCAGGATCTCCTATAATTTTTCAAGGAGGAATAAAACCCCATGACAGAAGATATTTTATGAAGATGTCCAAATTATATTAATCATGTTAAATATTCTACTTTTAAAAAGGAGGGGTATAACAATGTAACAAAAACTGTATTAACAGAAGTGGCTCAAATACATATATATTTAATGCCTCTAGAATTACTGACTCTGCTTTTTTGAAAGCTTTCCTTGAATAATGACTCTTTATCTCTCTGTTTACTTTCTTCCTGTCCTCATTTCTGACAAATTTCTTCTCTTCAGGATCTCTAGCATAAGAACCACAAATTTAATTATCTTTTCAGCAACCTATAGCAGGGGGGGAAGTAAAATAACTGCAGCATTTCTAGCAAAAAAAAAAAAAAAAGGCCATTGATAGTATATTCTGATTAGTTTGTTTAGTTATCTCTGGCCACCTGAATAAACAAGTTTTGTGGTATTTCCATATTCTTTCTTGCCTGGCTTCATGACTGCCTCAACTTCCCTTTGAAGTTTCTTATCTTTTCTCACTTATGTTGCAGCCTGACTTTTTGTTTGACTTCTGCAGGAAATTCCACATCAGGCATAATCTCACTGCAAAGAACAAGTGACATTAGGAAAGATGGAAGTGATAACATTTTTTTTTTTTTTTAAATCCAAAACACCACTGAACTTGTTTCAAGGGTTCCAAGTTTCACTAGGCTCAAACAAACAAACAAAAAAAATTGGCTCAGGTATTTCTTAAAGAATGTTCCAGTCTGACAGTTGAATTGGACTTCCATTCTCTGACATACATTTAAGTGAAGAAAAAAATGTAGCTGACAGATTTGAGTAATATTTTACAAGTTGGAAAGGGTAAACAGAAATATTTCTGAATCCATATTTGATGGAAAACTACTGCTTTTTTTTATCTAAACCATATAATGCCTAAAATTTTAGCTTGCTAAATTTACCTTTATAAATATAATGACATGCAAATCCAAAATATTTCCCCAATATAACAAAAAAAAAAGTTTTTTTTTAATAGGGAAATATATTTTCTAATTATCTATTAAAAAATGAATTCCAGACAAGATTCTGCAAGTAAAAATGGTGCTAATACCAAAATCCAATTATATGCTGGTTCTCCTCAAGAATGCATATTTTGGCCTACTCAGGGACCTGCTTGGAGGAATGCCATCAATAACTGTCCTGGAGAGAAGAGAGGTCCAGGAGAGCTGGTTGATCTTCAAGGATCAACTCCTCCAAGCTCAAAAATGGTCCATCCGGATAAGAAGGAAATGAAGCAAAGATGGCAGGAGGTAGAAGCAGAGCCAGATGCCCTGGCAGGAATATACTCTGTCCAAGCATGCAGGGATGGATGAGATCAGGAAAGCTAACGCCTACCAGAATTTTATCTGATGAGGGACATAAAGGGTAACAGTATCAGCCTCTAAAGGGATATCGGCTACTGCTGTGGGCATAAGAAAGCTAAAGTATTTTCCCTTCAGGGAGATGGATTAGTGTCAAGAGACATAAAAACCCACAAAAGTATTAATGATACACTGGAAATGAACAATATGAAAGTTATAAAACTGAAATCTTCAATAAGGTCATCTGAAGATTTCTGAAACAAAAGATTTTAGAATTTGCTTTTAATCTGAACTTTAGTCTAGACACACTTAATTGCAGTTGAATATAATATAGAGTGTCAAAATTTAGTAATTCCTAAGACAGAAACCTCCAGGTTTTGGACACTAATTTTTTGTTTTGTCTGCAGTCTGAACTTTTCTATGTTAAGCACAGTTTACAGGTTAATTACTTCAGCCAGGAATGATTTTGGAGCACAGGTTAAAATATGTTGCTAATTTCTTGAGAGTTTTCAAATTAGTTACATTCCTACACCTTGATTTGGAATAATACTTCAAATTTGTAGATTTGAATGGGCTTTGAATAGGCTTTTTGTTATCCCAAAGAAATCCTATCTGGCATTGCATGAGTTATATGCCTTTGGAAATCCCAGTGTGAGATAAGCCCCGTTAGAAACTCACCAGAGCATGGCAACAAAAGCTCATGAAGCAACAAGGTAGACTTTCCCCATGTGCACCTCAGTGCTCTCAGGGACAGTTGGTAGCTTTGCTGTGTTGCAAAGGGGAGAACTGCCTGGCAAAAAAAAAAACAAAAAAACAAGACGAAGGACCCTGGGGTACTAAGAGGAATGGGCAGGACTTGGTGCTGGGAACTGACAGCCCAGCAGAGAGCTGTATCTCACTCTCATGGGATGAAAAAGCCTAGGGAAAGAAGCCAGAAGAGTTTCAGTCTGGAAACTTGAAAGAGAAGATGTATAGTATCAGAGATGTGACAGCCTAAGGTCCATTGGACAGAGAGAGTTCAAGGGATAGATAGTAAGATCTTAGAGGAAAATTAAATTTTCCTAGTCACTGAAGTGACTGGTTTAGCAGCCTGTCTTTTTTTGAACTTTTTTGTCTTTTGTTTTCCTGTAATGTTGATATCGTGAACACTATGTAAATGCAACCAGAAGCCAACATGTTTTATTTTATAATTAAGGCCCCAGTACTGATACTAAAGCAAACAGATGATCATAGTGTAAATTAAGGTACAAGCATGGAAAGAGTAATAAACATTTTCTCTCTTCCTGAGTGTAATGTAAGCAGTGCTTGGACAGTTATAAAGTTGGCTTCTGAGCAGTTCCATGTGCAGACATAGTGACAGGTGCATACATGCACAATATTAAGCTTTGTGGTCTTGAAATAAGAAATCTCTCTCTTCCTTGAAGTTAGTTTAGTTCATGGAAGAGGTTTAAAGCTTGCTGCTTCAGGTCTGCTGGTGCAGTAAGCATTCACAGCTTTTTTCAGACGCGTGCACACCCAAATGTTTACTCGCAGCCTCAGGTGCAATAACATTCTCATTCATTCCCATTTCTTAAAGGGTGGGAAATGATTTATTAGAGTGAGATAGCTCCTATGCAATAAAAATGAAGATAAAATGAGAAATCATATTCATCTACTAGAAACCAGAACACAAAACAAAAGCAAGCAATTGTAAAATAACTACTTAGATCACAACAAGACATTTTTTATCTGTAGCACTGAATGTGTTTATATAAAAACAGCCAGTATCTTTATGCCCATTTAAAAGCAGCTAAACAGAAGGGCATATGGAGGTGAAAAGGAGAAGGCCACAGCAGGCATGAGAAACTAGGAAAAGAACTCAGGTCACAACCACTGGGTAATGCTGTCTTTTTAAAGTGGGGATTTAGAGGTGTCAGCTGAGCATCCCTATCATCAATGGCAAAACATCTCTGGGATGCAATGTGAGGTAAGGGATGTGCCTTGGAAAGACTAGCATTTCATCTGGGATTAGACAGAGATTTGAAAGTGCAGCCGGCATAACTCACAATAATCTCACGGAACAACTTTTTTGTAGTTTTATGAAACTCAGTGATAGATGTCAGTTTGGCAGCACTTTGGGGATATGATGGAACAAGTCAGCAACTGTGTACTGAGAATTCAACTGGCCTGTGGAATTTCAGCATAAAACCAACGATGCTGATTGAGTAAAGAGCTTCTCCTGTTCAAGGGCTAGATAAGAACAACTTTCTCATGTCTGTAAAGAGAGTTTAGTACATGTAAATAATACTTGTGTGTTGGCTTTTCTATGCCATAAGCACTGCAAATCAACCCATGAATGATAACAATATTTATTTGTCCACATACCTAGAGTACCATGTGCATGCATTAATTTTTATATGTGATACTGAGAAAGATTTGTCACTCCAACCTGCTTCTTAATGAAACTTTATAGCATTAATAATAAAATGCCATATTAATAATATTATTATACAATTATATAAATATATTGTATATTATAAATTATCATATATAGCTATATAATATATACTTATATGATATATTAATAAAAAAATAGTAGAATTTTATTTCTACTGACAATGTGCTCAATATAGTATAAGAAAGCATCCCTTTCTTAAAGATAGAAAATCAAGATATTAGAAGTTCCATGCTAGAAAGGTTTATTTTCCTTTTTTTCCCTTCACCTTCTCCACTATTTTTAGATGCTCTTGCCTTAGGCTTCATCAAAAGAACAAGACAGGAGAACAGTTTTCATATGCAAGAACTGAAGCTCCAACTCCCAACCAGAGCTAGATTTATCTTTCACTAAAAATTGCACTGGGTTTATTTATTAAGGGCTTGCTTTCTCACTTAGCATTTGGACAAGCATCTCACACGTTCCTCTCCCTTCAAAAATCCCCAACACTACAGCTTGGCAGCCCTGATAAACCCCCAATCTATTCCTGCAGAATTCTTGCTGTTAACAATTACCTCATCTTCTATGGAAAAAAAAAACAAAAAAAAACAAAAAACCCCAACCCAAATTTATAATTTGTTCCTTGCTGTCAAAGACCGTGGTTTTCTTTCATTATTATTCCTGTGTCCCACCTGCAATTAAATCATACTGACTTCCAAAGTCACATGCTAGTGCTGAAGCTTCCAACAATGCAGCAGTCTTCATAAAGAGAAAACAGTCAGCGATTACCATGATTTTATCCAAACAAACCATCATATGTGTCAACTTTCCTTTTAAATCTAGCAGTGATGAGGAGGATGACTCTCAGAAATGACCAGCATAAAGAAGTACAGACTCTCTGTGGCTCCCTGTGGGGCTTTTTTATCTTTTATCTTTTTTATGACCTACAGTAGGTTACAGGCAATGAGATTGCTAGAAGTGTCAGCATGCCATTGTCCATGTCTGAAAATTACTATTAACTTAGTATTATTAATGGTTAAGCATAATATTATTAATTATTATCTATTATTAAGATAGTCCCACCTCACAGAAACATCTCAAAGACTCATTATCAGTGGTGCATTTTATTTACAATGTCGTGGGAAGGATTTACAATGTCCTTTGGAAACAAAATTGCCTCATACAGAAATGGTGGAAGTTGACAGAGTAAAGTAAGGGCGTCATCCAAGGCCACAAAAGGAAATCTGTTGCCAAGCCAAAAGTTGAATGCAGATTGTTTAGATACTAGCAGGGTGTTTTTCAGATTGATCAAGCAACCAATACATTCCAATAACATTTGGTATACCTATGTAACTGCAATTCCATTGTGCGCCAAGTACATGACTTTTCAGAAGAAGAAAAGTCTTGTACATGTTTTCTATGTATGCAAATCAGGTGCAGTTTAAATACTGGCCTGAAGATGGTGGCTTAGAAAAAAAGAAGTAATAAATATATTCCACATTTTCATTTTGCAGGATTAAAGGGAAATTTAGTAGTTCTGATGATCACATAGGGAACAGAGTGGATTGCCAAATAAATTTGACAGAGATGCTTCTCTGAGGCAGGCAGCAGAGAGGAGCTGGAATCAGATTTTATTTCCACATATGTATCTATTATAGAATTCTAGAATCACAGATTTGTCTAGGTTGGAAGGGACCTGTGACATCATGTAGTCCAACCATTAGCCTAATTCTGATTTAAAAAAATAATAAAACCCCATCACTAAACTGTGTCACTAAGCGCTATGTCAAGCCGTCTTTTGAATACATCCAGGGATGGTGCCTCAACCACTTCCCTGGGCAGCCCATTCCAAGGCTCAATAACCCCGCAGTGTAAAATTTTTCCCTGATATTCAGTGTGAACCTCCCCTGGTGCAACTTGAAGCTATTTCTTCTCATCCTATCACCTGTGACTTTGGAGAAGAGACCGACCCCTGCCTCTCTACAGCCTCCTTTCAGGTAGTTGTAGAGAGCAATAAGGTCTCTCCTCAGCTTCCTCTTCTCCAGGCTGAACAACCCCAGCTCCCCCAGCCTCTCCTCACAATGCTTACTCTCCAGACCCTTCACCAGCTTAGCTGCCCTCCTCTAGACCTGCTCCAGCACCTCAATGTCTGTTTTGTGGTAAGGGGCCCAAAACTGGACACAGTACTCCAGATGGGGTCTCACCAGTGCTGAGTAGAGGGGGACAATCACCACTGAGTGCTACTCACCACGCTGTTCCTGATACAAGCCAAGATACTATTGGCCACCTTGGCCACCTGGGCACACTGCTGGCTCATGTTCAACTGGCTGTCGATCAACATTCCCAGGTCCTTTGCCTCCAGGCAGCTCTCCAGCCACTCTTCCCCAGGCCTCTGGTGCTGCATGGGCTTGTTGTGACCCAAGTGCAGGACCCGGTACTTGGCCTTATGGAACCTCATCCCATTGGCCTCTGCCCATTATTTCAGCCTGTCTAGATCCCTCTGCAAAACCTTTCTACCCTCAAGCAAGTCAACACTTTTACCTAGCTTAGTGTCATCTGCAAACTTACTGAGAGTGCACTCAATCCCCTCGTCCAGATCACTGATAAAGATGTTGAAAGGAACCAGCCCCATTACCGGGCTCTGGGGAACACCACTCATGACTGGCCACCAACTGGATTTAACTCCATTCATCACCAGAGGCAGAAAAGAAAACTAGAAGAAAAGATGTATTAGAATGTAACGCAGTAAGCCATCGCCCTCCCAAAGCCTACAAAACCAGTTCCCTTCTGGGCAGCTGTTGGTTATCTGACAGAGCATCAATGCCCAGGTTTCATAGATTTAATTTACAGTGAATGAATCAACACCCAGATCTAGTCTCAAGAAAAAGCAAGGGCCAGAAAGATTAATAACATATTTTATGAGAGAAAGCTTCTAATGCATGGCTGTAAAGGATCAGGGGGCTGAAGCATGATGAAATCAGAATAATCCCAGAGATAACAAGTAAAGGGAGGAAAGAAGTATTTAGCTGGAGTGTGAAAGAATAGAATAAAGAAGATAACAGGACAAATTCAGCAGATGTGAGTAGAGATTAAGAAGGATGAACTGAGACTGATACGGCCTGATATGCTACTATGAAGAATTCAGGCTTCACAGCGAAGAAGACATCACACGAATGTAGACCCAGTTTCAAGTCAGCAACAAATTGTGGGAATAGAGGTGGAATAAAGTTACTAGGCTTGTAAATCAGGCCTATTCCGATGCAGTAACTTTGGTAAGAAAGATTTATGACTTGACTTTTGTCCCAAACTGGATATGCAACCATATCTAGTAATTACTTAGCATGTGAATAACTGTGTGCTGACATTCTTACCATCTTAAATAACACACAGCTCTCTAACCATAGGGATGTGAAAATTTTTCATATGCAAACTAGACTGAACCATCAAACCCCTAAGGTTTTAGACAACTGTGACTTGTCATTTCTCTGTACATGTTCAAATTTCTTTTTTTTTCCTTTCTGAAGTACTGTAGAAAATCGTTTTGTGATTTCGATTTCAAAGTTCACCTTGTTAAAAGATTGCATTGATCCCTCCAGAGAGAGAAAGAGCATGAGAGAACAAGCATTCATAGAAGAGAGAAAATTCAATAAAAATCCATCCGTAACACTGCTTGGAGACATGCAAACTGTTTCTGACATATTTGCGAGGCTATTTAACTTTTTCTTCTTTCAGAAGTTGTCATCATAGCAAAAGACTTTTGGCTTTTATAAAACTCCCAGGGTCTCATTCTCTCACTCAAGTAAATGAAAACTAGCTAAATCCTGCAGAGAGAACAGTGCAATTCCTCTCCTATGCCTCTAGAGTAGTGGACATGGGACCAGTAACCACTGCCACTTGTTTCATCCCAGAAGTGATGAATGCGCAAGCAGAGACTCATACTGCTGCAGTTCTGCAAGGGTCTATCCTTTCTGGGGTGTGACAGGAGAATTAAGAGATCTGTTTGCCTGAAAAGCCCTTGAATTCCTCCTAACTGAAACTTCTGCATGGACCTTCAAAGAGTGAGGGGAAAACAAAAAACAACAACCCCCCCCCCCGCCCCCAAAAAAGTCTTAATGGTTAGCTCTGAAAAATGATAGCGGTCATAATTTTAATTGATTTGCATAACTTAGATGTAATTTTGTATTTCAGAATGCTTCCCAGAATTAGACATTATATAGTTAAGTAGGAATTGTGAGGAAAGCTAAAAATGAGATAGGTTTAAAGCTGTTAAACTGGTGAGGGAGAAGTTTGACTATTGTGCAAACACTGGGCAGAAGCATGTGGTAATATAGAAACTGGTCCTGATAATGCTGCAATAATCTTCATATGAAGATGTAAACTGGTATTGGATCTTCAGGATCCTGAAGGGAGTTTGTTCTATTTAAACATCAACAGGTCAGTGTTGAGGTAAGATGATTCCCAATCATTTGAATCGGGAGCTTTATCCCTGTGTCAGACAGTTGTGAGAGTTTGGGTTTTGGGCTGCATTAGTTGGACTTTCCCCATCTTTTTTTCCAGCTTTGGCATTTTGCTACAAAGTTTCATCTTCCTTTCCCGGACGTTTGCTTTTAATAAGAAGTGGGATGTTTTTATGCTTCCTTGAGCAAGATTCCAATGCTCGGAGGACTGAGCTACTGCACAAACAAACCTTATCTCTGCTTCCCACTAGTCACCGCACAGTTCAACTGGGAGAGACACAGAGCTTTTCCAGTCGTTGTCACAGGCTTACACTTCACATAAGCTCTCTTTTATTACCTTTTTCCCCCTCTATCTTCTCCCAGAAGTAAAGTCTGTCCTTAGCAAATATAGATTACTAACTCTCCAATCTGTGGGTGTTTATCAGGTGGCTGTAGCATTAACTAGAGAAGCTATTGCATATTGACCTCATTCAGGTGACAGCAGTTTTAATTAACCTTTGTCACCCTGATCATTCTCACCCTGGTCTTGTGTGTCACACATTTACGACAGTAACAAATAGGGTTTGCATTAAAGAGCAAGTTCTCTGGCAAGCAGACGAATTCTCTGCCTGAGACTTAGCATGAATTGAATGTCTTTTTAGACATATCTCTCATGATCAGTGGATGTAATTGTGGAGATACATTTTCATTTTATTTCCTAGCATTTGGGATGCCTGGAATTAAAAAAAACAAACGGTGGAGTTCTGCCCCCATAATTCACTTGTTAAAATTGGCAATGAATGTTGTTTTATGCAGCTTTATGGGTGTTAAGCAGGACTCTATCTCTTAATCCATTTGCTAGGGAAGAGCTGTTTACAGGGAAGCTGGATAGCCTGGGATATGGATGCTGGATTTAACTGTTTGCTCTTGTCACAAATTTCCTTGTGCATCATTGGTCAAGTCACTTAGACTTTGTGTAATCAGTAAAACAAGGACAAATAAGAGCTCCTCATTTTGGAAAGGGTTAGTGGAGAAACAAGATATTTGTGTTTCATGAGTTGCAAAGGGATAGCAAGTCTGTAGACAATGTATGTAAGACCACAAAATTAAAGGATATTTAAGGGCCACCTGCACAGCATTTCACCATTGTGGGAATCCACCTTTCTGTCAGACCTGCTGTGCCTCTTCAGCATCAAGCTTCCAGAAATCCCAAATAGTCAAATTCTCATATTCTATCCAAAGCAAAGAAAGAGGATTTGGCTGGGACCATTCAGCTACACAGCTGTCACAGAGCACTAACATTTGGGTCTATCATTCCTCTTATTTAGGTAAAATGTTTATTTCCTGGGCTGAGAACCAGGAAATGTCTATTTGGAAAAGATGTCTATTTCTTGAGTAGTTTCCATCTCCAGAGACCAAAAATTATTTGTTAACTTTAGCTTCATTGACTTTCCTGATACTGTTTCAGGAAGGAGAGTATTGTGTGAAATTCTCTGACCACCTATCCTCATCCCCAGGAAACTTTAATGCTATGTCATACCTCATATCTATACTTTTCTTTTGCTCTTGGAAATCAGTCCATCTTGCTCTCTTTAGGTCCTTCCCAAAGACAAAAGTTTGGCTGATAAACCGTAAGTGTAAAGATATGTAGTTAACATTCCTTTTCATGGACAAACACCTTCCTCCTGGTGGTCAGATTATGAGTTAAATTTTTTGTTCCCCAATAGATGTTCCTCAAACTGTTTAAGACTTCAGTTCAGATATGAGAATCTGGGCTTGAAACATTTCCCAAAGTAAACCTCATTTCATTTTCACTGCCACCTGCTATTTTCCCATGGTACACACACAGTTATGCATTAAAAAATTCTTAATAACTGTATCTAGAGAAGATAAAATGTTATCAGGTTATATGGCTGAGGACCTGATTTGATAATGAGTTTTCCCTGTTCCCCGTCCAAATACTAAACAAGTAAATATATTTTTGCAATTATTTCTCATCTAAAAAAAAAAAATCACTAATTTTCTCTGTGCTATATTAACTGTCAAAACTAAAGTAAAAAGTACACTTTTCAGTGGGTTGTAAGAAGAAGTTATGAACAACAAAAGAGTTTGAAGATGTTTGGCCTCCTTTCTTTGATTAGTGAAAGTCTGAAACTATTGCCAAATCAGTAAAATTCCAGTAGGTCAACACAGATCTATGTACTTACAGTAATTTTAAGTATTTATGTGACACAGGAATTCCCAAAGTTTTCATAACCGAAACACTACCGTAAAACTATGTCAGAGTGTACACCAGATTTAGCAATGTACTTAATCCTATTTATATCTCTTCTAATCCAGAAGAAACAGTGAGATTATGACTATATTTAAGGTTCAATGTGGTTTTTTAATGAAATCAGTTTAACTTTATTACTCAGCAAATCAGGACCTGTGTGAAAATGGACCACACTATTGAGGTTTTTTTGGTTTTTATATTCCAAATATATTTCTGAAACACTGCATTTTCTTTTCATTACCTTTGTTTCTCAGTATTTTTAAAAAGTATGTATTTAATTAATTAAAGTAAGAAAAAAATTTCTTTGCCTATGATTATTTTCTTCATAAAAAGGGATTTCTGAAGCTGGATTGCTACTGCTATTTAATATCTCAATACACAGCATAAGTCCACTTATGACACATTTGTTGATTACATCATCAAGAAGTAACTAAAAAGAAAAGCAATAACGAGCTCTGCAAACACAAGAAATATAAAAACCCCACAGGAATACTGTATATGTGAAGCATAAAATCAAAATATATTCTTTTAAGTCACTTTCATACTAATAAGTGATTCTTCGAATAAAGTGATGTCCTTGGTTGTCTTTAAATTACCCACTTCCACTTCAGTTAGTGCAACAATCACAACTTAACACATGAATTATGTGTTTCAGGTAAGATGCAAAACCTAGATTCTAAATAAAGTTAGCAATTTCCTCAGAAAAGTGTTTTTATTTTCTAAAAGACTGAATCGACTCCTTCCCCTACTGAGTCCCAGTTTCTGTCACTCACAGTTTATTTGTCATATGCAGCTACAGTTGGACACTATTCTCTCTCCTTTTCAGTCATAAACTGCTGGCTCTCTTAATTAGCTCCTGCTTTTTGGAGAGTCACAAAGTAATTGCTCAGTTGACTTCACTGCAGAGGAAATGAAGTGATTCTCATATACTTCTAGCAGAGCTCTTCAGGTTGAAAGGAGCTTTGAGAAGACAAGGTAACATTATTCTACAAGCCAAGAAGAAAAAGGACAACAGTTTTAGAAAAGGAATAAGCGGCTCTAAAATCTGATATTTTATCCCCATCATACACTAAAACACATACTAAAGGTCCAAATCCAGGCACCAACACTACAGCCAAAGATGTTGGCTGTAGAGTTTTCTCTAGACATTTTCTAGATGTTACAGAACATCTAGAAATACCTAGTTTTCTAGATGTTACAAAATTTCAACTACATCTCAGAACAAGATGTTTTATTTATATACTGAACTTCACCGTGGACCAGTCAGTGTGTATCAGTGGTATCAGGGGTGAAGTTTTGTAACAGTGAAATGTACTTCTGAATCTCTTTGGGTTTTAATGCTCATTGACTTGGACAGGTAATCAATTGCTGCATCTCCAAAGGCCCATAGATATTGACTTTGGTCTCCAAAAGACTTTATAAAGAGTCATTTGGGGGATACTTTCACTTCAAATTGAATTGTGGACCATTAAATCTCTTTAGTAAAATACTGGAACAAACACTAGATGTCAATGCTCCTTCTGCATTTTTAAATAGAACACAACTGCTCCTGGCTGAAGACGAGGTTCCTAGAAGGATCCCAGCTTGTTCTTTTCTCTGGCAGATTCTTTAAATTGTTATAGATTTTATTTCCCCTACAGACAAGATGCATTAGTTTTACAATACAACACTCCTCTTCTCCCACGAGACCATAACACAGGTAACTCCTTAGCATTAGGCATGGATCAGCTTTTCAAATTCTAGTGAGAAGGGAGAAGGAGCAATGATATGGCAATCAATTAGTTTGATACGTATCTCTTGGCTTCTTGCCAACATATTTGATAAAGGACCTGGGGATGAAATGAGATGGGAAAATCTTATTTTAAACAGTGGATTTTTGCTACGTTACCTACTATGCACCTGTACAGAGGACTAGAAATTTTTCACTCTGCTGAAAAACGAATGATACTAACAGAATCTGCAGATTTAATACATGATTTAAAATGATGTATTAAAATCTACAGATTTTAATAAATTTAATAAACTCAGCTTGCTTGGCAGTAGCCACTCCATTGGAATTCCTGCTGTGAAATGTGTTCCCCTGATTCCTGTCAATATGGAACACTGCTAGGGCTGCAGGGTAAAATGTTGACCCTCTCTGTGTATCATTCTGTTTGCTCCTGTGTAACCGAGGGCTTAGAAGAAGCAGGACAGTGTGTGTATGGTTCCTGCTTCTCACAAAAAAACCCTGACAAATATTCCACCAGTTTTGTTGGCATGGTGCTGGGCAGGGGAGGTCTGTGGGGTGCATGCCTGGGGTCTGGAGTCGTCCTGGGGGCGAGCTGAGGAGGACTGCTGATACCGACCACCAGGTGGGAGTAAAGAAGACCCCAGTGGGTGAGGAGGGCATGCGCCAAAGAAGATTCCAGAACTCATTAGCATAGACCAACCTCTTCTTAGGAATTATGATTAGCAGAATGAATATAAACCAGAAATTGGAATTGCACAGGGTGCGTCTTGGTTGAGCAGAGACTCCTGGCGCACCCAGTGCTGTTTGCTTGCCTTTATTCGTTTAATAAATTGTAAACTTTAATTGGAATCCTGTTTGGGACTAAATCATTTATCACACTGCCATTTTGCTACATCACTTCTATGAACTGTCAGAATTTGAAATTGTCTAAGTAGCAAACCAGTTGCAAACATACTAAGTAGCAATAAAATTAAAACATACTTTTTCAAAAGAATGTAGGTCTTTACAGAGAAGAATGTAGTAAAGCAACAAAATAGGCCGTGGTAAACTTTTTGTGACTCATTAATAGTTCTTAGGAAGTTCTATATGAACTCAAAATCCCCTAGAGCTCCAGTTTGTACCTGCAAGTCAATATCACCCATCTGTTCTTAGTCCTCCTCCCACAGAGACACTGCCCTTCAGCTTCCACTTGGAACCAAAGCCCTGCAATGAGGTATTTCCAAGGGTCAGGACACAAGCCTCTGCACCGTGAGACCGGCAGGGGTGAGGAACCCAGGTGTGTGTCAATGCCAGTGTTAGACAAAAGAGCATGTAGCCCTGTTTTACCAATCAGCTCTTGATTCTGCTGAGCCCTCCTGGCTTCTATAACGTACCAGACATAAACATCCTGCATTATGTTTGCCCATCCTATCCTTTCCAGGCACAAGTCCCAGGAGCTCCCTCTGCTCCATGAAAGGTCAAAAGTTGGCATCAGACTATGCAGAGGTACTTCCTACTCCAAAATCGACAAAACAGTACTAGTGCCACAGGTAGTCAGTAATTCAGTGGAAGGTGTGTTGGAGATAATGGGTTTGAGAAAGGTCACTGAGATGTTCATGCATTGCAAAGACCAAAAATGTTACTTTTTTATCAAGTATTCAATTCCTTTCTCATACTGAAATTATACTGGCTTCAAACTGACAGGCTGTTAGGAAGGGGAGTACCTGTTTAGTAGAAGAGACAGGCTGCTTCTGGGAGGCTAAAAAATGTAAAGTAGATCAAAAGGTAGACACAGATAGACAGGCAAGCAGGCAAGCAAGCAGGCAGACAAATGTTTGGTCTGCCTGTCTGTCTGTCAGTCCATGTACTTAGAGCCTACATTAGAATATATTTCCATAGAAGTTAATCCAAATGTATTTCCAAAGAAATTAATAAACAAAGAAGGCTCTTACTTCATCAGCGTACATCCCTAGAAGTACAGGGTCAGCAGCCATCTCTGCCTGCAGACCCGTTTGAGATTGGACTTCAGACTCTAGGTCACTTCATCACACTAAGGTCCATTGCTGCAGGCTGTGAAGGATACGCACAATGCTTCCTATTGCACAGCTGAGAAAACTAAAACCAAAACCTTCTAAAACAGAGCCTCTGACGTTCAGCAGTTCTCTTTGAAAAAAAGCTTTGTGTTTTCACTCATATCTCCTATGCTTCACTGAACATCTCCTCCCAAACTGCTCCCACGGCCTTAGCCTTCAGAAGCTATGTGGGTTCCACAGGAATTTGGAGGTATAGCATACAGTAGACCTGGTCCATCAGCTACATAAACTCCATGAAAGAAAGGCCTTTTATTGGGAATATTGCAGAGCCTAAAGCTCCTTTGAATCCATAAATAAGATTTGTAATGCTGTACTGCGAAGAGATAATGAAAATGCCCTGATTTTAGAAATTAAACTACTCCCCAAAAATACATCCGAGGAGACTTATATGCACTGAATAATATATGTATTCCTCTCAACAAGCAGCATAGCAAGTGTTCAAACCTATCATCATTCTTTTATCATCTTACTTGTCTCTCAGGTGTTTTTATCTGATAGTATTTGGCTTTCTTTTATCAGTGCTTCTCTAACCCTACTTCACAGATATTTTTAATCTTGGGTATTATACTGGTTTTGATTAGCCATTCTGCACACTAATTTACCTGTATGGTCAAAGGTGATTTGTGATCTCAGTGCCTGAAATAATTTCTTGATTTGTCTGTCTCTGCATCTTGCTTTCTGCCCCTCTCATCTCTGCTTGTACTCTTTACTTATTCCTTGTAGGTCCAGACCATCTTTTCTTTTCTCCAGCTGCCCCCTTAGCTTTCTCCACAATTCTGTATCTTAAGATTTGCCAAAAAATTTGCCTCTTGGATCTCTGCCACTTAAGGCTTGCAGACTCTCCCCTGGAGTTGGAGAACTGAAGCAATTCAAAGCATGACTGAGGAAAGGAGACCATGCAGTTCAGTTCCTCTCACTGTACTGGCAAGAAACAAAATGATTTGCTGCCACACAGTGACGGGAAAATCCAGGCTGGATACAAGAAAGAGCAGCAGACAGAAAAAAATGTTTAAATGTACCTTTAGCAAGGAGACATCAAAGTCTTTTTACTGCCCCATCTTTCTCTTTCCTTCCACACTCTCAGAGCTGCTCACTTATATGTGCCTGTGTATTCATTAACATCTAATTAAGGTGTACATCTGCTGCAGCTTTACATTAGCATTGCATTCCCCCACATTAAAACTGCCTGGAGCTTTCTGTTTTTTATTCATATTTGTTTCCGGTGCACTGAGAGGAAAAAAAAAGCTTTTTCATGCTGATTGACAAACAGGGAAAACAAACGCTGGGTTTTGAAGAGGATGAAAGAGCAGAATTTGCTTCTCATCCAAAAACAATCTCTCCTCAGGGTTGTGCCCCAGAGAGGTATGGAGGTTTCTTTTAATTAAAGGAGCAATGAAGAAACGAGAGCATCACAGCTGTTGACGTGACAGTCAGGACAGAAACTAGCTAAATGCAGAGGTTTTGCCTGTTTTTGCCATGGGAAGTAGCTGCACCCTGTCATTTTACCTCATTTATTCATCTGCTTATTTCCAGACCATTTCTACATACCCAAAAGGTAAACCAATGCCACAGATTAATGGCCAAACCTGAGTTGATTTCCTAACCAGATTTCATACCATCCCTCTGGGTGCATTACTTACAGATGTTCCAGAAGGCCCTTCTAACTGGTAAAGACCCTTCCCCTCCCCTCCTTTTCCCATCCCTCCTCATATTTAAATAGGATATTCACAGCTGTTTCTGACAAGCCAAAGCAAGCATTCCAAGTGTTCGCTTGGACAGCTAGTCTTGCTCACTCTCTTTTTCATGGCCAGATTTCTCCTCAAAGGTATGAAATACAGATCTAGAAGAGTGATCCTGAGTATTTGTCAGTCATCTCTAAGCACACCATTGCTTAGCCACTGGACTTGCTTCTACCAACCTCCCCAATAAATGCAACTCACCATTTCAGAAAGATGCTAAAATGCTGGACTACAAACCAGGAGCAATATTTACAAACCAAAGGTGTTTATAACAAAGCAGCATGCAGCATTCAGCCATTACTTTCATCAGAAGTGACTGTAGTTTCTTTTCATTATAAAAAATATGCAGCTGTGACATTCCAGCACAGAAATACGCACCATAATGACAGACTGCATTTAGCAGTGCAATGCTGCCTGCCTCACTGCCAACAAGACAAGACTCACATGGTCCACAACTCTCAGACAATATTGCATATCTTGATAATTGCACACAGATAAGGCGGAAGAACAACCACACAATTGTCCAATAGGAGGTTAGAGTTAGTAGAATGTAGGATCTTTTAATGGCGTTATTACTCTCTCTAGCAAAACTTAAGTTTTTCTTTGTAAATTAAACTATGTAGTTCTGTGTTTAGAAAACAATAAATGTTGGTCATATTGTCATGGTTTCAGCCTTGGCTGGCCAGGACTGAAACCGCCAGGGCAACCGGAGCCAGAGCTGCCAGTGCCGGGTCAGCCAGAGGAGCCAGAGCCGCTGGTGCTGGTGCCAGTGGTGTGGCTGGGGCTGGTTCCGTTTGGGATGGAGCACCTCTCTTATGAGGACAGGCTGAGAGAGCTGGGGCTGTTCAGCCTGGAAAAGAGAAGGCTCCGAGGAGACCTTATAGCAGCCTTCCAGTATCTGAAGGGAGCCTACAGGAGAGCAGGAGAGGGACTCTTTGTCAGGAAGCGTAATGATAGAACAAGGGGTAATGGTTTTAAATTGGAAGAGGGGAGATTTAGATTGGATATTAGGAATACATTCTTTCCTGTGAGGGTGGTGAGGCACTGGAACAGGCTGCCCAGGGAAGTTGTGGATGCCCCATCCCTGGAAATGTTCAAGGCCAAGCTGGATGGGTCTTTGAGCAACCTGCTCTAGTGGGAGGTGTCCCTGCCCATGGCAGGGGAGGTGGAACTCAATGATCTTCGAGGTCCCTTCCAACTCTAAACATTCTATGATTCTATGATCTTGCTGATGCTATAGAAAGACTTGCTGTTTAATTGCTTAATATGGAGCTCTCTTAGTAAAGGACTTAAAGACAGGACCATTCTATCATTTTCAGAGAGAGAACTTTTCATATATTTTGTTTGTATCTGCTTGAACAGAAAGACAGCTTTTGTCCCAGCTGTCAGAAACAGAATTGGCATACCTAGGATTCAACAGCTTTGTTTTGCTTTTATTTAGCAATTTGAGCATAATTCTATTTATTTTGCTATTGAACTTACTTTTAATTCCTCTGATAAGACATATAGCTTCTATTGTAGAAACATGTCAAAATTATTTGAAAGACTTAAACCACAAAGGAAAGTTTCATGGGTAGATTTTAAGAGTGAGGATCTTTTTTCCTCTCCATCCTTACACACTAGGCCAAAAATCTCACATAAATTATTTCTTCTTGAGAGTTCTATCTTATTTTGAGCATTAAGATCTCTTTCATAAAGACATTGAGACTTGATTTAGAAGCTGCCAATGACAGAGAATTCATCATAACTGGAGAAAAGCTGTTCCACTGATTAATTACTCTCTTTGAATTTACCTTAGTCAAGCTTCCAGCTCCTGAATTGCATGTATCCATCTTTCCAACAGAAATACCACCTACAATAAGCCATCTTTTCTCCTATCACCTCTTAATTTTCTCTTTGATGCATTAAACAGATTAAATGTTCTTGGTTTCTCCCTAGAAAACATATTTTCCAATTATCTTTTGCTGAACCCTTTTGAATCCATCATCAGTTTTTTTGAAGACTACTAGAACTCAAAACAAAAGTGTATCATTAGTGCCAAAGGTTTGTGAGTCATAATAACAGTTATAAATCTCACTTAAGCAATTGCAATAGCTAGATAGGAACATGCAAGTCCCTCTTCGTGTCACGACAATGGCAAGAATAGTACTCCCTTTTTCATACATGGTATTTCCTGACTAATTCTTCAGATGTTGCATTGAGCCTCAGCTGCATCAGATTGCACACTCATATTCAGTTTTACACTGCTTGCTTGCTTCTGGTCTCTTCAGTTACTGATTTTACGGATGAAGTCCCAGTTTCCTAAGACTGACATACTTAAATATAATCTTGTAAGGTGACCACACAAAACCACTTGTATAGAATGATCTGCTTGTTTACTTCTCTAAGTAATCCAGAGCAGCCTCTATATCCCATATAAAATTTATCATCATTGTTCATTCACTAATTCTGGGTCATCAGAAATTTCACACATGGCAGTATATACAGGTAGAGACCTCCTGGATTAGACTGGGCCAAGAAGAAGCAGTGGCAGTATCTGCCTAGAAACTAATCCATAGGACCATTAGTTGAACTTTTACGGTTTCTCTCATTCAGTCACTACCCTGCTTCTGTGGGCTCTCTTAATTTCAGTCCAATGAGAAAATTACCACTAAATATTGTTCCAGTATATCACCTGTCTCAGAAATGCCTTGGATATTTTATATCACAGAGATGACTTCACTAAGGCATGTGTGATCTCACATCTGAGATCTCAAAAACAATACTTGTTTGCTTGATGGGATCAATCTCCTATAAAAGGATGCTGATGGCATTAATTATACTGTTGTAGCTTTCTGCTTTCCTATTTGTGTCCCATTACTGCCTTTACATGATTTTGCGTTTTTTTTGTTTGGGTTTTTTTTTTTTGGTTATTTGCTGAACCTTTTAAAGAATTACAGTTTTAATGCTTATGATTACATTCTATGATGTACCTGTGTTTTTTCAAGATTTGTTTTAAAAGTTATAATAAAGCAATTCCATGTCTAGGGGAGTACTTCTTTTTCNTTTTTTTTTTTTAAATATTCAACAGCTGTTTCTAAACATCCCTTTTGATTAACATTAGGATAGGGTGGATTTCATTATTACTCTAATGTGTAGAGTAATACACTTCTTTTGTCATGAGTTTATGTTGAACACTATAGGTTTTTTTTTTTACATTCTAAGAATGTGTTTTTCAGAATGGATCTGTACAGAGATAAAATATCTTTTTTTAGCAGAAATAAGTAAGATTTTTATAGTCCAAAGTTTACTAGAAGTTTAGAGAAAGAGGTCAGAACTCCACACACAGCAAAAAGAAGGGTTCATGATCATGCTTATGAATTCTGAAACCTTATTCTACTTCCTTGTGCACATATTTCCAGTGTTCCTGATGGCATCATTTTATTTCCCCAGACAAATGGAGGTAGTGGAAGAACCTTTGAATTCTACCACAATTTTACTTAATACTGGCAAAGTTTTTTTTTTNGAAACTAATCCATAGGACCATTAGTTGAACTTTTACGGTTTCTCTCATTCAGTCACTACCCTGCTTCTGTGGGCTCTCTTAATTTCAGTCCAATGAGAAAATTACCACTAAATATTGTTCCAGTATATCACCTGTCTCAGAAATGCCTTGGATATTTTATATCACAGAGATGACTTCACTAAGGCATGTGTGATCTCACATCTGAGATCTCAAAAACAATACTTGTTTGCTTGATGGGATCAATCTCCTATAAAAGGATGCTGATGGCATTAATTATACTGTTGTAGCTTTCTGCTTTCCTATTTGTGTCCCATTACTGCCTTTACATGATTTTGCTACAAGCAGTCACCTTATGGTTTCCTAGGCAAATTTGCTGAACCTTTTAAAGAATTACAGTTTTAATGCTTATGATTTCATTCTATGATGTACCTGTGTTTTTTCAAGATTTGTTTTAAAAGTTATAATAAAGCAATCCATGTCTAG
>VZRU01008442.1:94501-189869 GCA_013398155.1 Pedionomus torquatus
ACAATTTTACTTAATACTGGCAAAGTTTTTTTCTTTTTTTATTGGTGAATCATAATTCATGGGAAAGAAACAGCTGTTTATAGAATTTATAACTTGGATTATTCAAAAATATTTTTATTGCAAAGAAGGTGTTTGATGAAAAAATGACTCTTAATTGAAAAAAAAAATATTATTGGATAAAATAAAATTCCCATTTATTTTACTGTCTCTCTTTGAAATGTGGCTACAAAAAAAAAGGGTGACTTTTTAAAATCCTCTTTTTCTCCTGTTTTTGCTATTTTGGAAATGTGAAAAAGGAAGAGCACAATACAAAAATTAAAATGTAGCATTTTCTCAAGAAAAAAACTAATTGTGGAAAATAGTAAGAGAATAGATTAAACTTTCTTTTGAAAACTCTTCATGAACGATATTTCTCTCTTTTTGATTGACTCTAGTTGTGTCATCCAGATCAGGAGCAGAAACAATCACTGCTTGATACAACAGGACAGGACACATTTTGAATGGCAATTCACTGGGATGAAACACTCAAATTAATATTAGCTACATGAGTGAAATGGGTTGGAACAAACTATTCATCAAACAATTTCAAATAATAAACTAATTAATGCAAATTTTGATGTGTTTATGGCGAAATAACAAATGCAAAAAGGGCAAATCTCATTGTCAAATGATTGTTCTCAGGGAATAATTCATCTAGCTGCAGAAGACAGAGAAAAGAGTTGAATGCTAATGGGTAGGAATGAAGAGAACATAGCATAGAAAAAGAGCTAATTTGTAGATGGCATTAAGTCTACTGAGTACTTGGGAAACAAGGGAACTGGGCAGATGCTGCTAGGCCTCTTGAAAAGCTGAGCATACCTTAGGTCTAAGCCCACGTGTTAGATTTTTCAGTATTAATATTTCAGACTGCAGGCTCTCCAAGATAGCATCTTAAAACAGAATGTGCAGCATTTAGTAGAAAGAAGCCCCATGCTCAGCCAGGTTAACTAACCTTAAAGGAAATTATAACAGTTATTAATAACACATAGTTAGAGAGCTATTTGTTTAATTACCAAACTTTGTAGAACCTCAGTAAAACAAAACATTGTAGTAGAATAATCATATGAAACAAAACCTGCAGAGTCACGATATATTCATTTTAAATGCAGTCTGTGATCTTCAGTTTCTTTTATTTATCTGTTTGGCAGTACTCTCACACCCGCTTGCTGGACACTGCAGCCCCCGTTTCTGTAATACAGAGCCATCAGGAGGGTTCTGAGGCATCTGTGCATTAAGCATCTCTTCAGCATTTGCTGTTTTCATTGTGGCAGAACAGTAACACACACCAAAACATATATACACGCAGATCTGAATGCACAGCTCATTTCTTTCTGGATCATATTGATTAGTTTCAGAGAGGGGTTAGAGCGGGGGAATTGTGGTGTCAGTTGTCACTGATTTCCAAGATAAATGAGTAATTGACCAGCAAAATCGTGCCCAGCCAAAAGATAAACAGTTAACAACTTAAATACAGTTGAAGTAGTAAACAAAAGATTAGCTCTGCTGAATTATCAGGACTACTTTTAGATAACATTAATTTCATGTAGATGAATTTAGATACTTTTCTGTTTCAAGGCCAGGAAGCCTGAATCTTTCTCTCTTTCAGTTTCAACTCTTTACTAGTTATATCCCCAATGGCCATGATAGGATGTCCCACTGGTTACTACAAGCTTAAGTTTCTCTGCTAAAAATATCTGATTTTGTTCTGCATTCTTGATCAAACCAATTTTAACAAGGTAATAATTGTATGCATGCTCTTCAGCTGTTGAATATATGTTAAATGGGAAACATTTATTAAATGTGAGCACTAATATCAGGAGAACCAGTTATTGCGACATTTCTTTAAAAAGAACAGAAGAAGCTGTTCAACACCTGCATACTCTGTTTTGTACCAAACCGCTCTAATTAGCACATTTTGAGATATGATTAGAGCACTAGAGGAAGCTTTCCAAATGCCATTAATTATGGATGTGATCTTAAATTATTCACTTTGAATATTTTTTCTTGCTATGCCCCTTTTATCTTCCACTAACTTTTTGTTGCATCCTAGAACAGATCCAATTAAACCTCAAATGGAAGTTTGTTATGCTAAAGAAAAAGTAAACTGAAAATTAATCACCATTTTTTTCTAAGGTGCTTGTCCTAAAAAGGTAGGATATAGGTGAAAGTAATTTTTTTTTTCCTCTTGACCATTCATCATTCCCTAGCAGCACTGGAAGAGATACTCATGCAATCATTAAGCATGAACATTTCCATCTCTCACTAAAGCAATATTCTGGAACACGACAAAATATTTGCATAGTCATTCATTCGTATTCCTTTTAAAGATTACTGTATCAAATTAGTTATCCAAGCTCTTGGTACATCACCAGTAGTGTCACGTGTGGAGTCTCATAGCTTGTGAACAACTGAAGAACCTTCTCCAGGCTCACATGCAGCCAGACTTGTCAGGAATATGTCTGTGCAAAGAAAGGATTGTGGCACTAGGAAGGAAGGAGACACAGAGAGGCAAGGGTGGAGTCATAGTGTAAGAAAAAGGAAAGATGTGTGGTGAGCAAAGCTGAACATGGTCCAAGGTAAGAATAAGACTGAGAAGAAATGATAGAGAGACGCAGGCAGTGAGGTTAAGGGGAAACTTTTCCTTAAAATAGCAAAGGTGCAGCTTTCAGGTTGTGGATGGCACAGGACATTTTGACACCCAGGGCGCTGTAATCCAACACAGTTCTGATGTGGCTGCTCCCTACACCAATACCAGTCTAAGAAAGATCATCTAGCGACCAGCTTTTTTGTAGCTTTACAGAGATACTGGCTGGAACCTTGGGTACCTGGCCAGGTATCGTACGAACTCACACGCTCATACCTCTCTTGTGAAAAACAAGGACAGCAAGTAAATTACTTCTTCTTTCATTTTTTCCCTTCCACATGTTAACCTGATTTGCTAGTGCTCTTATAGCAGGACACAATATTTCTGCAGAGCTAAAGAAAGATAATTCATATATATCTGTTTGAAAATAAAACTCATATCTACACCTGAGAAACAGAGACATAGTAAAAAGCTTCCGCGTATGTCCTCTGGACTTAGCAGAGTAGTTAAACAACCCTAGTGCATGCAGTGACTGAACATTGCCCTGGATTTTATCTTTTTTCTAGATTTAAGTTCCTCCTTTGAAGCTTCCTTGGGGACCCTTTAGAAGGTACTAGCACATACTTGTTTTGTTAAAGACCACTGATAAAATCCAATGAAAAGGAATGACAATTCTCTTAAAAGGTGTTTAAAATGTGGCTGTAGGGAACAGACAGAAGATGAGACGTACTCCAAACTGGAGTGCTATCGCTTCACACAAGAGCCACATCCTTTTGGATAGGAAGCCTCCATAGAAAACACATCTCAGAGCAATCGTTCAGAGGTCTGTTCTCCAGTTGATTCAGTCATCTTACTGATAAGGGAGAATTTCTCTTACCTTTGGCATCATTACAGCTATTTAGAGAGATTATTTCTGACATCTTGAAACAAGTACCTTACGTGGCTATTACCCACAGACTACTAAAGCATTTCTAATGTTTAATGTTTTACCTTGTTTTATTCATGAACTTCCCTCTTGTCTTGAAAATAACTCGTGTGATCTTGGCATGAGGTGCTGCATCCCTGGAATTTACCAAGAATTCCCTCACATACTTGAGTGGGTAGAGATCAGGCTGAAAATGGATAGACATCCCATTCCTTATCCTCAACTAAATCAATGGAGTTTGCATCATCTCTCACAGCTGCATCACAGTATCAGGTCCATACTGGACAATCAGAAACCCTATAGAACTAAGTGAAAATGCAAAATGTAATCTTTCGTTCATGAGGATGGGAGAGAGAGAGACTGTTATTAGGTGAATATAATATATTTAAATTGTTTTTTACTGTTCTTTGCAACCTTGTAACTTTACCCACTCTATTTCTTCATGTTCATACCTTATTCTCCATGACGACTTGAGACTCCAAGATACCGTAACAAGTAGATTAGGACCTTCCTTGAGCTAGTCATTCCTTGCCCTCAAGATCTTAGCATTGTGCAGCAATGGCTCCGTGCAGTGAGCAAGATGCTAAGTCACCAACAAGTTGGCAAAGATCTATGAAAAATGTAACATTTCTAATCAATGTATCAGCAAAAGGAAAATCTCATGGAAAAAGCAGGTGCTTTAGAACAGAATCCTACCTTTAGTGCTATGTATACACTGTTTGGCTTATACCGTGAAGTTTTGAAAGAAAGACGTTATTGATTTTTTTTTTAAATTCATGTTGCCTTTGCAATATTGCCAGTTGCCTGCAAAAGCATACTGGGAAAAAGAAGAAAAACTGAACAAAAGGCAGGAAGAAGAGGAAAAGCTGAACAAAAGGCAGGGAACTATAATGAAACCCCAATCTTCTGTGCTAACTTCTCTGCCCACAGTTACAGGTGCGTAAGTACATAACTCTAGAATATATAACGCTAAAGAAACAACACTAATATAACTCAGAGTAACTTTATTGAACTTGTCAATAAAATTGAGAACAACACAAGAATCAAAATTATGGTAAGAAGTGTCACATATATAAGCTCTGACTCTTTGGTATCTTAACACTGCCTACCATCATTGCCACAAAACATTGCCCTGAGTGTAAGTGGTAGAGACATCCCAGCAGAGGACTAGTTCAAATGCTCTCAAACATCAGCATATACTGTATTTCACACACAAAAAATAATGTGTCGTTTGTATTTGTTATACCAAATATTCAATGTATATCTTCTTGGCAACTTATTAGGATGAACATTAGTGCAGGTGGAAGAGAATTTCAGGCATCATACACAGGACGCTCCTAACTCATTGTAAAATTAATGGAAATTACTTATATTTAAAGTGAACTTTATCCAAATTAATTGTACATTATTTTTGATGAACACTTTTAATTTCATGTTCTTACAGCCTTCTATATGTATGCAACTAGATAATACCAGGTGTGCCAAATCTAGTGCTAACCAGAGTGCACCCTGTGTGAAATAAGCCATAACAGGTCCTAAATACAAGCCATCTGTATCACATAAATTCTGTTCTGTAGTTGTCCCAGTATGAAACATAAGGAGATGGGCTAAGGTACCAATAGACAAGAGAGGCTGAATAACACCCTCATATTTGACAGCTACTTCTGAAGTTCTAGAGTGCACCATCTTGGAAAGCAATCATTTGTACCATTCAATTTTACATGGATGAAGGGTATTTAATGAGTGTTGAAATTTCAGAATTAAACATATTGGAGAAATTATCACAAAACAATAGCCCTGCCTTCACCCATTTTCAGCTGCACTGGGGGATGTTCTAGACACTTCTATTTGCATTAGGAGAGAATTGAAGAGGGAAGAATATGAAGATGAATCCCAGTCAATGCTGAAAAACCAGATCCACTGGTGCAAAACTGATGTATCTGGCAAATCTTCAATTAATCAGCAAGGACACTTGCTGTAACAATAGATCCTCTGGTGTATCTATAGTCATAAGAGCTTCCTGAGGAGATTAGGACAGTTTATCTGTCCCACCTCCCCCTCACTATTCCAGGAGAATTCACTGTGTCCAAAATGAGGAAGAAAAATAATGAAGAGAGAGGAGAGAGAGAGAAAAGAGAGTGAAGAAGAGGAAATACAATACAATGCAATATAGTAAAATATCTAACCCTGCATTACTGGCCAGAGAAATCTTCCCAGTCCAACATGTTGGAATAAACTTCCAATAAAGTAATAATGGATGGTTTAGGAAACTCCAGCCAGGATCTTTCTCTCACATTCAGGCCAGACTGGTAACACTCAAAGGCAATAGCATTTTCACGTGGTCTAGAAAGTAGATTTAAAAAGCCTGGTGTGACTTCAGATTGTGTTCCCAGTAGAACATATGATGATCACCTCTCAGAGTACATCTCTTGGGGTCACCAACCACGAGGCTATGGAAATATCCTTTTTCTCCTCGGAGCAAGGTCAAAAATAGCAAATAAGGAAAATGCTTAAAACAATACTATGGTTCCCTTCCCCATTGCTCTGTTCTCACCTTTTAATGCCCTGTATATATTCCCAGAACACTCTCAAAGAGGCACATGGAAAACTCCCAGTTGATTGCCAGACTGTTGCTAATTACCAGTACCTAAAGGGAATCACAGATAATGGATGCCGGCATTCATAGCCAGCCTACTATCGAACAGCTAGACTGGCAAGGAATGAAAGTCTCGTAGATACATGGGGACAGCCTTGGTTGCTTTCACTGTATTTTCCCATCCAGCTAGGCTTGTAGTTATCACCTGCACCACAGCAAAATTGCTGTTCCAGATCTAAGAAAATGCACAAATTACTTTTTATCTTAATTGGACTTCTTGTGTCCCACTGGTGTTCACTTTCTACAGGTAATTTAAGGCAGGAGATAATAGCTCTTCAGGGGAATAATATTATAATCTTTCTTTTTCACAACTGTTTTTCTAATTATATAATAGATGACATCCTCTTCTCCCTCCTTCTTATATGGAAGTAGTTCTCAGGCATAGCAGACAGGAGTACTGTTTTACTAGAAATACTTTTTTCCAGATGCTTACTTTAATCTCAGTTAAAAATTAGCCTATCTTCTGCAAGCATTAAAGATCACCTGGCAAGTTTTTTGCCTGCACATACTCATTCTCATCTGTGTACTCCAGAGCATGTAATAGTCATCATTGCTACTACTTGCGATTACAGAAGAGAAAAAGTGTGTACCTGATTGATGTGGAATAAAGTTAAAGCAGATGTAGACTCCAGCAGCTATAAAACACATTAACTTTTCTGCTCCTTACCATAGGCACAAAGGAGTTCTCAACCTCTTATGAGAACGCTTTGTCAGTCAGAACTATTGCCAGTAAAATAATTGATTCATATCTTGTCAATTATAAATGTAGCAATTATTTCTATATGCTACTCTCTCCTTTCACACTGAACTGAAGAACTACTTACTTCACAGCAGTGAAGTTCATCCCAAATAGTTATTTTTGGGCTCAGGAAGTGGCAAAGGCTGCCAGACACACACACACAAGACTGTAGCCATTTGTGTTTGAACTGGACAAAGATGGCCAGATTACTACATCTACTCTTGCAAGAAAAATCCAGACATGATTTTAATGTATTTTCTAATACATTTAAAAAAAATAAAAAGCATGTATTTGTTTTTCCTTGTACACTCTCGGTGGATGCATTGGTGCTGATACAGCTGAAGATGGTGAGACTCTGCCCATTGATTCCACGGGCATCATTTGGATTCAAAGGAAGCTGTCTCACTTATGCTAAGATTCATTCTGTCCTGAACACATAAAGGCATCCTAATAAGGCACAATTGCAACTTGTGTTTAATTTTAGCTCCCTCCACACCAACCAGAATGCTGAAAAATAATTTATATAGAGGCATGAATCAAGTCTAACATCTTCAGAGATCAGCAATTCATTTAATGGCTAGCCAGAACTATAGAAGCCTAGATATTTTATGAAAAAAATATCAATTTCTCTTGTGTTTCTGCTGGCAGTGGTAAATCTGCAGCTTTAATGAGAGGTGACAATAACCATTAGTTTAATTTCAGCATTGACTGGGGCAGGGATTCCTGCCAATATTCCCAGAGGATTCTGAAAGACAAGGAGGTGTGCAATTAAAGCTATCTGCATCATGAAGTGCAGACAGTGAAAAAGCCAGAACAACCCCTGCCCAGTTTTTTCCCCACTGCATTTTTTTTTCTTGGCAAGATATTTTACACTGATAGACTCCAATTATACCTCTTAATCTGAATGTAAAATTTGAGGCATATTATGAAAAGTCAGATAGCATCACATTCCATATTAACAGAGCTGCTGAACTTGTCATTTAACAGAACCTCTGAATTATACTTTATTTGTTTTGTATTTAATATTCTCTTTATTTCACTGATGGGAAGCTGTTCATGAAATAAACGGCTTTAGAAGAATTCTAGCACATTTTCTTGGTCACATCAGGATCCTATGACAAAAAGTTGAATGGTGAAATGACTTTTACAAGGTGATACATAACATCATCGGCAGAGTTAAAAGCCAGAGCTTCATGTTCTGATTGCCTTTCCTCTGAGCACCTGTACATCTCGCTGTTCAGATGACAAGGCTTCTGCAGCAAAAAAGCACTTTGGCTCTTTTGCTCAACTTGTGAGTAAATCACACACCCCTGGGAATGATGTGATAACAACTCCATTTTCATCTCCCATGCTTTCTAATTAATGCAAAATACACCAGCGTTACTTAAATACACAAGTATGTCTAGCCTAATATAAATCAGACTAAGTATATTGATTTCAAGAAATTATTTTCATACATACCTGCTAAATTTCCAAGTTATAGAAAATATTATCTGTGGAACACACAGGTTAATGCTTCATTAACAAAATTAGATTTACTGCAAAAGTTTGCTTTGTTCAGTTGGGTTTTTTTTTCCCCCTGTTAAGCACAGTTTTATATCACATTATACCCCAAGTGAAGCACCATACATGTATAAATGCCTACACTAAAATTGTGCATCCATTTGGTTCAACATAGATTTAAATTAAGAAAACAATTCTTGAAAGTGAAAGTACTGTTTATGTCTAAAGACATCATTACGTCCCCATACCTCAGCGGTGTTTCCATATTCATGCAGGAATTTAGAGCAATTATTTTGGAATAATCTTCGAAGAAAAAATATAAGCACAATTTACATTTTATTATAGCTTTGTGGAAGGTAAGAAATTTCCCTTTTGGTGAATCATAGACCTGAAAGCAAATGGAGAAAACTACTTGTTTCTCTATGAGAGAAAGTCCTCAAATGCCACTGGTACATTTAGGAATGTATATTTTGTACAGGAATAGACACATTGTGGTTCTCAGCCACTTTGAGTCATGCCAGTAGCCAGTGTTGAGCCTCACAGACTACCCCTTCCTTAATATTGCATTTTTCCTGAAAATATTTTGTTTCCAGGTGGTCGGTGATATATTATACAGCAAGATTGGTCTGCTTATATAATGATGGCATGTTTTCTGTTAAAAAGGTTAAGAGAAATGTCTCTCCACTAGTGCTTGATGGCAGCTAGAAAGTTTTAGAAGACCTTTCATAGTCAGATAGCCTGGAAAGAGTGCCTGGAAGACAGTGTCTGACTGCCCTGGTTGCCTTCAAGGAGTTGTTCCAAGGAAAGAACACTATTCCCCTCTAGGCTGTTGCATTTATTTTTATTGTTTACTTTT
The DNA here is from genome assembly GCA_013398155.1 of Pedionomus torquatus. NCBI lineage: Eukaryota > Metazoa > Chordata > Aves > Charadriiformes > Pedionomidae > Pedionomus > Pedionomus torquatus. The sequence continues at coordinate 103,804 of VZRU01008442.1, forward strand.
ATTATTCAGTTTCCACAAAAGATTATTTCTAATCTGAATTCTCCTTATTTTATATTCAGCCCTCATCAGAACACAGCTCTCAATGTAGGCAAGCAGATTGTCATGTAATGCTAAAGGAAAACATTGCAACATCTGTGTAGATAATTCAAAAGTTGGTATACACTCCTCTTTAACCCTTTCTAGTTACCATCGATGCCCAAGTGGTTGCACTAGACAAATGGGGAAAAAAAAAACAAACACAAAACCAAACTTTTAATATTTTAATACTGACTTCTGTATTAGCCAAGGGTGCTTTAGAAGCAGTTTTTATACCAGTGCTAAGCTGAAATTTTCCATTTGAAAGGAAGTGTCCAGCTTAATTTCTAGGCAGGGACCTGTCTTCATTTCAAGCAAGTGGTGTTTCTAATCATTGCCTACTAATGAACATATTAACCCACATTTCTATTTGTATTGAGATTTCTTTCAGCATAGTCAGCTACTGTATTACAAAGGAGGATTATTACTGATGCAATAATATTTATGATTTTAGACTTACTGCACAGACACAAGCAAAACGCAACTGTTTATTTTAATTACTCTCTAATCAGATAAAGGAATGAAAGTATGATGGATCAAAGGAAAAGCTCTCACAAAAATGATTCAGTGAATTGTCTATAACAATAGGCAACGACAATAAAGTAATATATTACTTTTTCAGACAACAGTATGACTGTTAATCAGCCAGTACTAACAACATGAAAAATATGAACCAGAAGGCACCCAAGTGACCTCCCAAAGAGCTCCCAGAAAATCCAGAGCTATAATTGGAACGCAGATATTTCTGGTGCCTTACCTAGCACCCTGTGCTGTACTCCTCCCCCCTGAACAGCCAGCACTTTTATCCACTGACATCAGTGACAGTCCTATTTCAGTAGGTCTGTCTACGGCGAGTCTAGTTCTGCCACTAGGTTTTTTTCCCCTCCTCCTTTTCAGCACTATGAAGGGTGTGTTTTTCAGAACTCTAATCACATGACAAGAGGCTAACAGAAAGAGGTGGCTTCACCTCTAGGACTAGACCAAAAAGACTTTTTTTCACTGCAACTGATCTCAATGTTGAATATGCAGGTTTTTTACCATACAACCCAACCTAAAAGCCAGAGGCATACGTTGACAGCACAGAGGCCAATGAACATTTTCTACATTTGCCACTGTGTCTACTTTGTACTAAACACTAGGATAGGACTCTTGCCCTTAAGATCCTCTCCTCTTAATTTTAACTTTTTTTTTTAAACTTGCTTTATAAGCTGCTGAGCTTTCCCTTCTACAAATCTATAGCAAAATTAAAAATATGTAAATAACTTATCCCCTGACACTCAGAAAGTATGTTAGGATGAATGGAGAATATATAACTGTTAAGATGCATCAGAGCCCTTATCACATTCTCCCCTCCCCATTCTAGGGGTTTTTCTACCTGGGCTTAGGGCAACACTGAACTGATGCTGCTGGTGGCCTTCTGGAGAGCTTCTCCAGATAGCACTGCCAGTGGGGCTCAGTGGGGACTGCCATTGCCCTGGGACAAGGCTGTCCCTGCTCTGCCCAGCCAGGGCTGCATTGATCCCAGTCCACCTTCAGCCTGGTCCCAGGGAGGTGCTTGAGGGTTGGGGCTGCGCCTGACTGCCCTCCAGCTGTCCCACTCCCTGGCTGAGATGGTGGGACAGCCTTGTTTTCCAGCCTCAGGGAGAAGCTTGCTCACTGGGTGCTCCTCTATGACAGTACGATTGAAACTGGGCTTGTTCCAGTGAATCCAAGCTTTTCTGCTTCCTCTATGCACATATGTGTTCCTATACAATGCTATGCTGATGTACTTTTTCTCTCTTCTGAATAATGCACTGAATAACAACTTTGGAAAGTGTTAAGAAGAGCTTTTCTTTGCCTAATTCTTTTCCTTTGTTATTTTTTCCACTACATTTTTTAGCATATGTGCTGGGTTTTTTTTGTTTGGGTTTTTTTTTTTTGGTTTTTTTTTTTTTGTTTAGAGGAAAAGAGAGAAAAAAAAAGAAGCTGTTTTAAAGAACATGTTTGATCTGAAAGCCTGTGTTTGGAAAGAAGAAAAGGAAGTTTATTACAAAGACATTTTTGTTCAGATAGCCTAACAGGAACTCAATGTATTCCCATTGATTTTCAAGTGCATAAACATAGTCTGCCCTCAGACTGCGCATCTCAAGAAAGAACTGTTTACTAGTTGGTCACAATGTAAAAACAGATTAAATATTCACATTTTAGTGACAGCTGTAAGATTACACTTGACTTCTCTTTCAGTTTTTTCCTCCCAATCCCTCTTTCAAAGTACACTGCCAGAAACCTACCCTGATGAACATTCATTGGAAATGCAGATCAGTCTTGTTGCCCATATTCACTGTATCCCAACCAAAAGCTGTTTGCAATTGTATTTGCCTTGAGAAAAACATTAAGTAGTTTATGAAGATCAAGTACAGCTAATAGCACTAGCAAAAGAGAGGACAAAAGGTTATTTTTCTGATTTCCCCTGCAGCAAAAATACTAACAGATGTCACTGAAGCAGACTTTTTTTTTAATTTTTTTTTTTTTTTAGTTTTTCACACAATATACTCAATCAACTATTGCAAGTTTCTTAAGCAAGTCCAGTGACACAGTGAGCTTTAGAGGCCTTTAAAACAATGGAATTTTTTCTTTTGATATAACTGTCTTTGGAGAGAACTGTTTTGTGTCCAGCCCTACTATGCATCATTCTTGACACTTTTACTTTCAACAACAAAATAAATGCTCTTTATATAAGCCCAGCATCCTAGGTGATGGGGAAAAAAGTGGTTGCTTTCGGCACTTCCAAATACCACTGATCAATGCTAAAGATTTTTTCTCTGCTTTAGCATCCTTTCCCACAGGTGCAGACCCTTTTTGAGAATAATTCTGCAACCCCAGATGGATATATGAATTGATAAATCTTTCCACATGTTCAAGCAGGAGACAACTCCATCCTGCCTATTTACCAGAAGAAAGTTGTACAGAAGATGCTGAACCTAATTTGTGTGTTTCTGAAAGCCCTCATTTATTTTATGCTTTCAGTCAAAAATGTATGATTTCTGTCCTGGTTAGAAAATATGAGCAAGTGTTTTTCAGCCAGCATTAGTTAACAGCACCTATCCTCCTCCTTCCTACTGTCTTAATTTATACATTATTAATTTTTACTACCTCTTTTGAACTATCTGCTTAGGTCCTCTTACCATAAACCTTGTGTACAAGTTGGGAATGGATGAGTTTAAAAATATATCAATATGTGAAGTCATATTTTTAACATCTTCATTGAAATTTCCAATAGGGAGCTTCAGAGCATGATCAAGGCACAGAAGCTGGGTAAGCATGTACCTGTAGGGAAGGAGTCTTTATTTGCGTCCTTCTTTCCTTATCTATAATAAAAATCACATTCTACTGGAAACAGAGTTGACTTTCCAAATCAGGCTCTTGTCAGACTCAAGGGAAGCAATTAGATGTAAAGCAGGCCACCTGGTATGACAGTAATTAGGCTCTAGATCTGTTGCTATCAGGACCCAAAGCTGCACTGTGAAATTAGCTCAGAACTTTAATTAAACCTGTAGTAACAACTTAATTTTATTTCTTAATTATTATTTTATTGGGAACAGCTGAACAGAGGGCTGAATGGCTCAGTGAATTAGTAAAAACTAATATAGCTATTTCCCTCCATATTATCAGTAGAGATCAGAACCACCTTAGCTGTTATGAACAGTTATCACAGGTATCCCTCTGGCTCTTTGGCATCTACAGAGAATTAATTAAAAGACTCAAACTGGTGTGTGGTTAGCATTTCCTCCTGTCAGTTTAGATTCCATGTAGGCAAGCGAAGCAATCATGGGCTGTACCTACATTAATATTAGCATTATGGTTCAAGGTGTTGTGGAGGCTCGTTTCAGTGTATCCATTCACCATGCTGAGATTGCACTTACAGACCTTATTTGGTCCAGGCAAACTAGGTTCAGAAGAAACTGAATGAGAAGGTCTGTTCCAGACCTATACTAGATGTGTTCCCAGTATGACAGGGACACAGACAGTGAATCCAAAGAGTTACAAAGCCTTCTACAATGAGGACGTTTGGCCCAGGGAACAAGACTAGGTTTAGTATGACTTGCACCCCCTAAACTTCACACTATGTAGTGTCAGGTCTTAAGCATCAGTTCTCTCAGTCCACTGAACTGAATTTCTCAAAGGAGACACAGTGATCAGTAGCAGTGGGCCACTGAGATTTTATCGCATGCAAATAAAAGGAATCAAGAAAGACTTCATTTTCATCTATCTGTGTATGGCATTATGAAGACAAACATAAACAATCACTAAACAAGGCCCCCATACCCATACTCTTTTGCAATGCAAAGTTAGAACAACCTATAATACAAAGTTAAGGGACACAATGGATATTACTATTGTGATAGCATTTGTTGTGCATTGATTAGTACTTCATCCACAGCTGTAAGCTTGGATACTGACTATCAATCTCATCTATAATGTCCAAAATTCTGTATACACTTGCCATTACTAGTAGTATTAAGTATTAATGCCCAGGCTCTTACGTCTCGATATCAAAATAAGATGTCAGAAACAGGATCAATTGATCCCTCCTGGCATATGAATTCCACCAAAGCAAAAAGTAGCTGCACCAAGGAATTCAGTAGGACACATTTTACTCATAGTATCCAATAGCATTCAATATCCCATCAGAAGAAAGGCAGATACTCTCGGAGAATACACTGCCCACCGATTCACCTGTGTAGCTGTACAAGAAATCAAAAGGGAATGGACAGTTGTGAAGGCAGCCAGCCTTAGCTGAGAGACATCATAATTCCAAATTTGCTGTTATATTAAATGAAAACCTCCACTATTTACTACTGTTAACCTGTGCTTTACATCAAAGCTTATAAAAAACTTGTTATAAGTTTAGAATCAGAAAATAAATAAACAGTAGAAAACTTCTGGGGTGGGCAAGGGGATTTTTTTTCTGGAATTGTGCCTCCATACAGGAAGGATTAATTGGAATGCTCTGTATTTAAATCATTATTCTATAAAACCTATTAATAAAGCTCATCTGGCCCATTCCCATTGCCAAATCTCAATTGTTTCCTGAAGTACACAATCACAAGGCTCTGTTTCAGCAGCACAGGATTTTTACCCCAGTAATACTTTTATTTAAAATAACAATAACAGTCTTAGCTCAGGTTATAAAACAGCCAAAATGTTTATAAATCTATTTTTTACTTTTCATCATTATTCTCTTAATTATTCCTAATTTAGTTGCCCTAGGTTAAGAGAAATTGCATGATCTGATTCTCACTGCTCAAGTGCAACGACAATACTGGTTTGTGCCTTTATCTTTAGGCTTGAAATCTACACAATACTACTACAATAATGTCTAATAAACTTTTGTTTGCATTTCAAACACCACAAAGAAAATTTAAGCAGCACATTAAATATCTCTATTGAAAGGAAAAGATTAAATACACTGTTGATAGTAGCTTCCGTAATACCAAAAACAAGACAAAATTCTAATTGCATTTAATTGGCCACCAAAGAGCAGTTAACAATGTTCTTTAAGATTTTGGCATCAGAAATCAGTATTCAGGAAAAGCTGTGATTACTAGACCAATAATCACAGCCTGGATATTCCTTTTAACCCCACAGATAAAGGTATTCATTATATCTTCATTATGTACTACTTCTATCATATTCAATTCAGATATTTAAAAGAGAAGTTATTGAAAAAAAATGAACATTGGTGACTTCTGCAAAGGTCAAGAAACATTGAAGGGACTCAAGTTTAACTGATAAACTTGTTCGTACATACCTTTTACCTGTTATATCTTCAGTTGTACATTTGATCATGTATTTTGATAAATTCTTGAACACAACTAGAACAAACCTGCCTTATATGTATATACTTTAAAAGACAAAAGTACCATTTTCTGACCTTGCCATCAACCCCACAAAAATTCTTGCAGAGTTTTGCAACATGCCCAGATAGCCAAACACCACAATCGCCAAGAGACTAGTCCTGGAGGCAAAAGGCAAGACTCTCCTTGAAAACAAACACAAAGTAGTATGGTCTTAAGGGTGTTGGTTTCAAGGTACTTCAAATTTCAACTCCTGAACAAGCCAGAAAGAACATCCTGCATGACTATACTAATGAAGATGGGATTAAAAAAATATAAATAAAAAAAGAATCACTGCCAAGACAGCCAGGTTTCAGCTTCCCAGAAACATGTTCAGAAATTAGTTGGGAAGTAACGCAGTATATGGACTTGACTTATAGTATGTTCCCCACAGAACACAAAACTGAGCAGAAGGTTACAGCCATTTCCCACACAAGCTAATACTTCTGTGTGGTAGCTTTGTGAGCATCCTGCAACATGGGTATCATAAAAGAAGAGTATATTATTAAAGCAAGAATCGTTAACTGCATAAGTAAAGCACTTCAGACAGCTTGCCAAAATGTCCATTATCAGAGACCACCTACACTGTGCTTTATCCCCTACAGAACAGTTCAGATCTCTAAAAGTACGAGGCATGTGAAACGGTGGCTTCTAGCCAGCTTTTTTTCTGTGAAAGAAATGTTGCGAGTAGCACAGTTCTCCATGGTAGAAATATGTCACTTTAAGAGTTTCACTGTCATTCCTGGAGTACATCTAACAAAACCAATGAAGAGGTGGAAAAAAAAACAACATAGACATCCATAGCAAAAAGTTTTCTATATATATGTATATACACAGCCTTTTTCTTTCCCCAGCTTCAAATGCTGGCTTACTGTGAGGAAGAGACGAAGCACTGAGGAACTGGCGGCACCTGACTACAGTTCTTGGGCTGCCTAGCCCAAGTAGAAATCAGAGCAGCTGAGGTTATAAATTTCCCAGAGCAGATCTGAGATAATTGGTCAAAAGTTGGGGAGAGGGTGTGTGTAGGAGTGAGGTTTCCTACGTGATATAATTTTTTCCAACAAGGAACTGCTTCATAAACTTGTCCTCTTTTACCTGACATGCTTCAATCCAGAGTAGCTAGAATGAAAATTGTAATAAATCTGTTTCATCTCTATTTTTCTACCACATTTTTAAATTCAGAGTAATATTGCATCTACACTTTTAGCTGCATTTTTGCATTATAAAAAATGTGAAAGCAGTAAAAGTGGATCGACTTTTTAACTTGCTCACAGAAAATTGTGTAATCGTCAAGATGTCAGTTAAATTTGAAATAACTAAAGGAAAACATAAGGGCTTTTTATAAAATATGCTTTGATGGGAACTTAATGCAAATTTTGAAAATATAAAGTGTCATGACTACAAGGCAGAGGAATTTTGAGGCTGCTGGACAGTGACACAGAGTAGTTGTTTCCTGGTAGCTGCAAACTCAGTCATCTGGCACAGTGTTTGGATAGGGTGAATTTTCACCTCCCTGCCATTCACCCTCTCATGGCAGGGCAGTTCCTCACTAGCCACAAAATCAGACACTGACATTATTATCTGATCTTTGCAAAGCTTATTTAAGAATCTGGGTCATATCTCAGTCACACTGATGCAAAGCAGACTACTTTTCTTCACTTCCATAATACTGCTGTGGATTTACACAGCTGTAAGAAAGAGCTGCGTTAGACCCACCATTTTCTGAAGAGAAATACCTGCTTGGGTCCTCACAGTACTGCACCTGTGCATAACACTACACTGCTAATGTCTCTCAGCTCTTCAGCAGTACATTCCAGCTGGAAGTCCAGATGATGTATTTAGATACATAAAGTGAATCTCCACTTTTCAGTGCATCACAAAAAGGAGAGGGGCTTTTGAAGTTATTTTTGGTAAATTCTATTATTTAGACATTTTATATGGGGCTGCTTGCTCAATGGCTTAACACAGCTGCATTGCTACTGTCTGAAAATACGTCAAGCTGTCAGGAAGACAGCTTCTTAATAGCCCTTAGAGCATCATTTTCAGAGCACATTACAAACGCTACTGATCCCCTCAAAAGTCCCTCTAAGGTACACAAGTCAATATTATTACTATTATCTTCTTTTTCACAGTTGTTGAAATTGCAGTAGAGATATATTATTAGCCTTCATCAGCATTACAATGTGGAGGGTAGGTCCTCCTGTGACATAAAACTTATTAATGCCATTGAAATGAAAACAGAAATGAAAGTATTATGTATCAGAGTCTGCACTTGCAAAATGAGAGCTCCTTAATTGCAATTGTGGGTAATTTTATTAGGAGATGGGGAGCTTACAGAGAGCAAATGAATTGAAAAAGACTAAGATCTTTTCTATCTAACAGCTACTAAATTACATTTCAAAATAAATAGTATTTAAGTACTTTTCAGCAAAAGAAATTGCAGTGATTGCCTCAGAGATGTTACACAGAACTGGCTGCAGCTGTGACATGCTGGGGGCTCACTCTGTGCTCCACACTCTTCCTTACAATGGGAAGTTGCACAAAAGAAGTTCTAAATGCACCAATGGGTTTCAGGTAAGCAGCTGAATGATCACAACTATAAAAGTAAATATCATTAAGGAAAGTCAATAGATAAAAATCACCTATTGGGTCCTGTTTTCTGGCTACATGTGGATCTTATCTTTCACCTATAGCTGTTTATGTCCACCACAATTGGGTACTGGTCCTCTCCTTGCACTGAGAAGGAGCAGTGTCAGGGTAGAATCAAGTCTGCCAGGTTTGCATTTTCCTTTTACTGCAAGCAACAATGAGAATAAAGCAAAAGTAAACCAAGTGGAGATCACTGGGCATGGAGCTGGATGGTAGCAGGAAAGCGTGATGGCCAAGGTGGGTTGTCTACTCTCCATATTTCTAAGATTCTGCAATGGTATACAGGGGTAGTGAATTGCCACAATTACAGCTTGAATCGGGAGCCACTCTAGTTTCTCAGAGTACTTGAAGAAGGGAGCTTCACTTCTCTTCCCCCTGCATATCTGCACCTTAAGAAACCCAGCTTTTCCCCAAAATGTAAGTCACACTTTGGGAGCTTCGCTTAATTTCAGGGAGATGTCCAACCATTTTGAATGCTCATAATAATCCTGCTTTAATATGTAGTAATATTTTGATCTATTAAATTTGTAAATAACAATAGACACAAGAAGGACCAAATGTAAATAAATCTCCAGAGCTGTCACTGTATATAACTCAGCGGACTTACCTTATGCAACACTAAGCAGCCAAGTTTTAAAACCATCAGAATAAATCAGTGAGGATGACAAAAGTATACATTAAGAGATAAATTGCTCCCTGCTCTGTGCTAGCCTGCTAGACTAGCTGGTCATGTGGGGATGAGAGTGAAGAAGGAACATGGAAAATATTCTAGTCCTTGCAAATTTGCTAGAACAGCCGATGGATCCCAGGTATGGGGATGTCCCAGAACTGAGGCAAAGCCAGGACACTCCTTTTTGTGTAATTCACTGGCCAGTCTTTCCACAACAATCATTTTTTGAGTGCTGCTCTCCAAGGCAAGGTTTAAAATCATGTGATCTAAAGGCAAAAGCCTCCATAATCCACCACTGACTCCTTGTTCTCTCCAGTCCCTGGACTCAGAATTCCACAAAAAACAGAAAAGCTCTATTGACTGAAAGTATTGCTTTCAAAACAAGAAGCTCAAATGTCTCGAATCTGACTTTCATTTTGAATGGGAAGAGGCAGAACAACCATGGGAATAAATTTATAGGTAGGATGAAACTGTCTCTTTGAATTGTAAGTTGACTGCAACCAGAAAATCACAGTTCTTACACACCACAGTGTACAATGATGCTCTAAAGACCACCCATCCCCAAACACAGCCTGAGAAGTGTCAAATATGTTATTAACTGGAAGTAAAAGCTAAAATAATTCTTCCCTAACTTCTCCTTGGAGAAATAAACCTTTATACTGTCCTTAATACAAGCAAGTGCTTTATGGGAACAGTTCAATCCTGTACCAAAGAACTGCCTATCAGAATTGACATTTAAACACTCTTCCTGCCATAGGATTTTGGCCAATAATACCACTTTCAACTTTTATAGCAACTTTATCCAAGGATTTTGGAGTGGCTTAAAAGCAATAATTAATTTCAGCATCATTTGATAGAGGTAGCGACAGCATTTTCTGCACAAGGTAAATTAAATGTAGACTCCAGGAGGTATCACAACAAAGTGGCACACAGGAAAAGCAACAGAGCTGGAGACTGCATCCCTGGGGCATCCTGTGTCAGTGCCCTGCACCAATCATCAGATACCACCTTCTCCTACCCTACATGTGCTCTTCTGAATGCCCAGTAAATTCTTATTATAATGCAGAAAATACTGACTTTTTTTTAAGACTTATTTACAGCAAACGAACAGTATTACCTCTAGGTGCTTTTGTTTGGTTTAAAATGTTGGGGTTTTTTTCTTGTTCTTTCTGGTTTGTTTGTTTGTTGGTTTTTTTTGTTTTTTTTTTTTTTATCCATCTGAGTTCTTCCGTATTACTAAACAGCCAGCAAAATAGAGTTACCAAGGGCTGACTACATTAGTCTCAAATGCCTTTTCAGTGTATTAAAGTGTTTTCAATTACCTCCTAATACACCTCCAGGGAGCCTAAGAGAATTGAAGGATTAGTAGAATAATGAGTTTAAATTATTTAAGAGTTTCATTGGTTTCCCGCCCTGCCCCCCCCCCTCCAATTATGGGACTTTGTTGGATTTAATCCAAGACCAGCAATATTTGACAGTAAAAGCCAGGTTATATCTAATGAATAATCTTGATCTCAAATCAAAGGATTGCAAGAAAACAATATGAAAATGTGACATTCCCCTCATTCTCCAAGAAGATACAGTAAAAACAGCAAGAAGATCGGTTTTATTTTGCAGTCACTGAAACAAGGTGACTATTTTAGCAGTTTTTGAAATTGATGGATAAGACAGTTTTGAATGGTAACTGAATTTATCAGGCAAGAACATCCATGAGGAGAAAAAGTACAAGTGGATCCACTCTTACCTTATTGCATCATGATGTAATAAAACTCAAGGAGGGGTGAACAGAGGTAGCTGAGATTTGTCTATTTCTCTGATAGCCACTGACATGGCTATCACCACTCAAATACCAGAGCATCTCAAAGCTATTAGATGTATTTTAACCTCATAATATTCTGATGAGGTAGAGAAATTTCATTTTGATTGCATTCAGGAACTGGAGACACGAAATCACATGCTAAAGGTCACACTGACAACTCAGAGAAACCCAGGAAGGCAGCCAATATCTCCTGAGCCCTACCACATCCCTGATGGGCCAGCAGTCTACACAAAGCAATAATGCAAAATAAACAAACAAAAAAGAAAATAACATCAAAATGAAAACCAGACCATAGTTCTAGAGGGAATAAAATGCATGCTGTACAGGACAGAAGATGTTTATGATGGCAAAGATCCAGATCTAATATTGAACTTCTTGAAAAATAGACTCGTGACGGTTTATTGAAAAAATTCAAGGACTAGCATCAAGCAGAGCAAGGATCATGAGTTTGGAATTCCTTATGCTCAGGCAAACCTTTAATCACAGATGAGTGTTTTTTAGATTGGTGTTAACTGTGTACAGGTATTTGTATACAAATATACACGCCTATATACACATATGTATGTTTGTTTCCATGCTTCTTTTCCTGATTAGCTTTTTTTTCATCTTTTTATTTTGTTTCCATTTTTCTCTTCCCTCCTCCAAAAAAACCTACCAAAGAAGTCTTGGTTTATCCCTACCAGAAGAGGGGAAAACTTTCTGTGGGCAGGCACTCATTTTTTGTCTATGCTCTTGTCATGAACATCTTACTTAAGTCTTCCGAATCTGTAACTATTATAAGGGATTCTCTATTCCTGCTAATAGATATAATGACTATTCTTAATCCAAAGAGAGCATTTTTCTCACTCATATTTTCATAAGCCTGACTAATATATGAGTAAGTACATGTAGAGATTCATTTGAAATTAAAATCTAAAATATTTGTCAGATACATGATATTATTAGAGCAGTATACACAAAATTACCACAGAAATGGAGATATTAACAAAAATGCACACAAGCCACAGCTCCCACAAAACTGATACAAATGCCGAGTAATCTTAGAATGGAGTTTTTACCCAGTATTTCAGCACCAGAACCAGTCCAGAAATTAGAGCTGGGCAAAAGATAATAGTCTCATACTGTATGCAGATAACATATTTTCCATTGTTTTAACTGTCACTGTGATCTCTCCTGATAGACTCAGCCTTTAGAAGGTATCAGTACCTCACAATGAATGCTATCAGAAGTGACCAGTAGGTTTTCAAGGAGCCTTCATCTCTATTCATCTTCCTCTAGGGATACCACTAGCTAGCACAGTTAGGGGAGTCTCTATGTTCTGTTTAGCTTGAAGTCAGCCAGGTGATGTTGAATACCAGAGCGAATCTTCATCCCAGGAAGAGCGAAATATGAATTCACTCTTCAACATGGAACATGAAGATAACTCTATCCACAATCAAGAAGCTTGATTTTCTACTAATTTAATACTAATAAAAGCCTTTTCACAGTGAGACAAACGAAACTTAGCTACCAGACAAAACTCCAATTGTCTTAAAAACTAATAGAAGTTGCAGGTTTTACTGCATTTCAAGCATTATATTTGTAGTAGTTTTAATGAGCTGTTAAAAAAATTTGGAAGTACAAATGAGAGCTGCAAAGAAGGACTGTAGATGGAAGCACCCTAACTCTGCTGATTCTCTTGCTAAAACCTTTTCTGCATTCACACACAACCCAGAATTTAAAAGACTGCATGCTGTAGCAAAATTATACCTAGGAACCCCAAAGCAGCAGCAGATGCTTTGGGTGTATGTTAAATACTCCCCCACATCCCCAGAGCGCATGCTCAGCTCCGAGTTGCTACCCAGCGGCACAGGAACCCAGAGCCATAGAAGGGATATGCACATGTCATCTGAGTGCCCTTATCCTGTTCTTTCTACAATGTGTTAATATGAACAGATTGAAAGTTTTAGCCTGAAGTAAATTAACTACATTATGCATAATGACAAATTATGCAGATTTATACCAGCTAATCAGTCGGTGTGCTTGCCATTGGAGACAGCTAATGTCCAAACAGAATAGTTTGAATTTGAACAAATAAGTTTAGATTGTTCCCACCGGGCACATCACTTCAGCCTCTTAGCATGCTACCTTGTGATTGTCTCTAAAACTACTGTTTCCTATTATGTTCATATTTGAGCTTGTTCTTTTTGAACTTTGACGGATCCATCCACCTCCACCATTCTTCAACTCCTTTACTTCAATTCCTCATAAAGGTTGCTGAACTGTGTTTTAGCAAGTAAAACGTAGCGCAGAGAGAACTTGGAACCCATATCTGAGAGCTTGAAAGCAATTCCCTGGGCATTACCCCTTTGATAGGCTAAGGTGTTAATGATGGGGGGTCGGGCTAGGAGGAAGAAGGAGAAACTAGAAGGATGATAATATCATGCTTGATGAAAGCAATAAAGGAAGCAATAGACAACCATGGTCTCAAAAAATGGCTTCCTCAAAGAACAGTCAGGATTGGAGCTCGGGCTGCTTCTAGGGAAATGACTAGAACAGTGACTCCCTGCAGAACGATAAGCAAACAAATTCAGTGGGAGCAACTGTAGCCTCAAAACTAACCCATGGACTCTGACTTTGAAAATCTGTTCTGACACAGACATTCCATGTGAAGACAAGTTATTTTTGGAACCTGCATCCCTCCTTCCCCATCATTCATTCTCTTGCTATGTGAGCTGTAACCATCATGGGGATAAGGTGTTTCCTGAATAAGGTACAGAGGTCAGTCAAGCCATTCTCAGCATCTAACAGGGAGTCAAACTTGTGGACTTGTCAGAAACCTGGTCTTGACCTGGATGATCCAGGTCTCACATCAGGTACTTATCTTAGAGAGAAACCTATAATCTGAAGAGTCCAGAGGGAGAGGACCTGGAGCCCCAGTTCATTCCCTGAGAAGAGAAAATTTAAACCCCTCTGCAGCAGCAAGGCCTTGACACTTTGATCCCTAACACCAGAAGAGGCAGTCCAGCAGAAGCATTCAAGCTGGGTCCCCAGGGGCAGTCCCACCACCTGAGCTCAGAGAAGGGATGATTGAGGACACAGCAGTGAACTAAGATCCAGAGAGATCTGCCAACTTTGTTGCTCTAAATTATGAGACACAGCTGAGCAGGAAACATGGCACAGACTGAAATGACACTGTGCAGCCGTTTTTGGTTCCAGAGACACTTCCCTAATGAATTGTCTTGTTGTGTAACTGCAAGATAGAATAAATTTGGGATTCTTTTTTTCTTCCTTCTTTTAATAGTATTATCAAAGTCGTGTGTCTGTTTGATGGCCATATTGATTCGTATTTCAAACAGGTATACTGCAGCTTGTTAGGAATAGTACTCTATTCTTTTTCTTTTAATCATTTAATCTTAACACTTTTTTTAAAAAATAAAAAAAAAATCCTTATAGGACTGCAGTTGCTGAGATGGGTGCATTAACTGCTCTTCACTCAACTTTAATGCTTATTAAAGGGAGCTTTTATAAAAAGGTCCAGACTTCGCAGGCAGGATTTTCTGGCACACAGAAAACACACTGACAGAGTGGTTTGTCTGCTGTGCCTTTCCATTTCACAGAGAGTTCCTAGATTGTTCTGGAAGCAGATGCATAGCCTGACCATGTTTGCCTGCAGTAGCTAAACGTTACATCAGGCTCATAACTCTTATCATCAAACCTTCTTTCACACAGACCCAAATTGCTTGCCTGTCCCTCCCTGGGGAGACACTTTTGTCCGATCCTGCAATTTACAATAAAAAGAGATATTGTATTTATGAACAGTCAACCAACTATTGTATCGTTCATGAATTTTCTGTCCCAGAGTTTATATTTGAACAGTGATTACCATAGATAAACTCTGTAGTGCTAACAACACTAATGCCCTCTGCTGTGTATAGTTAACACTACAGAGCAACTGCAGCAGGGTTCACCACATCACCACACCAAGCAGCTGTATTTTGACCCAGCATCATTGAGGACCCTGCCTCAATTCCACCACAACTGGGAGAACAAGGAGGGATGAAAGGCCCCCAGGCACTCAGATAACCACCTTGCTTCTCCAGAGGGATCCTTGGGATTTGATGAATATGCAGTATAGCTGAGGCATGGTGCATGGCCAACTAATGATATGCAGTTAGCAGTTTTGAGGCTGTTATTTCTACTTTATGAAGATCTGGGAACAAGTTAATAGTTGCTAGCATGATGCCAAGGGGGCAGTTCCAGACAAGACAGGACTGTAGACAAGCATTTTGCTTCTCAGCATTTCCATGGGGCTGTTTTGTGATCATAGGCAATCCACGTAAGCTCTCCAGACCTCTATTTCCTTATCAGTAACAGAGGTAGTGATATCCATCTCTCAGGGCTGCCATGAAGTCAGATTCATTACTATGTGTTCAAGGTACTCAGCAGTCACTAGCACTGATCTTAAGCACACGAAAGGCAATACAAATATCCCCACTGAGTTCAGTGATCTTTGCAGGTGAGATTTTGAGAAGAGCAATTCCATGTTACAGTATGGCATAGCAAGAATCCTATTAAGAATCTGAATTCCTTCAATTGAAAAAGGTTACAGGAGAAACCCCCACCTTTATTAACAGCATGTTAAATCGAAGTACCTAAAGCAAAGAGAGCCATGGAAAAATCTCAGCAAGAAGGGAGATTGTGTGAGTTTGGCTGTAGCAGCCTGTCAGAGCCAGAGAAGACAGCAAAACTCAAGATCAGAAAAGTTTGCTTAAAACAGATACTTGTGATGACAGGGGAACTGGACTCTGTTGGCTACCTGCCTAATATGCTTAAGTTTGAAGTAAAGGGAGGACTGCATTACCCTGCCTTCTCTTAGCAATATGTTCTCTCTTGCATTTTGCATTAATTTAAATCTCATCTCACAATTATGATGGCATGAACATTTTTTTTGCTTTAAAACAAATTTTAGAACCCTCAAATTCAACAGTTCCAAAATGTCTTTGCTGTTTCAAACACCAGTAGTAAAGGGGCCTGAATACCACCCTCAGCCTCCATTGCTTCTATAATACCAGTAAATAAAAAAGGCCGGAGATCATTATCTAGATGTAAAGTATACTAGACCACAACAGCTTGTGTCATACAGCTAGGCAGAAGAGATGAGAAGCCTGTTTGGATAAATATCATATTTCTGCTCAGCTTATTATTTTCTGTATCCCAGTTTATATACAATCCAGGTAACAACTAAGTAAGTTTCCTTTTTACCAAAATAATTATAAATTAAAACTTGCTTTTCAATTCCATTGACTTTTTTGACAGAAAAAAATTGAAACAAAAAAAATTTGATCAAAATACTGAACAAACCAAATTATTCAGAGGAACAGGAAGATACGACTCTTTTCTCTAAATTTTCCTGGGTTTGTTTCTGAAATTAAATATTATAAGAATAACAGGACAATTTGAAAAATAAAATTTTTGTAGAACCTCAGATGAAAAATGGGCATTTCTGACCTGTTCAGTTTGTGTTATTTTCCCACATTGTCTCTGAAGCGTGTTCTAGTGTTTTCAATACAGATAGAAAGCACCATCCGAGAAGTAAATGACATCATGTAACTTTCCACATGGTCCTTCATTCCCAAGAGATTTACTTTGCTATCTCATCTCACTTTTGCACATTCAATCAAAATCTATATTGGCAAATATTGGGCACATACAGTACCAATTACCTGAAGAGTAGACACAGGGCACAGTTTTCTTACAAAGATGTTGCCAAAGGCTATAAGTTCTATCTAACATCTTATCATATTTTTCATCTATATCTATAATTAAACATAGATACATAGAATAGTTTGGGCTGGAAGGTATCTTTTAAAGGTCACCTAGTCCAACTCCCTACAATGAGTGAGGACATCTTCAAGTAGGTCAGGCTGTACTTCTCAAGTTTTCCCAGGTTCCTCTGGATGGCATCCCCTCTCTCAGGCATGTCAACCGTACCACCCAGCTGGTGTCATCGGCAAACTTGCTGAGGGTGCACTGAATCCCACTATGTCCCTGATGAAGATATTGAACAGTTCTGGTCCCAATACAGACACTTGAGGGATACCACTTGTCACTAATCTCCACCTGGACATGGAGTTTTTTGCCACTACCCTCTGGATGTGGTTGTCCAAACAATTCCTCATCTACCAAACAATCTACCCATCACATTCATATCTCTCCAATTTAGAGAGAAGGATGTTGTGAGTGACTATGTCAAAGGCCTAACAGAGCCCAGGCACACAATATCCATAGCTCTCCCCTTCTCCACTACTGTAGTTGCTCCATCATAGAAGGCCACTAGGTTGGTCAGGAAGGACTTGCCCTTGGTGAAGTTCTGCTGGCTGTCTTGAATCAACTCCCTGACCCCCATGTGCATTAGAATAGTTCCTAGGAGGAGCTGTTCCATGATCGTCCCAGACACAGAGGTGAGACTGAATAGGATCCTCCTTTCTACCTTTTTCAATATCTTTGTGGTTTGTCAGATCCTAACAGTTTTGGCCTGGGTTTTTCTCCAGTGTATTCAGTACTGCTGGGATGCTCTATGGGCTACATGATTCAAATGTGAAGAGCTGTTCAATAGTGCAGTAGCCTTTCTTTGCCTGAATAACGATAGCAATACTGATTACTCTTAATAACATTATTATGCTGCGTGCACAAATCAAGCACAAAGAGCAATCAGGTGGAGAATTAGATTGCTTTAAAAAAAATGATCTTTATTCTTACTACATGTCTACTGGACCTTGAAAACAGTAATAGGATGGCCTTTAAACTCCTACTGCTTTGATAAGAGATGAGAGGTAAAGTCAAATACATTTCTTCCAATTTTGTAGCTATAGCTCACAGGCACTACTCAGTGCCTAGAGGTTGCTTAAAGTGGAAGTTACGAAACAGGAACTTGAACCGCATAAGTAGTTGGAACAAACACAAATATTTTAATACAAGGACATTTTATGCAGATGTAGCAGCACACAGAAATATGGAAAGACTAAATCTCAACAATCAGTTTGAAAAACACTCAAAAAAAACCCCAACAAGGGAAATCCCAAGACATCTGTCATTGAACTGCTTCTGGATGAACCAAGATCAGTCTCATACTAGCTCAAAGAAAACCACCTTAAAAAAAAAAAATAAATAAAAAAAAATCAGTGGATTTGGTTTCATTTGTCTGCAGCCCCCTCCTGATATAGTCATTTGCTCAGAAGGGTATTTTTCATACAACCGTGCAGAACCACTGCTGAGGCTGCTCTAGTTCCTCTTAAACCCTGAAGTGTCTGGGTGATGCCACCAGAACTTAAGATGTGGCCCATGAGCATATTCTCCCCTTTTCAAGGGATCAGGCCTTCCTAGACGATCTCTCACACAAACTAATACACAGACACCTCAAAAATCCGAAGCCTTAAACACATATGGTTTATATCAGTCACATTGGTTTGTTTTGTCCAATGTTGCCAAAGGGCTAGACATGGTTTTTAAGGACTCACAACACAGAGGGCTTTTTTGTCAGGAATCTGAATGTCTCTTTTCCAAGGGAGGTTCAGAAGTCCTGGTAATTTGGACTAAATGTATTTTGAGTCAGCAAACCACAGGGCAGATTCTTGCCAACAACTCACCCTTTTTGACTGAACATGAACAATATTGTCTCCTGGTCCTTTCCTTTTTGGTGTTATGAAGTATTTGGATAATGGACATGCTAAGAAATATAAGCAAACAATTTTGAGAACCTTTTTATTTTACTCTCCCTACCTCATTCAGGTATTCCAATTTGGGTGGATTTTTGCATTCTCTATTCTTTATTTCCCATCTCCTACAAATCTCTTCCAGGCAAGGTAATTTCACCTGAGGCAATACAGTTGTACAAATGACACAAAGAATTTGTGTATTTTTTTTTGTATTTCTGTATTTCATACAGAAAGCCAAGTAAAGAAAACTTCTGATATCCAAAAGCTGCTGGATCCATGTAAAGGCATAATCTAGTGTGAATCACAGAACTGTTCATTCTAATTAAGAGAAATTGAATTAAAATTGATTTTTCCAGGCATACCCTTGTATTCAGAACAGTATCTTCAGGAGATTATTTTACTTTCTAATCTATTAACCTGCCGTCATCACGCCTAGAAATTAAGTCTACCATCAGCAGCACACTGTACATGGCTTTCTGGGGGATAAAGTTTCTCTACTATGCATATTTCTACTGTTAAAGTGTCCCGAGATTTACTAGCTCAGTGGCCACAACAGGGCATGTGCTTGCCACATTCTTGTATGCGTAGGGTAACCCCACCTGCCTACGCATCCACAGAGACTGAGTGCACAGGTTTCAAACCTTGCCTTTGATCTTCTGGCAAAATACTTAACTGGCATAACTTAAAGTAGTGCCATTAAGCAGCAACTCCTCCCTAAAACAGTTTAAATCCTTGACAACACGCTGAGGATTCATCCAGTGCTCTGAATTATGCAGGCTGGGTGGTTTTACAATGATCTGTTGTCTCAGATCATTGCAATCTTAGGCTGACAATAGACTTGTTCAGGGATGGCATTAACATTTGACAGTGAACCCAGAGATGACAGATAACACTTAAATATTCCTCTTACAGCTCCTTCCACTCCACGAGGGCTTGGGTTTGCTGTTGCTACAATACGATCAAGAAAATGTCCTGTGGGACCTCACAGTCGTGTGGGACTCAACACCTGCCCAGTCATTTGAAAACACACAGAGGAAAATACACCAAGTAGTACCACTAATTCCAAGAAAGAGGGAGAAGTTAAGCTTTTCATTGATTGACTTTCACACAAGACATTGAATGACTTCTCCAGGAGTACACAAGCCAGGACTACTCCTTGGCCTGTCCAGTTCAGGTGATCCTGGACTAGCCTTGTGGCTGCGGTAATATGCAGAAACAGAGACACCAGGTGCCGGGCACAATACAGCTCAGGAGATGAGTCAGAAGAAACCTTACTAATTGCATAAGTCTGCTCCTGGGTCTGCTGCCAGTTGGCAGAGGGTGCAGCAGCCTCATTAGGTTTCACTCACTGTGCTGCTCACTTCTAGGTTGTGAAGGGCAGACTGCAGGCAGATTCTTTCTCCACTCAACTTGAATTAAAAAAAAAAGTCATAAAGAGGTGTTTCCACCTACCTTGCTGACAATGTCTGGCAAGAGTCAGGGATATCTTTCCAAACTGAATGCTATTAAGGAGTTTTTAAGTTCCTCTCTTCAATTTGCATCTATACATCTGTGGAGGAAATCACCTTTTCTGGCTAGAGAACAGCACCAGACTGTAGCATAGGAGGTTCTGATGAGTGGCAAAGAGCCAAATAACATAAGGTGAAGTATTATTATGAATTCAAACAGTAGTGCCAGAGCTTGCTTCTTCCTTCAGCAAGCACAGATTTGCCATCTCATATTTAAAATAAAAGGCTGATTATTTTGCCTTAACTCTAAATGAAGATGGAAAGCTATGTGGCATCTGATCTTTCCCCTGGGATGAATAAGTAAAAAAAAAAGTAATTATCAGCAGTTTAGTATTTTTTGTTCTCTAAATCCATTCATCCCACACACCTCAATAAGAGCAACAAAGCCAAGCTCCTTCTGGGTAGGATATTTTTAGGCTGATGGGATATAAATCCCCTGAAGACCATCTCCTTCACTTTGAGGGAGGTCAGGAGTGGGGTATGCTGAAGCCTATATCTCACATACCGGGCATTTTCTTCTCCATTTTGAAGGCATGAATCCCAACTACCTTCCAAACCTCCAGTTTCCCACGGCATCACTGTAATAGTTTTATTCAGAAAGTCGCCCCTCAAAACATCAATTTAGAATAGGCTGCAGATGTTTTACATTAAATGTTGTTTCCTGTAACTCATTTCTTGCTGTGATTAAACACAGTTCCAGCGAGCCTCAGTTCCCCGTTTCCTTCTTGTATTTTTTTCTCATAAAATTAAATTCCCAAACTGTCAGGATGCAAACTATGCTGAATTAAACCATCCTTGTCCTTCTGCATCTTGGCATAGCCCATGAAGCCCTAACATCTGAAGAGTAATAACTAGCAGGTTTTATTCCTTTGAAATAGCAGCTTTCTTAGTCTGTTCTAATCTTCTTTCATTTTACTTAAAACAAAGAAAATGTATGTAACAGCCACAAAATATCAAGGATTGGACACTGCATAGCTAGGTGCCCTTCGCCTAACAAATCAATTTTCTCACTTTGCTTAACAATCTGACACCTCCGGTTTTCTGCTTCCCCATCACTAAAGTGATTAAAAAGCTCTGTGTAATGTTTATAAATATGCATCAACTAGACACAAAAAATAAGGTACAGAGAGGACAAAAGTGATCCGTCTCAAGTTACTCCAGGCAGTGGCAAAAGTCATAGAAGAAATGAGAAACATCAACTTCTATTGCCCTACTTTTCTTCATTATTCAAAAGAAAAGTTGTTCCTGTCTGCAAGCCCCTGCCAAAGAGATGGCTGCACTTGGGCCATTTCATAACGAAGTAGGCAGGGGCCTTGACTGCCTCCAGTGCCTTTTGCATTCTTCTCATTGCTTCCCCTGGTGCCAAGGCACGGGAACCTGCTTGTGACTGAAAGCTCAGGAATCTCAGTGTCAGCTCACTTCTGCTTAGCTTAGCAGTCACAACAGGAGCTGAAGGCGCTGCGTTCCAAACCAGTACCTGCATGTATTTGATTATGGAAATTAATTCAGAGGTCCTGTTAGGAAAAAATCCTAGCCTGTCTGGCATATTAACGGGATAACCTGTCTGCCCAGTGAGGAAAGAGTTCAGTGAAGACTGGTTAATAGATAATCAATAGTTTTAACCCTCAGTGGGGATGCAATAGTGAAGACTTAGTTTGAAACTCATGCATCAAATACAATCTCACCCAGTCTCACAGGATGCAGTTGCAGATTTGTACAGACCAGATGCAGCAAAGAAAGTGTGGATAAGACAGAAAAACAGAGGAATCAAACAGGATCTGAGGACTTTCAGTCTGGAAAAAAAGATGGCCTGGGAGGGATATCATGTATAAATCAGAAGGGATATGAAGAGGGCGTATTAAGGCAAAATGTTCCTGGTGTCTTCTACCACAAGAACAGCCATCAAACAAGGATCCTAGAATCCACATTCAAAGCAAATGAGACATGATTTGCTGCAGGTAGCAGATCTGTAGAATTTCTGGACAAAGTAAGCTAAAATGGATGCTAGATTTTTATGTGTGTCCAATGGAGAGGAACTGTTCAAAAAGTGAAACATTTGGGATTAACAAAATGCACAGAAAACTGTGATTCGTATTCTGAAAGCAATGAGAGGTTTGGAAAGTAACAGGAATAAGTGCTAAATATGTTCACCCTGTTCTTGTTTCATAACCACCTTGTACAGCTACCACCAGCTACAGCTGAAATCATAGCACTGGCAGATGAACCTTTCATTTAACCAGTATGGCCATTCTGTTTTATTCTTATTATAACCAAATTTCCCTACCCAGGCCTGCCACAAACTGTGATAGTTTTTGTAGTTAGTTACAGCAGAACTAAAAGATAGTTTTGCTGTAATAGGATGAAACCCATTAGTCTCATCTGAAATCCAAGTAATTAGGGGAGCATCGCTTTCATGAGCTGCAGCATAGAATACCAAGACCTCACACTGTTAACCTGAATATTTATCTGTGTGGTTTACCCACCCATACTGCCCAACTGCTCGGTCATATGGACAGACACACTCCATTTTTGCTTGACCTTGATGTACCACCATTCAATTATTCCCACTAACTAGCTGTCTTCCATAGGAAAATAAATATATTTATTTAATATAGCGCTCCTGTAGGAATACTAGTCCGACAAATCAAGAGATCAATATTGGCTGTCGATGTAAAGGCAATCATGGTGCATGCTTTCACTTTCCTACATACACCTAATTCCAGGATAATGTGCCTTTAATGGGATTCTTACTAGCAAGGGAGAGTAATTAGTTTTTCATAGTCTCCCTCACCTCTCGGCCTCTTTACTGAGTTCGACAACCAAGGGAGACAATTAGCAGCTATGGTGAGGTGGGTGCCTATTTTATGAGGTAGCTGACAAAGACGTATTCTATTTTCTTTAATGTGTTTAGGCAATGAGCTGGGATGGATTTGAACTACTGACCCTGTGCAATAAACCACCACGTGGTATTACCACCCTCTTGAGCCAGCTACTGCCTTCGGAGATTACTTTTTAAAGGGTGATTAAAAGCAGTTTAAGGGAGAGAAAAAAAAAAAAAACAACAACCAACGACTAAAGATCACAACACTTGTAGAAAGAAATCACACATCCAAGAGTTTTCTTTTTCCCCTTAAACATCAGTGCTACTGTATCATTAAACTATCAAGAGCTAATCTGGATAACAAGGCAAGTTGCACATTATTAAAAGCACATTAACATCAGTAGGTGGAGTTCAAACAGCATTAGCTGCATTTTAGTCCTGTGATGTACAGATACACACAATATGTACACATATAGTAGCACTGTAATAGTGTTCTCCTTGCAGAGCTGTAATGGTGACACACCAACAAGTGACAATAGTCACACTTCCAGTTGTACCTGGATGAAGGGATGCAAAATGCAGCTAGAAAAGAGCTACAGAACCAGGCTCTAATACACTGTGGTGAAAATGCATGAAGTTTTGAACCAATATGCTATTTTCTTTCACTAATAGGGTTGTATGTTATGCTGCCAATTTCATCTTTCATCCTAAACAATTTCATTTGATCAGACCAAGAGTACACACCATAGTCTTCAATCTATGTACAAGTGCATGTGAATGAAATACTAACAGTATTTAAGATGTGGTTTATTGATCAGTCAGAAAATAATAGTTTAATGATGTGATACACATCACTAGGGGCATTTTGCAAATTACTGTCCCCTGAATAGTTCAAGTGAGGAAGTCTGGATCCTTGGTCCAGTCTCTGATACATATGTGCTTGTCTGTGTCTGTAAACATCTATTTCATAAAATCAGGACAGTGACTTTATTTTGGGGCCACTTCAAGTGACTAGGACCTTCAGATTTCTTTGAAAACAGTTTCAAAATTAAGTATGGGGCCGAATCAAACACAGAGGCACAAATAGGTCTAATCTTTGAGAAAGCACAGAATTTGAAACAAGCTTTACACACCATTCTGTTTCTTCTTTTTCTTCTGCTCCCCAATCCCCACTTCCCTTTGATTTTTCATCTTTCATGTCTCCCTAGTGACAGCTCCAGTACAGCATTCATTTGTTCAGGAAACTTCACTGAAATGAGCCCACTAACATCGTGACAGTTTCTAGCTGCAAACAACCTTTCCGTAGAAAACTGCTGAATTGGTCATCAGCTGATTCATGCATTTCCACAGTTGATTCATGTGGGGAAGCTGCAGATTGGAAAATTCATAGCACTTGATCATTTGTATCACAGACAAGACAGATTGATTCATTTAACCACCATAATAGGCTCCCCATGCAAAGGCACCAGTGATCTAACCAGATAAACATGAAACTTCATGTACAGCAACTCACAATTACTATTAAAATGACTCTGCTTTAGCTCTCTTTGAGAGTCTGAATCCCTCCAAACAAGAATAGACAGGATTAAGATTATTTCCTGAAATATTATTAAATTTGGTTCCTGGGGATAGCCTGGGCAACTTAAATTATTTCAGTTTCTAAAATGTAGAAAAAAAATAAATAGAAGAGTTCAACAGAATAATATAAAATGTGCCCAGGGATCAGAATAATTGACCTAAAAAACATTAAAGATGAGTGTATTGTTAATTTACAGCAGTTACTGTCTTCCCCTTCATATAGCAACTGATTAGCATTGCATCCTTGCGATGGCAGCAGCTATTCCTGGCCAGTAAGCGTCTTCTGACTGGGCATGAAAGAGCTCTGGATGGCAGGTAAATGACTTGCTGACATGTTTCTAATCAGTCTTGGCAGCCTATTCCAAAGCTTAAAGCACTGAACAAGATGAAAGGAAAAGTAAGGAGGGCTAAGAAAGGATGAGAGAAGTTACATTAACGGCAAATAACCTGTTTTGAAAGCAAATCAAAGTGGCCAAAAGCCTAAGAAAAACTGTGCCCAGAGGTCCTGCTTCAATCATTTCCATTGTGATTTACATGAGTTAGAGAGAATCCTTGCTGAATTAACTTTGGGTTACAGCCAGGGAATTATTAATAATCCTCATTCAAAGTCCATGGACTTACTGGGAGTTTAACATGTGAACATGGCTAAGCACGTGTTTCAGCACTGTACTAAATAGAAGTAGTTCCCTGAATTATAACCTCAGTTTGTAACACACAAGGGTGCATCTACAGCAAGAAGCTCCACAATCCAGCTGACCTTTCACTACATAGTGTCCTATCACTACACTTCCTGACAAAGAGTCCCTCTCCTGCTCTCCTGTAGGCTCCCTTCAGATACTGGAAGGCTACTCTAAGGTCTCCCTGGAGCCTTCTCTTCTCCAGGCTGAACAGCCCCAGCTCTCTCAGCCTGTCCTCATAGGAGAGGTGCTCCAACCCTCTAATCATCTTTGTGACCCTCCGCTGGACCCGTTCCAACAGTTCTATGTCCTAAGTTGAGGACTCCAGAGCTGGACACAGTACTCCAGGTGCAGTCACAGTACTCCATGGATGGATTTCATCAGATCCCATGGACTTGTGCACCTTCAGGTTCCTCAGGTGGTCTAGAGCCTGATCTTCTCCTACTGTGGGCAGTTCTCCATTCTCAGAGCCCCTGGCTTTGCCTTCTGTGATTTTGACAGCGCAGTTAGAGCCCTTACTGAAGGACCTGACCTTCCATGGGAGAAGCTTAGGATAGTTCCCATTAGATGAACTAGGGAAGCAGCAACAGAAAGCCTGCAAGATTCAGGTAAGCATTGCCTCCTAAACGGATATATCTGTCAAAAAGACTTGCCTGCTTAAAATCAGGTGGGTTAACTGTTCAGCTGGGTCAGCACACTGAAGCTGACTGTGCACTAGACCTGTCTCTGGTCCTGCAATGCTGGAAATCCAACTCATGCCAAAAGGGCAGCACCATCCCTATCCAGCACTCCGATTAGGAACCTACAGGGCACTTGCATATCAGCTTTTTGCCATGTAGTGGCATGATATATTAACAAAAATTCAGAGCAATCCTGCTGTTATGAAGGACTTCCTTGTTTCCTTTGCATTGGTGTGATTCCCAAAGCAATGACATCTGGCTCTGCTCTTTTTGTCTAATCTGATGTATGCAAACTACTTTTTATTTCGCTTCTTACAGGCGGAACATTTCTTAGGAGCAGAAATACACTCATATTGACCTATGAGTACAGAAACATCCATTTTCAACCTCCCTGGTTGATTACCCATTCAGGTCTAGCCCCACTGTTAAACTTTGATAATTATCGATTAACAGACAGCATAATATTTCTATTAAAACAAATATTCAGGGAATTCTTAACTCAGTGATATTCAGTAGATTTGACTGACTTTTAGGGCTTTTGCCTCCCTGCTTGAACTATCACTGAAAGACTAAAGATATTAGATACAATTCTCTTATGTACTGCAGAAATATTATGAACAGAATAGATCAATCTATCAGTATTTTATTCAAATCTGGCTATCATCATCCAGCCAGCTTTCTCCAAGAAAACAACCAGCCACTGCTGGGACCTTTAACAGAACATCACGTCACTTTATGTCTGTATTTCCTTCTCTGATTTAAAACTGTCTTCCTGATCTACCCTTGAGATCTCAGCTTTATTTCTTCTCTTTTAAAAAAATCTTCAGAATAAAAATAAAGGCAACCCCAGAGGCTTCAACTGGGTTTCTTTTCATTCACTCATCTTTGTTTTCTTGACATAGCTGACAGCAGATTTGGGCTAACAGCTGTATACTCCTAGATTACTCTCAGATGCACAAGAAGAAAACCCAGAAAAGCAGATAAAAATGCCAATCTATACAGCCACAATGCAACTAAGCCTTCCAAACTTAACACCTCTATATTTTCTTTTAAACTTAGGAAAAGGGTGGTGACTGGAAAGAAGCGAAGACCAAAGACAACCATAAAGTGATTCAGGGAAGAGAGCAAGTAAAAGAGTTAAGAATAACCCAACAGGAAATATCATCAGAGTCTAATAGTTTTCTTTAAAAAAGCATAGATGAAATAAGTAAATTAATTCACAGCCTCAGAATACAGTCAAGATAGCAAGACAGTAAGAAATAGCCAGAAATTAAGGAAGATACAGATCAATTAATGTATCTGGTAAAGTATCTTAACAGTCAGCATTAAGATGGCAGTTGACTATATTCCCTGGGTAAATGACCAAGAGATCCTTATTACAGACATTCAAGAGGTTAAATATAGTATCAGTGAGAACATGTCAAAGACAAAATTCTCCAACACACAGAGGTCAACTATAAGGGCTGCTTTTGGTTGGAATAATATGCCCAGCATGCAATAAACCATGGCATGGGTCACTCTGAACTGGCAGAAAGCAAACTAGCAAAGCTGCAATAAATCCTTCTGCTTTCTGCCCTTGAATCAACACACCAGCCCTAGCTTCAGATTTTTCTCTCTTATAGCCATGGGCAACAACCGCATTTCATTTGTTTATTTTTGAAAGGTAGAAAATCACATTTAAGCCCACGCCTCAAATGTCAGTTTCTTAAGAAATAACATAAATAATATGAGACCTGACAAAATTATATCCGTCTGGTGCCCTGCCTTCGCTGTCGTTTTTCCCCTAGTTTGCAGCTCAATAACTAACTACAACTATTGTCAGGTCAGTGACTCTCTGCAGCAAAGACATACACCCATAAGTTCACTCATACACTCTATAAATTCACAGAGAAAGATGCAGAAAAGAAGTTCGTCTAGCCTTGTTTTACAACTGGAAAACAGAGGGAAGCATCAAAATTAAGTCTTACATTAAGAAAACTGCTTTACTGAACTGGATGAGACTTCTGTGTATGATTAAATGCTTTGATGGATGGTGCCATTAGCAATGAAAGGGGGGGGGAGGGGGGGGGATGTGTGGAAATCACCAAAAAACCACCAGAACAAACCCAAAATAATTTAAAACAATACAAACAATAGTGGCTTTTCAGAAACCAGGCTTTGGTTTTCTACATCTCTGAACAAAATCTTCACCTTCTGACTAGGCAACTTCTAAGGAAATACATTGAACATAATTAAAATCTCACATCAAATATTTTTAGATTCCTGATAAGAGTAAGGATGCTCACTGTAGTGATTTGGTGAAATATCTATTTAGAGACTTAAAATTACAGTCCTGGCAAGATGTATTTCAAGGAAGGACATGGCATCTGGAGTTACAGACTGCTTTCAAGAGAGACCACTTCTATCGGCAAATAAGAGTTAATGCACTTAGCACATTTTATACTCCATTTCAGCAAACACGTGGCTTACATCTAGTAATTACTTCCAAACATATAACTTATGTTCAATATCAACACTTAAGCCTTCCATGACAGTCTAAGGTATATTGCACAGCTAGATTACTTTAATGGAAGCTAAAAGGACTTTTTGTGGTTCACATCAGACTTATTGCTCAGTCGGGTAATTCTGGAAGTATAAATCACAGCCACAGGCTGTTCTCCTTGATGTTTCCCCTCTGCTCCTCACAGAAACAGCATCTCTGTCTCTCTTGTAAGACATAAATTGAGGGGTCAGACACTGGACAGTGGGGACCTGGATTCTTTGAGGAGTTCACCAGCACCAAGCATTCACCACCTGCTGTCACGCCTGGCCACGCAATGCACTTTTACCATCCTTCATGGCAACTTGTTACCAATGTTCCACAGGAGCAGTATGAAATGCAACTAATGAGTACATTAATTACACCCAGTTTAAATCAACCTATGCATTCTTTGTCCTACAAACCTTACCCACTAGGGTAAAGTTACAGCACAAATGCAGAATTAGGAATTGCCTCATACATGTTCCAGGCTTCAAATCTCTGCTGCCATCACTGACATCCCCTGCCTGTGCCATCAGTCTTGCTGCTCATCCACCTCTAGTAACCACTTACCCATGAGGTTAGGTCCTGCTATCTGCAATCTCCACTGTCCTTGAGGAAATACAAGGAGGCAACAGACAGACTTTTCTCCAAAGGAAAGGCATTAGTACAACTTTTGTAACTGTATTTTAAAAAATAGATAAGTGTTACCTTGTAAGGCCTTTAAGGTATATAATTTTAGTAAATTGACTGATTTTGGTAGCCTAGGTGTTAAATACTTTAAAAATTGACTTGAAGAGGTATTCGATGTAAACTGACTGCAGGTCAAGAAAGAAAAGTATAATGAAATACAGATTGCTTTGAAGCGAGGCTGAAAGCTGCAAGCCTTACCTCTCTGAAGACAGGCTCAGAAGGCTTCTCCTCAGCAGTCCTGCAGGACATACCCGACCAGCCAAGGTCTTGGGACTCAAGGGTCTGGTCTGCCTCAGCTCCTAGTCTCTTTAAGCATCAAGCTGTGCCGGTGAAAAAGACATCGGCCAAACAAAAGCAAAGGTAGTAGCAGAGTCTCTAGAATATTCCCCATAGCTATATTTGTCACCTTTCTCAGGTATGGATCAAAAATAAAGATTTATTTTTTCTGATCTTTTTTATTTAGCTCAAAAAGAATAAAAGAAAGTATCAAACGTAGCAGGAAGATGTCTGGCTGAAATACTTACAAAACTTTCCAAGCGTTTGAGATGAATGTGGGAGGTACTGCCACAGTTCTATCTGGGATATATTATTTTCTTTACTCTAGGATTATTACAGTATTTTCAGCTCTGCTTAACTGCCCACAAATTACATGTCCGCAAAGTCACAGTCTACAAATTAAGATGCACTTCTCTCAGAAACAGTGAAAGGTTCCATTTCCCCTTAATCAGTTAAGCACAGGGGTCAGACAGTTCTTAAATGTAAGAAAGCCAAGGCCAACCAGTAGGATGGGACAAGACAACTTCATAGGTCTTCACCATCTCGGTTTCTGACAGGTGACCCAGCAGATGAAATCTGTAGAACTGCACATCTACATTGGTAGTTGGATGCTAATGCTTCATGGCAGAAACCGTCTCCTTATAATTAAACTACAAGCTTATGTGAGCTAGAAAACAACCACTAATTAATTGTGGCAGGAAGCACATGCTTCTCTATTTCCTGATAATTAAGTAGCTCTGAATCAACCTTTTTTTTTTTNTTTTGTAGACTTTCCACAATCAACACCAACTATGTCAGAAGAAATCCTCCAGAAGAAAAAGATGTTGTCAAGCACTCCGGTAAGTTTGCCTGAGTTTGAATGTAACCCAAGCAAACTGCTACTGGCCCCTCTTAGAGCTATAACAAAGAATCTACAGACATTTTGCAGATCATAGGCCAAGAAGAAGGAAATGCCCTGAAAGTTTGGATTTGAAAAACTTTGTGACTTAGAGGGGGTTTAGATTTTTCAGAGGCAGGAATCAGTCTCATGAGAAAGTTATCAGCTACTTATACTGGAGGTTTCCTCTGTATGGATAATAGATACACCGTGACCTGCACGGAAAAATGCTCTTCAACACAAAACTTTTAATATAAAAAACTTGCAGATAAGTATTTGTAATAAAGGAAAACTTGACCACACAACGGATGATTGGAATCTTACAGCCAGCCACTGTGAAACCTCTCAAACCACTTTGATTTTTATTCTCTCATAGAAAGAACTCCACAGGTAGGAGGAAACAGGACATTCACTGATGACAATAATGCTATTCCTGTATGAAAAAAGATGAGATTTTGCCCACTGTTGGAATTCATCCCAGTTCACCAGCTGCCTTTTTAAAAATCATGAGTCATACTCCTGCTTGCCAAGATCTGACATACACCGGGCTGCTTCCCGGTTTCTATAGCTACATGGACTCTGGAAGGGACAGCTAGAAGAAGGAAAGGTAGCCTCAAGCTACCTTTCTACAGTTCTCCAGTACATATACCCTGGAGGGACTCTCTGATTTGAGGTTTTGCTTGCTCACATACTGCAGTTGTTGAGAAAGAAGTCCCAGAGGGCTTAGCTCCAGGCTTTGAAAGCTTTGTATTTGCTTTTAAATGTATTAAGAAAAGGCCACAGCTGAAATCCACATGGGTCCTCTTGTGTGTTTGTTGTGACTTGTTAACCAAACCTCCCAAAGGGAAGCCACAAGCCTTGGCTTTAAGGTACAGCCACAAAGACACATGCCTGGCACGGACAGACTGAATACACACAGATATTGCTGTAAAATCCTACAGAGATTACCTACATTTTGGGAAACTAAGTCTGGTATTGTATTTGCCTATTTCTGTCCAGGTTACCCTAAGAACATTTAACTGAGTTCAGAGTCACAGTGATGACAGTATCTTTCTTTGTGGCTTCTTTAACTCTAAAGTTACAATAGTTAAGGTTTCTTTCCCCATGTATACAAAGCTTCTTGAAACGCACAGAAGTCCCTCTGAGACTTTTAAGAATTTGATTCTTTATGGCTTGCAATGCAGCATTAGACCAAAGGTGGTCTCCAGAAGCTTCTTTTTAAGGTTCTCCAAATTCTTCTGGGCAAGGGTTGTGTGTGAGGCAGGATGTACACAGGCCTGCTAATCACTGACACAGAAGTGCCGAGTACAAACTCTCCCCACTGATTTGGCTCAAGCCATCTCAGACCTAGAAATGGATCTACACTGGCTGGCAGGAGTATCTTACTTGGCTGCCACAAACGTGCTGCCAATCTTCTTCCAGAGTTGAGCAAGACTTGGTACCAAGCTGAGTTTTCACCGCATCATGAAAAATCATTTCATTTCAAGGTGCCTGAATGTGTCAAACAAGTGGTATAAAACAGGTCTTTTGGTTTCCTAACCTGTATTTGCAAAACCATTAGGGAAAAGCATTATTTTCAGAAAAGGATCCAAACATTTTATTATCCTAGCCTATTTGTGTAGAACATTTTAGTGCATTCATTCATTTCTATTTACATATGAGTGGGAGAAGGGTTACATTTAGTTCACAAACAACATGTCTCAAAGCAAAGCATTCAGCTCCGGAGCCTACATGCCTTCTTAAACTCTATCTCCCTGTGGCCAGAGACTAAAGCCACGTAGTTAAACACATGCCCCTGCTCTTCATTTCTCTTTTCTCCCAGGACACGGCAGAGTGAGGAGGTTAAAAGCATTTCTCAGGTCATGGTACAAACACCCTCAGCTCTGTCAGTTCGGTGTCCTATGGTCAGGCAGAGCTTAGCAGGTAGGCTCATGAGTGATTTTGCTGCAGAGATATGAGAAAAATGAGAAGCATCAAGAAGATGACAAGTCAAGTCCTGTGGTTTTGAGATTTGAATGGCCTTTGATTAGGCGATTTCTCCTGAATCTGAGGAGCAGAATGGTTTTGGAACAATGAAACTCTCAACGCTACAGTGGCTTCCCTTTCAGCTCTCAGTGGTTTGCTATTGTGGAAATAAATCGGCATATTTGCATGTGAAAGCTCTCTGTTATAATCGCTGGGCTCAGGATGGATTGAGAACTAGCAGGTCTGGAAAGAGAGAAAGAATAGATTGCCCTTCAATAACATAAAAACAATTCTACACCTCACTTCTTGTCTTCACTCACCCGCAAAAAAAGAAGAAAAACTGAACACCTTCTCAGTTTTCAAGGGACAGAGGGAAAAGCTTTTCCTCTACTAGCCCTCTTAATGCTCAGTCCTTGAGGATTTCAGTTTGTGTAAGCCTCAAGAAAGAAAATGTAAAATAAGAGTTCCTATTCTGCAAATAGGCATAGCCTTGTCTTTCACTGGGCTGAGCAAAAGACTCTTCCCTTCAGTCTTCTGCTGTTTCTTCATCACAAACACTCTGGTTCAACTTGCAAGAATCTAAGTGCAGGGACTGTTAAATTCATATTCCATCCCTGTTTACACCTGGCTCCAAGGATGAATTTAAGGTAAAGAGCATCTTCCCTTGCTTTCCACTCCATATACAGCAGCTCAGCTTGATGTCAGAGACAAGTTGCACAAATCCAACAGGAAAAGAAAGGTCCTTTTTGAGCAGAGACACCATCCCCCTGGCTTGAAAGGGATCAGAACCCATTCTGAACCTGGACAATGCATTATGCCAGCACTTCTTCTCTCTTCCCACCTAAAACTGGTGATCTCGTAAGAAAAGCAGACTTATATACTAAGGAGTGTAGAGGTCAAACATTCCTCTTCCTGAGCCAGCTACAAAAGATTCTGGCCAAAGCTGGAAATAGACAGCATATACCCACTTCAAAATACATTGTGAAGCTTAATAACTGCAAAGAATTGGAATTACATCTAAAAAAGAAAAATCAGACTTTCTATACTAACTGGACAGAATAGTAAACCTTTTAGTAACAAGTCTAGATGCCAAATAAATCCCGCCAAGATAACCCTGAACAGAAGTGTAAAAAAATTCTAAACTAGCCCAAAGAAAAGGCAAAAACGGCTCACTGAATTACAGTGAGTTTCCACTGAACTTTGATTTTCTTAGTTGGGCAGGAGCTTCAAACTATAAAGTAACAGATCATAGGCAACCTCTGAAGAAACTCTTACATCCACTCTGTCTAGGCTAACACAGCTCTCAGACATCCACAGAGGATTAAAAGAAACAAGATTTGTCTGTGTCCCCCCCTATATATTGACTTCCTGATTATTTCTTTTTCACCTGTCAGGTGCAAAGGTGCTAATAAGCATCCACTATCATAAAATAATAGAATCATAGAATCATAGAATGGCTGGAGTTGGGAGAGACCTGAAAGGCTCCCTTCAGATACTGGAAGGCTGCTCTAAGGTCTTCACAGAGCCTTCTCTTCTCCAGGCTGAACAGCCCCAGCTCCCTCAGCCTGTCCTCATAGGGGAGGTGCTCCATCCCTCTAATCATCTTTGTGGCCCTCCACTGGACCTGTTCCAACAGTTCTATGTCCTTTCTCTGTTGAGAACTCCAGAGCTGGACACAGTACTCCAGGTGGGGTCTCACAAGCACAGAGTAGAGGGGGCAGAATCGCCTCCCTCAACCTGCTGCCCACACTTCTTTTAATGCAGCCCACAACATGGTTGGCCTCATCTTCCTTGTCGCTCTGACCAGGTGGTCTGTAGCAAAACCCTACTATAATATCACCTGCCCCTGTGCTCCCTTTAATCCTAAACCATAAGCTCTTTGTTAGGTCTTCTTCCATTCCCAGGTGGAGCTCCACACACTCCAGCCAGTCTTTGACAGAGGGCAACACCCCCTCCACATCTGCCCTGCCTGTCCTTCCAGAAGAGTCTATAGCCCTCCATTCCAACACTCCAGTCATAAGAGCCATCCCACCAAGTCTCAGTAATGTCAATTAGATCATAGCTCTGGAGGAGTGCATGCATCTCTAACTCCTCTTGCTTGTTCCCCATGCTGCATGCATTTGTGTAAAGGCACTTCAGCCGGGTGCCCAAAGGGGCTGACTTCTTTGCTAGAATGGCTCCATTTCCTTTGTGTTACTCTTCAGGTGGCCTACGTATGCAGTGTTTTGTTTGTGGTCCCCAGGTTCCTTTTACCTCCAGAAACTCAGAAGTAGGCCTGACATTGTGTCATCCCCCCCTTCTCATCTAGTTTAAGGACCTGTGGATCAAGCCTGCAATCTTCTGCACTAGAACTGTTTTACCCTTTTGAGAGAGGCATCATTCATTTCCTGTAAACAGATCCAGTGCTGTATATGCCAACCCACTGTGAAAGAACCCAAAGTTGTGGTGGTGACACCAGCCTCAGAACCACTTATTAACTGATTCTATTCATCTACTCCACTCCACATCATCACCTGCCGCTGGAGGGAGCAAAGAAAAGATTACCTGCACCCCAGAGTCCTTCATCAAGCCTCCCAACTCCCTGAACTCTCTCTTTATTGCCTTTGGGCTTCAAGCTCCTGTCTCCTCTATACCTACATGGAGTATCAACAGTGGATAACAATCTGAGGACCTTATCAACCCAGGAAGTTTTCTCGTGACATCCTTCACCTGGGCTCCAGGAAGACAACAGACCTCCCTCTGAGGAGGGTCAGCCCAGCATATTGGGCCCTCTGATGCCCTCAGAAAGGAGTCCCCAACACCTATAACCCTTCGGGTTTTAGAGGGGGGGTGTATTGATCCAAAGTGTATTCTTTTTGACTGAGGAGGCACTCATGTGACAGAGTGCTCCTTGCCTACTTCTCCAGAGGGGTCACCTTCAATCAGAGATTCATATCTGTTACTAAGAGGTACTTTATAGGATGAGATGGGTAAGATGGGAGGTCATCTGCTGCCCCAACTACAAACCTGCTTCCACTCACTCTTTTCTATCACACTTTTACCTGCCCTTTCTTTCACACTTTTGTCTTCAGCCTGCCCAGGGCTGCCTGCAGGGGCTCCTAGACCCTTGCTGCTTTTCTCCCTACTGCTCCTCAGCCTTCAACTTTCCCTTTCAGGCCTGCAACCACACTGAGCAGACTGTTGACCTGCTCACATCTTATGCAGCAGGTCTCACAGCTACCATCTGTAACTAGCAAAAGGTCCTGGCACTCACTGCAGCCCATCACCTGGAGAGCCACATGTTTCTGTGGAAGCTCTGTCTGGGTTCCCACCTCCGTGCCAGTTCAGGATGCACGCACAGCCTTCCTGCGGGTTGATACCATGACTAAGCTTCTATCGAAGGGGTTAACGACCACCAGGAGGCCTCACCTGTCAAGCCAACAGAGCCCCTGCTTCCCCCGCATCCGCCGATGCTCCGCGTCTCCAGGTGCCCCCCGAGAGGCGCTTTTATAGGCGGGGGGGGCGGTGGCTCCGCCCACGCGGGCTCCGCGCCCCGCCCACCAGCTGCCCGCCCGGGGGTCGGCACCGAGCGGGCGCCTTTGCCGGCTCCCAGAGCCCTCAAAAAGAGCTCCTTGTCGGCCCTTTTGCGGGTTTTGTGCCGCGCCCCCTCCCCGCAGCGCCTCCTGCCCCCGCTGCAGCTGCTCCCCTCAGCCACGGGACCGTCACCGTGGTTGCGGCTCGTTTAAATTTGCCGCCGATGGTGCTGCCTGCGCCCGCGCCCCTCCGCACCCCGCCCGCAAGCGGCCGGGTTTGGGCACCGATCAGGAGCCTTTGCCGGCTTCCAAAGTCCTCAAGAGCTCCTTGCCGGTCCCTTGGAGGTTTCCAAGTGTGTTAGAATAATAAGCTATAGTAACCCCTCTAAAAGCTTCTCGCATAAAGGTAATGGAAACAAATCCAGGCTGAGGCTACTGTCAGAAACACAACAGATTGCTGATGGAAACAGATAACCCTTATAATGACTCTGCCTCCTGTTATTTCAAAAAATTATTCATTAAAATATGGTGTTTATTGCTCCAGATCTTGTACCATCACCCTTCATTATCTAAGTCAAGCTGTGTACCCTCAGCTAAAAGCACCGTCTTCCACATGTTTTATTCCTCCTGGTAGCCAGCCGTGGTAAACTGTATACGCAAATGATATTTACTGGGGACTTGGGGATTTATTTTGCTTTGCCGGAATTGCTGTGCTTTGCACGCCATGATTCTGCCTCCAGTGTTCAGCTCCTGCTCAGCTGCAGCCACAGATCACTTCAGGCTTGTTATTCTAATGGCATGTGACTAATGCTGCTCAGCTGGGGCGTTTCAACCAAGTACTGGAAAGGCACCATGCTATTTCTTCCTCTTATTGTGAGGATCTTTTCCTATGCTGGTAGAGCATACTTGGAAGATTGAAGTGAAAAATGCCAAAACAAAATGAATAGAGAAACAGGAAGGGAACTATTTGCCCTTTTTTTTTTCTTCTTTTTTTTTTTCTTTATGAGGTTATTTTAAGCCTTGTTTGAAATAGTTTTTCTTTCTTCCTGTCATCAATAATACAAGCCTTTGCTAATGCTTTATAATAAATAAGACTAGTCCAAATTACAAATTTTTATCATTTGTGTTGGCAAAGCTCTCAAGAAAGATGTGGTCTCTGCTTTTCCTGTCAAATTATTAAGGCTAATAGCATGGGAACTTGGCTCAGCCATTTATACAGCACAGGTTTTTCAAATGATTCAAGCACCAGAAACACTATTCACCCTATACAATTTTACATACTTTAAATCACTAAACAAAGCATATTCACAATTTGGAGCCTCTGTCTTGATAGAGAGAAAGAGCCATATCCAGAAGAAAACCCATCTCACCATAGATCTTTACACTTAAAAAAAAGCAACTTTGTCTCCAGTGACTACAGTGGGCGTATTTGCTTTCAGTTTCCAGGTAAGTAGTACTGATATAAAGCACAATTTGTAGCCTGACCAGGAGACTGGTGTTTTTCAAAACACATAAACCAGCACTCTGTCAAAAGCTGAACAGGCTATCTGAGGTTTCTTTATAAGAAAAAGTTCAATTTGCAATACTTTTTAAGGCTCACTTTTTGTACCAAAAGGAGGAAGTGTCCAACCAACTTATGGACAGACCTATCTTCAGGCTGCATTTCAGGTGCTTGAAGATACTGGGCATATGGAAAATCACACATTTTTTCTTCATTGAGACAGGGACTTTCAGCATGCCAAAGCTGAAGTATTTAAGTT
Source organism: Pedionomus torquatus (assembly GCA_013398155.1). Taxonomy (NCBI): domain Eukaryota; kingdom Metazoa; phylum Chordata; class Aves; order Charadriiformes; family Pedionomidae; genus Pedionomus; species Pedionomus torquatus. The sequence continues at coordinate 141,455 of VZRU01008442.1, forward strand.
AAATGGACACTCCCTGATGACCTTCACAAATATTAGTCCCATTCCCCAAATTTACAGGAGGTGATTCCACCGCTCTACATTGCTCTCGTGAGACCCCACCTGGAGTAGTGTCCAGCTGTGGAGCCCTCAGCACAGGAAGCACATGGACCTGTTGGAACAGGTCCAGCAGAGGTCCATGAGGGTGATCAGAGGGCTGGAGCATCTCTCCTATGAGGACGGGCTGAGAGAGTTGTGGCTGTTCAGCCTGGAGAAGAGAAGGCTCTGTGAAGACCTTAGAGCAGCCTTCCAGTATCTGAAGGGAACCTACAGGAGAGCTGGAGAGGGACTCTTTGTCAGTAAGTGTAGTGATAGGACAACAGGTAATGGTTTTAAATTGGAAGAGGAGATTTAGACTAGATATTAGGACAAAAATTCTTTAGCATGAGGGTGGTGAGACAGTGGAACAAGTTGCCCAAAAGAGTTGTGAAGCCCCATCCCTGGAGGTGTTCAAGGCCAGGCTGGATGGGTCTTTGAGCAACCTGGTCTAGTGGGAATTGTCCCTGCCTAGGGCAGGGGAATTGGAACTCAAATGATCTTTAAGGTCTCTTCCAACTCTTACCATTCTATGATTTTAAATATCTAGACAACTACAGCATTTGTCTTAGCACTATTTCACTAGCTAGTTAAAAATAGGACAAATTTATGTATAAGCATACTAGAGGCCACCTGAAGGTACCTAAATTAAATATTAAGTGACCATAGGTTTTCCAATCCAACTTTAAGCGGAACCTTCATACTGCCCTCAACCCAAGCCTTTCAGAAAAGCTTGAAATAAACTTCCTTCCATTCTAAAACTTCAGACTTTCCTGTTCCCAGTTCTTTCAATTAATCTGAAATCAGAGACTTTCACATGTGACTGGTGCTTTTCATACAAGGAATCGTGTAACCTTGTGGCTATTTAAAAATCTTGTGGTGTATACTTTCCTTGTTGAGTAAATATCTCTAGTGAAGGTGGATTTTACTGGAGATGGCACTGAAAGTTTACATTCATAGAATCATAGAATGGTTAGAGTTGGAAAGGACCTTGAAGATCATCGTGTTCCAACCCTCTTGCCATGGGCAGGGACACCTCCCATTAGACCAGGTTGCTCAAAGCCCTAATAATAATTCAACTTTTAATAAATGCAAGTAGAAGCAGAAAATAAACTGAAAATAAACCAAAACAACCCCCCTCAACTGTATCTAGGCCATGTAGATGGGAAATAATGATGGATGGCATTGACCCTAAACAAGGTCAGTCATAAGTTGTTAAATGTCAAATACCTACAAGGTTAGGTTCAGCCTACCAGGCTGAAATAATGGGTAAAGATTTTTGCCATCTTTATGTCCTCAGTAGTAAGTATCTGTCCCCAGACACATGTAACTAATTAAAAACTGGCACAAAATGAATTATCAGCTGGTGGATTTGTCTGCCCTTATTTAGATAGGCAAGGAAAGGTCAACGTACAGCATATGCTGTTATGTGCAGCAAAGATGCTGCAATTGATTAGCACTCCTGACTGCCCATGAGGGTGCTGTAGAGCCCCACAGACTGAGTTCTCTGAGAAGAGCAAGACTGCACAGAGGTGTACAGTTCAGGTCCTCCCCCCGCTCCCTCTCTGCAGCACGGCAGTTTAACCAAGCAACTGAGCTGGAACGAGACTCCAGAATTACAACCAGAATAAATGTGTGTATAATCGAATTGTCAAAACAGAAGGGAGCGTATCTCCACAGCTACATAATACAGACAACATCTTTGATGCGCCGGCACTTGTGCAGAACAGGAAAGAAGGGAAGCGGTGTCATGCTTTGGGCAATGAGTTTATAGGCTTAGTGCAGGACACGGCTGTGTTGTTAGTATTAACTACTTGTTGTACCTCTATTTTATGAGTATTGGTCTGATATACCAACAAACTAAGTGAAGTACAAACTTTTCCCACAGAGCCTTGAATCAGCAAGTCTAATTCCTCCTCTTGGAAAGAGCACTCTCAGGTTTAAGAGGTTACTTCAGGCTCCATATACATTGAATCTTTTACTTCTCTGATAAAATTGCTGGTGACACATCTGAGTAAATGACAGCATGGTGTCCTCCTTTAGTCACTGTGTCACAAGAAATTAACACTCTACAGCTGGCAAAAAGAAAGGATATTTGCTAAAACAATGTTTAGTGGGAGTTGACTCACAGTGCAGGTCTTAGGCTCAAATCCTGCCATATGGTTGGTTTGTTACAGCTTATACCTTCTAGACACTGGAAAACATAATTTCTGTTCACCCAAATGCCCTCAGATGGTGATGATCATGCTTTTTGCAAACATTGTCTAGTTCTGAAACATTGCTCCAGCAAAACACTCAGCACCGTATGCTGTTCTTTTTTGCCTCTTGCGTATGCATTTACTCCATGTTCATTTTTAGGAGTTAGCAGTCATCAGAGACTGGGAACCTAAAAAGTTTCAAGGTAGATCAGACATACCACATTTACCTTGCTCCCACATGCCCAGTTCTACAGGGAAATTTAAGACCAAAAGTTACTGATCCTCCCAGAAAGCTAGAAAGAGCTTTGCCAACGTATACTCTCTAGATTATAAATTAGGAGTGGAGGAGGACTAACACAGCTGGGAGAGGGACCCAAGGAAGCTGGTGGATCACAAAGGACCATGAGAAGTAGGGATGGAGCTCAAGAAGGCTCCTAAGAAACAAGGGAGGTCTTACCATCTGGATATAACATGACAGATCGACTGGATAAATTTAGAAATACTTTTACTTTAAAGCAAGTGGCATGTAAAATAGCATGCTGGGAGAACAGAAAGCAGTCATTCCTCTCCAACCCAGAACACAGTGTCATTCACATCTTGGTCACATAGGCGGACAGCTTGAACCTCAACAGTGCCTGCACAGTAGAGAAAGAAGAAAAGAGGGATAGTGAGAGGTGAAAGACTTTCCCCAGGGCACATGACCCATCAGTAGCACAGAAAGTATCCAGCCTTCCTGCTGTCTTCACCACTCAATGGTGCTGCCATGTGATTTGGGATCATCTTTAGTGATTAGATATTTGAAAAACCCTCAAACTGTCTCAATGTTTGAAGTCAGCCTGAGCTAGTGAGATCACTGGAACAACTCTGAGCATATTTTTATTTCTTCCCCATGAACTCTCTTATTGCTGCGCTCCACAGCTGTCCTTTGAGGAGCATCTAGAGCCACATGGTTAGGGATGGGGTGGGACAGGGTTAATCCTTTCTTCTCAGGAAGCATTTAGTCTGGTAATGGAAAATGTAAAGATAAAAGCAGCTGCCATCAGCGCATTTTCTTCCATATCAGCATCTGAATTCACTGTAGTTCACTGAGAGCTGGGCCTGGGTTGCTTTTCAAGGATGCAATGAGCAGTGTCTAATATCCTCATTATGGTAACTGCTCTCAGACATATTTCGGCATCTGAGCATATCATGTCACTTTTATGGCTGTGTGCATGTGAGGCAGGCAGTTGCCAAGCAAACATCCTTAATGTATGTGCATCTTCTTCGGCATAATAAGGGCCCACACTGATCCCTTCTCCGCTCCAAGAGCTTCAGCAGTTTCAGAAGTGTTTTTGCTCAGTGCACCTCCCTCCCCATGAGACCCTCATTAAGGTGTACACCTGCAGTGGCTGCAGGCCAATCTTCTGCTCTGCAGTCATTAGCTCATTCCAGTGCACTGTGATTGCACAGGTACACAGCAGATGCCATTATTGGAGCAAGCATTTACCAGCAATTAAAACACAATAGCTTTAGAGCTTATCAAGGTGTTTCCTTTTTGGAGGATTGCTTTGTTTATTTCCATATTCATAAGCAGAAATAGATGCAATCCCTGTTGACAAACATTGACACCTCACCTAATATATCCGTTACTTTGCCTCTTGGGCGTTATTGAGCCTCCCAAACCGTCTTTGTATTTCCATTATCAAATTATCTTCTTCACACTATTTTACATGCTGCTTCTCTTCAGAAATGAGTCACACACATACCATTTATTTCCCCTCTATCACAAGTAGAGTGGCAAAGTAACATTATTGTAAACCCAGCCTTCTAGGGTTTACTCTGCTGGTGGTGAAGACTATGTTTCTGAGGTTGGCTTATCACTTCAACATACCATTACAGGTGTTGTACAACAACAGGTATATATTCCTCGCCCTCCTCAGTAATCAGCACAGCTGAGAGAGGTCTATTTTATTCTTGATCAGAGCATTCTTTGAAGCAGATTTTTTTCTCTTCTGTAGCCTTATAGACACAGTAAATTCATACTGCCTCAGTCGTCAACGAGCAATTTCGTCTTTGGGGGAAGTCTGTGTGCTACCACGCACAAAAATAACACTCCAGGAACAGCTCCTCCAGGAAAGGTTTAGCACCTGAAACCTACCACAAGAATTCAGCCTGCACTTTCTGGCAGAAAGCTAACTCTCATTACACACGGACAAGACTTACACAATGTATTCCATATTTTCTTGTATCTTTTGTATGTCATTAAGACTGCTGGATGTCAATTGCTTTTATTGCTGCATTTGTTACTAAATGCATCTAAGAAAGACAACAACAACCAAGCTGGACTTTCAGAACAGAGAATCACAATCAGCAATTTTGAGAGAACTGGAAATTAAAGAAGGAATCTCCTTCAGATCTGTGTTGGACTCTGGGGCTAAGACCATTGTTAAAAAAGGAAAAAAAAAAAAACAAAACAAAAAAACCCCACTCCTTGCTGCTTTTAATTAAATTCTTAAAGACTCCCCTAGGTCCAGCTGGCTCCACTGAGTTGTCATCTTCAGATTCTCTACATAGTATCAGTGATGCATCATTTATGGAGGTGTATTTGCTTAAGAGTCGTGCTCGTTAAAATTCAATTACAATGAAACCATATAATCCCTCATTGTAATAACCTGATAAAAAGCCTTTAACTACCACACCACGTGCCCATTTAGCAAGGAAATTGTCTCAGCAAAGAACACAGTCCTAATTTAGCAATTAGGGTGCAGTTTGTATCAGGCTATTTCAATAAGATTGGAAGGCAATTTACAAGGTAGTTTTGCTCATTGCAAACTATTAAAAGCATGTCAATAGTGAACAGAATTCCCAGTGCATGTCTGGGTAGACAATGATGTCTGTGCATTTCCAAAAGTAAAGAAGCTACCATGAAGAAGATCTTCTATTTGTAGTCATATTCGTGAAATCAACGTATTACATTTTCTTTTTGTGCTAAATGATGAAGAGGGTATATGTTACAGGAGTGTATTACAAGATGAACCATATTCCTATAGTCCAAGTGAATTCTCCTTGGCTTTGAACTCCTTGATTTTTTGAAAGTTTAGATGTGAATTTTACGATCAAATTCTCCTGGTAGTATCTTTGAAACACCCAGTAACATATAAGCTTTCTTGACTGTTGACTGTTCCCTGAAGAAAGAGCTGTGGATTGGATGTGTTTGTTTTACCATCTGCTTGTCTCTCTGATTGACTTTCCTAGATTTATTAATCATGAAAAGACCACACCCTACAAAGCTTTCCATGCTTTGACTCAACGATGAAACTAAATTTTGGCAGTGCAACAGGAATATTTGTTGAGGGGTGATACTGATGCCATGAACTGCGTTCATACAAGCTCCCAGAGGGTTAACATGATAGTCTCTGCACTCTGGGGCTTTTATCATCAGATCAGGTGATAAAAAGACATGTCTATGCAGCTTGCTTTCAGTACCCCTTACTATCGGGAGTAGTAGCTCTTCATTACTGTGATACATTGGAAGCAGTAGGCCACTGCAAATCAAAGCTAAAAGCTAAAAGGTCCCCTAGAAACAGAGTTAATGATGTGCTCCCAAAGTTTCCAACACATAGAGACCTACTAGTGCCCTTTGTCAGTGTAGTGGAGTAATAAGTTTCAAAGTCTACGGTTCAAGATAGCTCCAGGACTTCAGCTATAAATTGGGGAAGTTTCAAATTAAGATTGGTGGGGGAAAAAATCCAACGGAAAGTAATGCTATCCTGATACTTAGTCTCTAGCCCCAAGTAAAGCCAACATTTATCTGGATCAGAGTCCAATGCAATCAAGACAAGCTGGTTTTATGGTGTCTTTTCACTTTGTCCATGATTAGGCTGTGCAGAAGCTGGACTCTTCCCTTGGCTTGTTTTGTTTTGTTTAAATAATGTTTCATGACAGTTTTCAAAAGACCTTTCACAGCAGTCAGTCAACGAAGAGCACCTCCATTCTCACGGGGGTGTTTCTGATCCCATACCATTGCTGGGAAGGCAGCATAAGGGTGCATCAGGAATGAGGATACAACTCTGAGGTCGTTCAGAGTGTTTTTTCTTTGTATTCCTTCTAGCTATCTTTCAGTTTATATTTAAACCTTCATTTTGATCCACTGCTGTTCATTTTGCACTAAGTGCTAATGGTTTCTCTAGAAGTATGTCTTTTACTTGTACGAATTATTTTTATCTCATACTGTCTCTTTGCCATGCCAATCAAGTGAATTATTAGCTTGCATTAATGAAATTCATATTTTAATTTCCATGGTATTTTTTAAATATGGAATTGAAATTCTATTTGTTATTTTATAAGTGTTTGTGTAGAAACATAAATAGACTGATAGTGTGCTGTCCTCATGCGTGATATCAGAATAACGTAAAGGGTTACCAGCAGTAAACTGGTACTGAAACTACCCTAACTAAACAGCTAATTAAATTAAACCTTTGTGCATGTTTAGCTACACAATTTTATGTGCAAAAGTATTACTACATCCGTAAGCACCCATATTTTTCCTTCAGAAAAGGTGAGCTGCTTGGCAAACACAGAGTTGATTTAGCAGCAAGCCAGTGGTTCACCACACGGTGATTGACTCTGAGGTTTAAATATTATTCACAGAAATGAAGCTTTCATTTACAAACTACTAATAAAACAAAACAAGAACTTCCCTTACACATCATAATGCAAAAAATGCTCTTGTCAGACTCTCTCTGTGGGTTTGCTCATTTTTGCATCTGAAACAGTAACAAAAAGGAAAATATAAGATGCATCTACATAATTACCAAAGTTTTGACAGTTCTGAATCAAGTCATTGTGGTCATACAGTGCACTGCTCAAAGCACAGAAAATCAAGCAGACTGTCTTGCTTTGACATTTATCAATGACTCAGTGAATTCCTGTAGGCACAGCTCTAGGGATCCCAGCTCCCTAGGATCTCTGCTGATCTCTGCTGAGCTCCTGTGATAATGATGTGCAACTGTGCCTGTTGAGTCTTTGCTCACGGTCTTGCAAGGTTTAAGTGATGTTCTTTGAAATTTGCAAATGCAGACTACAAAGATATAAAACTATTTGAAAATAGCTTATCAGAAGCCATATAAACCATGACTTGTCTCCACCCTACAGCCTAGAAATTCTCGACTCTTGTTACTTTTTCTCTGTCTCCAGTGGCCTAATAGAGATTTCTACTATTGCATCCATTCAACGATTGGTCAAAACCGACTCATAACATGATCTACCAGGGAGCAGCATGACCAGGCTTCTCAGGGAGGGTGCCAGTAAAGCTGGCAGGGCAGTGCCCTCACTGGCCAGGACACAATCCCATAGTACCCGAAGGAGAAGAGCAGAACAGGTCTGGTTGCGGTGGCCTCGAACACAGACAACCGGGCCACTGGGAAAGTGGGAGAAGACATTGCAATTTCTGAGGGTACACTTGGTGCCTGCTTCCAGCCTGTACAAAGAGCCCAGGAAGCGTGCTGTTGTGAAATCCCATTTATGAAATAGCTTTGTCTCTCCAGCCTCTGGGCACTACATAAACACATACAATGAGCAGGCAAATAGCTACAGGGTGACCTATAAAGAACTGTAGGGTTTATTCTGCTACACACCTGTGATAATCAGCAGCCAAAGCAGCTGTATAGTACTCCAGTCTGTACAAGTTCCCAGCACATCACTGACTGTGGTATAAAATACTGCTAGTGTCCTGGGTTTGGGCAAATTTTTTCGCTAGGCTTTTATATACTAGCTTATCCACCTACAAAATGCTGCAGGCAGAAGGGTTTAGGTCCTAAGCTTATTTTTATTTTTTAAATGGATTTGAAGACCACGAGTGAAAGATGCAACTGAAGGGGTCACTTACCAAAGCTAGCACTTGATTTGAAGATGTAAAATGGAAAGACCTGAGAGCTGGGCAAGAAACAAAGAGATGCATAGGTTGGAGCAGGGAATGAGAGAGGATGTACAACTGCAGTTGTTCCTGTTGGTGAGATTCATTAAAAAAGGAAAAGATAGGAAATGGGAGGCTGCCAAAATGGGCAGGCCTAACTGATTACATCAAACAAATTACCTCCCCACAGTGATTTATGGGCTAATCTCTTACCAAGAGCACAACTTATCAGTGAGTAGCCAGTACAATTAGTGCTGCTCCATGAATCACTCGCAGTGCTGGCGACTCTGCAGGACTTTCACGCACAGTTTGTTATTACAGCAAATGAAAGGTTTGCTTGGCCCTCCTTTCACCCGGCCCAGGAATTGCTGCTGAGGGCTGAAGATCAGATTAGCAGGTTTCTGCAGCCTAAGCAGGGCTCGGCTTAATTGCCAGGTCTGAGCCAAAGGGCCATACAGAAGGGCATAAACTGAGAATATGGCTTACAATTCCATGAGCAGGACAAGTAACGTACCCAGAAATGGAAAACTAGGTTTGGCTAAGGAGCCCTGCTAAGAAGGGACATGTGTCTACTGAACATGAGCTCACTTTCTTTCTGTCTTGTCCTATCTTAACAAATTGAGGCCTGAAAAACAGAGAGTTTAATGTTTTTAAACTGGAAGAAGCGGGTATATGTATTTGCTGTCCACCAAATTAATGGAAAAATATTCCTCAATGACATAAATCATAAGTCTTAAAATGTTTGAGATACCTTAAAAAAGTAACACAAGCAGCTGGGGGTCTGTAGAGAATTCAGACTAATGTTTTAAAGCATAAGGGAATCACTGCAACAGGAATGAAACAGCTGACTCCCCTCCATTCTTGCTATTATATATGCTCACCAAATTGACTGTAATTTAAAAGACCATAATGCCTGGTTTACATTACCTGAGTCAGACAGAAGAACTGTTTTCACAGCTTACAGGATAGTGGTTACAAACTTTACTGTCCAGTATGGTTCCTGAAGAGACATTTTCAACAACATCCATTTTGTAGAAGAGGTTTATTCTCTTTCTAGGATTCTCTGAGCCTGTAATAATGCCATTAGTAAATCAGGACCTAAGTGTGTATAGGGAGTGTTTGGATGACAGTTTTACCTTATGGAGATAAACATCAGTCTTAACAAAGAGCAGGGCTCCTTCTTTTCACTTCCTTTCTGCTCCATTAGTGTCTAAATCCTTTAGTATTAAACAGGTGCCTTTGTCAAAGAAATATAGCAGAAGAGTACGATTTGACTTTGTGCTGCATGTGAAGTAGCTCAGAGCAGCAGCACTGATGAAGGAATCAATACAGGGGCATTGATAACAGGATGAGTGGGAAGTCTTTCACACTCCGCAGGTTTCCTCTGGGATATGTGCAGCTGCTGTGCAAATGATTGTTCATACAATGGTGTTCGCTGCAAGCATGCAAAGCGATGCAGAATTTATCCTCTTTATTCTTACCCTTCCATATAGCTTCATGGCTCCCTATGGTCTGTAGGCCAGGTGTAATGGTCTTTGAGCCCAGAATGGACTATCAGCAAAAACAGGGGCCTTGATCCTATTTCTCATTGCACAGGAGTGGAAGGAGCAACTTAGAAGTCAGCAGGATAAGGGTTTTGTCTTCATAGGAACTAGCAGGTAATGTAGGCAGTATCTAGAAATAAGAGCGCTGGCAGGACACACAGAGTGCTTACTGGAAATCTTGTCCTAGAGGGCTTCTTGGGTGTATCTTTTCAGCAGAGGAAAGGGAGGAAAAAATACCCATTTTTGTAGCAAGTTCCTCCCCTTCACTGACATTTGCCTGGATCAAAGGAGTGATCATCCTCTGGACATATGGCAGTAACAGTCTTTCCTATTAATTCTTGCAAAGCTGAAACAGGCTGTGTCTAGACACTACGGTTGAAAGTGTGCAAGGACAGGGATCCAGCACCTTGTTTGCAGTTTGCCATAAAACTGGGCTTACAGCATCTGAAGTGGCATGGCATCCGTTGACATTAGAGCAGGGCTCTGCATTTTTACCATTGAGCATTTCTTGCTATTAAGTGGGAGAAGATTCCTGAGATGAATTTCAAGTATCTGGTATTTCAAGAAGCTGATTCCTATGCCTAATGTCCAAAGGTCTCAAAGCCCAATCTGAAGACGTATTGTACACTCTTTGACCCCAGTTTCATCCCATAATGCAACAGTTCCTAATTTATTTCAATGTGATTACAAGGGACACTGAGTGAAGTCTGGCTTTGAGTTGACATGGCAAATGATGACAGAAATGTCAGCACTAAAATCACTGACCCAAAGTAAAAGATTGCTCTTTTAAACATCTCAGGATTGACCTAATCCCTGATGCCCTCATGTAGATTCCACTACTGAGTGTGATCTGCCCAGCTCTCACCATATTTGGCAACTGGATCCACAAAATGGAGAACTTCAGCCTCCTTTTTGAGCCTGTACATTTCCAGGCTCGAAATATTTTTGAGGAGTGTCTCGTGACTTTAAACCAGGCATCAAGGCAAACGACAGCAAATCTGTTCTGAGACTGTAATGGTAGGGGGGAAGGGAATATAGCGGAGGTAAATGCCTATAGCTTGTAAGTGTAATGCCATTATTTGTACGTGATTTCCATTGTCAATAAACATCTGTGTCCCAGTTCTAATTCTGCCCTTGAGATGATGGGGCATCACCAGCTTTTCAACACTTTCGTAAGGTGATTTTCAATGATTGCCTCAGGAACTCTGCCCCAGCTCAGAACAACTTTAGGGAAGCAGGAAGAGTCAAAATTCAATAGCAAATCTATGCCATTTGTTCCTGAGGATATGAGTCATGCTAGTCTTCTCTGAATGCCTAACATTAAGAGCTTTCAAGCCTAAGTCTGGTCTCTGTGTATTTGTGTAATGCATACATCCACTGTCTACTGAGATGCACAGGAGCCATACAAAGAACAAATTGGCCTTGTCATCTTTGAGAATTACAAATACAGATATCTGCAAATGTCTTCACTAGTAAGTCCATAACAGTTACAAAATAATGAATTAATGAACAACTATTGAATATGTATAGTAAAAGAAACAGGTCCTACTGATTAAATACTCAAACACAAAATTTAATTTAAAAAAAAAAAAAAAGGAACTTTTCACATACCTCAAAACAAACCTGCAGAACATCATGCTGCAAGACATTGTGGAGGTCAAAGAAAAAGTTCAAAAAACGAGACACATTTATTGAACCAAGTCTTTTGCGGTTGATTAACCATCATGGTCTACTGACAACATTCATCTCAGTAAGTCCTTAAGTTAAAGTTTATTTGCACTCAGGTGGGTGTATTCCAGGAAGAAGTGAGCCATACTGACACTCTTCTAACATGCTGCAGATGATGGAGATGGGATAGTGACTTACAAAAAATGAAGATCTCACCAAGTACAATTGTGTCTGTGTTTTGTAGTTCCTAGATTCAGTACTCAACATCCTTTCCCTCACCAGCTTTGAAAATGCCAGATGTAATATTCCTGTTTTCTCTTCCTCTGCTAGACAGCTGCTGCATTCTTTCTCCAGCAAGAATTTCACTGTGGTCTGATGCCATATTTTGGGCTACTGTAAGGGCTTCTAGCCCTAAGAGTAACAGGAATTATTCATTGTGTGCTCCAAAGCCCAGCATTTGGCAGCTGTGTTCTGTTGTTTTTCCTCCACTGGTTTCAGAAAAGATATCTTCTGGCCACTGGCATTTCAAATGCAAATCACTGAAAAGAATCCATGTCCTCAAGGGAAAACAAAGACAAACAATTAAGCATGTGGTCCTATAATCTTCAGTATCCCTAGTCAGCACATTGAAGTGCAAAGAAAAAAGCCATAATTTGAGCTGAAAAGAGTGGAAGTGGTATGGTGGATGGACAACACAAGACCAAAATTAAGTGAATTCTCTTGTATTTACATAATACTAATTTCTAGATTACAGACCTATTTTGTAGGCATGGTGCATATGCACTGCCTTAAACCCATATCACCACAATAGTGGTCACCAGTTTTATTCCTTTATTACCTCAGAAGATCACAGTACAGGGAGGTGACAAATAGGCCTATCTCAGGGGGATCTAAAAAGTGCTTTTTTCTTATTTGATTACTTCTTTTCCTTGTACAGAGAGACACTACGCACAGAACTAAGTGAGCATTAAAGTGTGAAATTAATTTCTGATTGTCAAATAAAGAGGAGGATGGGACTATATGAGAACAAAGTCTATTCATAGTGAAGTAGGGACTTCAGAATACCTCATGTTATTTTCCTCTGTCAGTGCCATTGCACCTACAGGACTACCAGCTTCCTCTATAAAGCATTTGTTCTTTCAGGCATCAGCTCAGACTACATGACCCAGCTGTGGCAGCAATCAGACCTCACTCTGGCTCCAGCTTCAAAACCCTTATCAGGAGATAAGAGTCTGTTACCACTGACTATAACAACTACAAAATATAGATGCGGCAGATGGTCTAGATCAAACCATCCTCAGATATTTACAGCACAAAAGATCTCAGCAGTGCTGCACATGTGATTTTGAAGAAGAAGATGGGCTGGATCTTTTGTAGCAGAGAAGACGGTCCACATTCATGACTGTGGCAATTCCCACAACACTTTCTGCCCCATATCTGTGCCAGAGTTTCAGCACTCTTTACTCCAACAAACCCACCCTTGCTTATAACTATGAAGTCCAACTTTGATATGCCAGAAATCTTTCCTGTGAGTCAGGCTGTGAGGCATGCTTCTAGCACTGTCTTAATTTGTGCTCGGTTTGTCTTACCCAAACGCTTTTATCGAAGAATAAAGAAAGAGTCAGTGAGGGACCTATACTGAGCATCCCTGAATTTTTGTAGTTTCTCTGTGAAAATGCTGTCTTGTCAGCTTCACCTTCCAAAGCAGCAATACTTTCTAAACACAGTTGTAACCCTTTTCTATCTGGATCCAAACAAAGTGGAAAGAGTGGCAGAAAATAAGCCCAGTGCGGTTGTGCCGAAACAAATTGCTTGGCTTCCAGGAAGTAAACCACACTATTTTTCAGAAAATGTTTTTTGACACCCATCCACTGAGCAATTATGCACCAGGGGAGTCATCCCCACACTTTACTGGTAAGGTGACTGATGCAATTACTGCTGCTGATTTTATATTGTCCAGATCTTACTTTTTGTTTTCTTGTGAAGCTGCTGAATCTATGCACAGACACTGGGATACTGTAAGGCTTGACAACCTTTACTTCCATAAACTATTGACATATTAACTAAATTGTCTATACTGGAAAAAATACATAGTCTCCCACACGGGTCCCACTTGTGAGTATCAGCAGGTCTGCCCAGTGTCTGTGTACACACATTTTGTTTTTACCTCTGAAATTTCCAAAATTCTGGGCTCAAAGGCACCTTCACAGCTGCCTTAGCAGCAACCAAGAATTCAGGCTGCCTTCTCAATAGCATAAATTGGACTCCTAGAAAAACAATAGATGAAGCCTCACAGCACACCTTGTCTGTGAGACAGTATTATTGATCCTGATTTTAGGCATGGAAACTGAAAAATTAAATCATTTGTGCTTATTTACCACAGGCAAGGGAATAGTTAAGCACAGAAGCCTGACTTTCCAATTCCGCCTTTTGCACCAGCCATCTCTTTCCTATTCCAGTGAGAATTTTCCTTCCCCAGTGCCTGTAACAGGTCCCAAAGACATTCTGGACACTGAGGGCTGAAGCTGCCAATTCACAGTGGGCACAGGCCTGTGGTCAGGCACCTCGCTGGAGTCCAGTGTTCAGTCATGGCCTATACAGAGGACTCATTTAAACAAGAAACCCAAGGAAAGCTATGCTATCAGAATACCAGCTCCTTCTTCTCATGAGGAATTTCTCACATTGATTTTAAATCTAGCCAGAAACTACTCCTATGAGTGATGAGAGACAGGCGGACATCATATATGCAGAGTGTGGAATGAGCAAACTATTTAGTCTCTCCTTTTTGGAGCAAGTGCAAAAGCAATTAACGAACGCAGCACGAGTTCCCATCTGAAAAGCCATTTCTTGCATATATAAAGCAAAAGAACTCAATTTCCCTTTAGGGTTTTACTGGAAAAGGGCCAGTGAATTCTCATAACCAAACACAAATGCCTTAGTTGTATGAACATTATCAATAAAGAGCCACATTCCTCCTGAAAAGCCTCATTGATGCCAGCAAACACACTGTGTTTTAAAAATTATGTGATATTATTAACATCATTATTTGGGAGCTTCCTTCTTTGATTTTGAACTTAATCAGAAATGGATTTTAGCAGGTGGGTTCCGAGATCTCCTTCTTATTAAATATTTTTCATGAAAAGTAGCTACAATATTAAACATCTCCTTTGAAAATAGCATCATTAAGGTTTTCAAAGCTGCATGAGTGATGTGCTGTTGTTTCTTCAGCTTCAGCACTGAGCCAGTGCCTCTCACCATTGATAATGCCCTGATGCCGTGCTCCATTCAGAGCTGGCTTCATTTTCATGCCATGTAATGCAAATTTTCTCGGAAGCACTTTCACTGTAAAAGTTAGCATCTCACATAAATACAATGTTAACTATCCATATACATTTCAAACATCAATACCACCTTGTAGCTTATCAGCTGATCAGAACCCTGCTACTACAGTTAAATTTATTCACGTCTCTACATCCTTCCTACCTCTATCCATGAAGAATTTCCTCATTTCCTTTCATTTTATTTTTTTCTGGGGTTTTGCTGATTCCATTAATCCCTATAGCCAATGACTTAAGCTTTAGCTATACTACATATCTGAATACATGTGTTTCCAAAACTGTAGAGTTTCCAAACTCGCTAAGGCTAGGATTTTTTTGCTTGTAGAAAGAAAAAGACTGCATGGTTACAAGCTCTTGCTAAGGAAGAAAGTTGTATCATAGAGTGGTTAGAGTTGGAAGGGACCTTGAAGATCAGTGAGTTCCAACCCCCCTGCCATGGGCAGGGACACCTCCCACTAGACCAGGTTGCTCAAAGACCCATCCAGCCTGGCCTTAAATACTTCCAGAGATGGGGCATCCACAACTTCTTTTCCCAACCTGTTCAAGTGCCTCACCACCCTCACAGTAAAAAATTTCTTCCTGATATCTAATATAAGTCTCTCCTCTTTCAGTTTAAAACCATTACCCCTTGTCTTATCATTACACTTCCTGACAAAGAGTCCCTCTTCTGCTCTCCTGTAGGCTCCCTTCAGATACTGGAAGGATTGTAATTGGGATTTGTCATGTTGATGGGGAAAAATCCATAAAGAATATGTCAGGAATATTCAGTGATTCATTTTAGCTCCTGAAAAACATCCTTTCAAATTCTCTCTTTCATTTGTGCTACTTGTTTTACCCTCATACTTAACAGTAAATTTCAGTCTTATATTTTGCAGTTTGTAAACAGAATCATGCAGCACTGAATTGAACCACAAGCAATTTCAGGTTAACAGAAATACAAAAACTGTATAACCTAAATAACCACTTTATTCAGCAGAAGGCTGTATCTTGATCAGAACAAGTTAGCCCTTCTGCAGGAATTCTGCACATTTCAAATCAAGCTTCCCCTTGTGTTTTATCATCAGCTACTTACAATATGAAGAAAAGCAGATGTCTTGCTGCCAAGAAAACATTTCCTTCTCAAATCTAGTGGTTAAATATTTAGAGTGCACTTCAAAGGTTATAAAGCTTTAAAAGAGCCATATATGAAAGAAAAGAAATATATGAATTTTTGAGATGTGGAAAGAAGTAAAATAATTGTTCCAAAGCCCAAAACACTGCTTTACAGAACATAGTTTATAAGATTATGAGGTTTGTCTTGCCACATGTTCCACTTTTAAAATGCATCATCAAATCAAGCAGCTGAAATTGTTTTATAGGGAAGCCTTTCTAGTCTTACCACCTCATCCTCTTCCCCCTCTTCAAAAACAGACACAAAAGAAAACAACCTGGGAAGTCTGGAAATTGTTGATGCTATTGGCTGTATTTTAGAACAGCTGACAGAAAAACCATCATCTTTTCAGGTTTCTATGGCTTTTCTGTTTTTACTTCCTGCTCTTTGTCATTTTCCAGACTGATAAAAACATTACTGTAAGCAGAGTTACGTGCAAGATTTTTGCAAAACTAGGTGAATCTAGATAGAAATTACGACTGGGGTCTGTTTAGTCAGTCTGTTTGCCTGGCTGTCAGTGCCAAGAAGTATGATAAAGCTTTGCACTTGGAGAAAGTGGAAAAGCAGAAGTGGATACATGTCAGCAAAGACCTGCAGCTAAACATGGAACATGAGCAGATCTTCTGTTTGTTGAAAAGCTTATCTTTAATCAGTCTCAGTCAACGTGTCTCTTATGCCTCTCCAAATGTCGCCTACTTTGTGTGCTTTATTTTGTGCTTTATAATTTTGAGATTCTATACCCCATGTCTCTGCCCCAACACCAGGCATCTCAGCTTTACAAAAAGAGACTTAAATTGCAGCAGTATTCAACTCATGTAACGTTATACATCTGCAATACAGATGGCTGCACTGAAGGTGGTCATCCTACAGTTTCCTCACAGTCATCGGGCACAAGTGACAGTGGAGACAGATAAACTACAATGCCCAGCTCAGCTTCAGATGTCTACACTGCAGACATTGACATTTGTCCAGATCAGTTCTATCCCCAGGGTCTGACTGAAAAATCCTTCTTTGATTATATTCTTGTTCCTCTTCATTTCCAACTCTATTTTATGCTCACTAGCTATTGACAGAAGCTATCTTCTCCAGCTATCCACCTTCTACTTACATACCTCGTGTAGGGACATACAGGCATTATATTCTGTAGGGCCTGGGAACCTCCTGGAGCAGAGATCAATGGTACATTTTCTTGAGCAGCCTTTCCACAGGCAAAAAGACTACATATCTTTCTGTCAAGATACTAAAGCACAAAATGACTGAAGGGTTTGCCACCTATGCACATGAACTCAGTCCTGAGCTGAAGCTAAAACCAACCTTTTCCCTCATTGCAGGCAACATATTCAGGAGCCGAGATGAAAAAACCCAGGTGAAACATTTCACTGCAAAATTTTCCACAATATTTTTACTTTTTCAAATGTCACTGTTTTGCAAAATGGCTAACATGTTATCAAATTGTGACAAATAATTCTCATCTGGTACAAGTATCCTACTATCCCAGGAAAATTTGTGATACAAGGACTCTTGTCTGCCCAGCACTAGAGATGTTAGGATGAAGATTATCAAAGCTATCTACAGGACACTGAGACCTTCAAAAATTCCATTATAAATTCTTTCTTTAGGGCATTTGCTGCACTGGAGGATTACTTCTTTTGAATAATATTAACTCTCCTCCAAGGCCTCCACTGAGCTTCTTCAGGACAGGTGAAATACTAAAATTATATGACCATCCTATATAATTATTGCTCCAGAGGTAAATAGCAAAGCTTAGGTCTGCATAGGAATAAAGGTATTAACAATGCAAAACACTATCTTGGAGGAAAAAAAATTAATCTTAGTTTCCGAGATCATACACCACCTGTTTGAATTCCCCTACTGGGAAGAGCAGATTCCCAAATTCTGCTGCTTCTCGTGCTTTTTCTGATTTGCTTTGCCATATGTAAACAAGGTTTCCTCCCACATGGGAGGGAAATTTTTCTTTCTTTCCCTTTCTTTCCTTCTGTTTTTGAAGTCACAGTTACATATCAAAGCTTATTCTCTTGCTCTTGGAAAATATAAAAACCTCGCTCTCCATTTCTCCTTACAGGTATATATATCTATATAACTATATGCATAAAAATAGTATTTAATTTATCTGGGAATTGCTTTTACAATAGTACTAAAAGAGAAACATTTTTTCTGTTAAAATAAGGTATAAAATTGCTATTCTCTCTGTCTGTTACATACTGATATTCTCCAAGACTGCAATTTACCTTTGTTGGGCCCCAGTACATTCTGTGCACACCTTCATGTCTAAAGATCAACTTCAATGTCTCTATCATGATGTCTAATTTTTAACCTACTTCTGAAGGTCATTTCTGTAGCTCTGAATTCTTTGTGTGTGACAACTAAGTGGCCAATAGGTACATATTCTGAAGTAAGATTCTTCGGCTTCTGTCTCGGAGGTTACAAATCTTCCAGATGACAGCAGGTTTTGGTAATTAGCGATCTGAGACTTCAGCCATTGAGCTGAAGGATGTGAGGATGTGAAAGATACTTCTGAAAAATCCAAACAATCTGCTGCCCTTGGAAGTGGAAAAGTTTTCTAATCCAAGGACATAATTTAGATTCTTTATGCATTAATACTGATGCATAAAAAAACATGAAAGAAAAATCACTTGGAAGCAGAATGAGAAATGCCCAGCTGAGTTCAGGCACGTTGCATATGGATTAATTTGGATGACCTTCAGAAAGTTCCTTTTAGCTCAGGCCGAAAGTTCTCAGGCTCATCTGAAAACTTCTCAAACTTCTTGGTTAAAGACACTATCCAACACTCTTAATAAAAAAATGCTTTTTAGAAATCTGAGACATTTTGGTACTTTACAGGCTTGGCCAGGGAACCCATATAACACACTCAGGGGGAAGGGGCACCCTGTTCAGACTGTTACCAAGGCAACCCCAGGAGATGCTTAACTCACTCAGTTCATCAAAATGAATTGAAGGGTCCTCCCATCTCTCTGGAGCACCTTTTGCACTGAGGGTATTGGACACATTATGGGGTGCAGGGAAGAGCATTTCAGGATTGCAGAAGATTCATTATGGGGTGCCTAGATAAAGAACCAAAGGTGGCAAAAGGGGTATGTCTAGGTGATTTGGGAACAAGCATGGAAAAACAGAGAGGAAGGGAATGAGGGGCTGGTTGACTGTACACAGGTTTCTGGTCAGTGCATTTTTATGACTACATCTCATCAGAACAGTTTGTCTTATTAAATTCCCTTTCTATTTTTCTATTTTGTGCATGTGTGTGTGCAGGGGTCTAAGTGCCAACAACTGGAGCGGGATCAAGGGTCAGAGGCCTTGATCTGTCTGTGTGCTTGTGATGACAGCAACTGAAGGGAGTACAGTTGTGTGAGCATGTGAGTGCTGCTAGGAAATATCAAGCCAGGCTTCTCAGTGAAGGGGCTTGGGAGTCTGGTGTGCTTGTGTCTCTGAGGGTGAGGGCATGGCAGGAGCTGGCTACTGAAGGAACCAAGGGAGTCCCAGCCAGCTGCCAGTGACTTCTGTGTGTGTGTATGTGTGTTTCTGTGAGCAAAGTTTCTTTACCAGCAGCTGGAGTAGGGCTTTCAACCTACAGGGTTCTTATGTTTGTGTGCTAGAACTGGGGAGAGTGGCATCCAGACAGCAGCTGTTGGCTAAGGCCAGCTGCTGGAGGGATAGACATTGTACATGTATTCACACGTATACATATACACATTTCCCACTCATTGGCCCTCCTCCTGATCGGACAGACAGGGGAAAAGGCTGAGGCTGTTTGTGTTTGTGTCAGCGCTGAGTTTGTCTGTCTGTGCTGATCTGTGACTCCAGCTGTTGACGTATGTATTGTATATGCATGCTTTTGTGTGTGTGCCTACCGGGAATCACTGCACAGCTGTGGGGTATGGAGCTGTGACAGTGTCACCTCTGTCAGGCCACTGTATTTCACTCACACCTCCCCAGCTAACAATTTGCATTTGCTTTACTTTAGAAATGGGAATTGAAGTAAGAAACTTCATTTTCTCTCTGGGTTCCTCTTGAACTATTACGACTCCTGCTGAAGGTTTTGCCAGCCCAGCTTCTGGAGTGAAGCGTCTGCAGCATCCGCTAATAACATCAACACAGTGCTTAGATTGCAATCTATGTCCTAAAAACTCTTTGAAAATATCTGCTAATTAACTCCATTAATTAAAATAATTGCTTGTAAAAACACTACACGCTCCTCAAGTCATCCACTTGGAAAGCATTTCCCTTCTAACTTTTAAGAACCGAAAATAGAAGAGCATTGAATTCCCTTAATACCTATCATTCTTACTCTGTGCCAATTAAGAGCTCACGTACTCTTGTCTAACTACTAGAAATAAAAAGAGACAAAGTGTGAGAGAGAAGAGACGATTTTTTTTAAGGTATTAAAAGGAACTTAATTAAATATTTGTTCAGGAGTAATTGTGCATAAATTGCATGAGAATTAAATTTTATATCATTAGAACATCTTAATTAGTGTCTTTTCATGATCAATATTTAATTTACTCACAATTGTTTTGCTTTATTTTAAATTAAGTACTTCTTTGTAAGCCCTTTACATAAATCCATTACCCATGACTTTTTTCACTTAATACTAGAACTGATGTATTTTATGTTATTAAATATCTGCAGGTGCCCACTAATATCCCATTGAGTCATAACATCTCAACTTATTCCTCATATTCAGTGAAATTCATTAAATGTTTCTTGACTTAGCTTATATCATATTTTTACATATCTATATTAAAAAAAATACATTTTCAAAGTAGGCTTGTGCACTTAGCTGGGAGCAGCAGCAGCCGCCTTCTTAACTTTTGGAGATGAAAGGTTACTTATGTCATGGTGCTAAAGGGAAGACAGTATTAAATAATAGAACAGGAAGATGTGAATTAAATCAGAGCATCTTTTGATTTGTATGATAGAGCACTATTAGAACAGGTGCATCAGAGCTACCTTGGCTGCTGGATGTCATCCGGTCAAATATTGCTGAATTATACAGGAACAGGCAATTTTATGGATGTTAAAAATACTGATAGAGTTTTGCATGAGCATATTGCTTCCAAGGAGGATGACTGACTCACTGTCTTCAGAAGCATCAAGTTTTTGGCAGCTTCTAAAAGAAGATTTCTAATCTGTAACTAAAGTTGCTGTTTAAGATGGAGAAGTTTGTGTCTTGGTCACAGAGATGATGATGAATTGCCACTACAAAATCTGTAGAAGGAGAAGAAATTAAAAAATAAAACCCAAAAGCCAAAAAAACCTGCCCAGGTCAGTGTACATAACATAAGATATGGAGGCTGCTTCTCTTTCCACATGTAACTTTCCATATGTTAACTGTACATATCCATAGCCCCACAGACTATACATTGCGTCTCCACTTCTATTTTTTATCCTTTTAATATGGAAAATATGTGTAATCTTGGTTCTTTACTGAAAAATGGATAACTGAGACAAATCTTAACAATGATTTTGGAATAACTACATTGACATCTCTTTTTAATGTGTAGCTTTGCAAATTAATCTGAGAAGACAAGAACAGCTCTACTGGATCAGACCACTGGTGCATCTAGCCACTACCTGACAGTGGACATAAAGAACAACATTTGAGAGAGCAAAGGAGTCTGGTTACTGTATCTTTAATCCATTCTCTTTGTATTTCCTAGAATCCACACTTGATATACTAAGGATAATAGAGGACATAACCCTGTCAGTCCCCTCCAGTATCTTCTTTGTGGATCTGGGGTCCATGAATTTTTCTAGTTTCTTATTGAACATCCGGATATTATCTTCCTCTGTAGCCTCCTGTGACAAAACTGTTGCCGTGATTTCCATTATTATACCTAGTTTAATCTCACCCTTCAAGGAGGAAATTAACACCTCGATGACCTGAGCTGATATTCCTTCAGTAACATTTTACGTTTAACAGGTTCATGCCAAATTGTCAGAAACATTTTAGAAAGAGTAGCAAATGAAAGTGATTTAGAGCAGGCCAGCATCCTTTCTACCCAAAAATATCTAATGAGGAAATAGTAAACCTGAGCACAACTCTGGGACGTCTTTGTCCCTAGCCACTAGGTCTAACCACTCTTACTGGCTTGGGTTTGAAAGGCACTGCCACCATAGAGGAGGTTTGAAATGGGAGGAGTTAGCCTAATTGGTGTTTTCAGGCAGAAGGTGAAACAGCACTCACTGCACATCATGCCCTCAGAGTAACAGCGTCTCTGCTGTAAACAAGGTGTCAGCATGCCCAAAGGAGAAAGATCAAGAGGTGGATGCATTAGTTATAATGGGATTACAAAACATCATTACAGTGTGGACATGGGAGACACATGCCATCTTTGAAACATATTCAAGGGAGCTGAAATCAAAGGCCAATCTGAAAAGAGCTACTGGGACAACTTGAGAATGATGAGATGAGCTTGGCTCCTTTAGCCTCACTAAACAGGAGGGTTAATTGAATTACCTGCTATGGCATCTTCTAGCCTTGGTTTCTTCTGTTTGAAGGTTTGAAAAAAGTTATAAATACATGAAGTAAATATTCATGAAGAAGAGAAGCCATTTCTGTTTAAACAAGATAACTTTTTAAATTAAAGCACAAATAATGGATATAAATTGTTTAAGCCAAATATTAGAAGGCTTCCAACGATATTCTAAAACAGTCTTTCCATAGGAATAATATGGACAGAAATAACAATTTTAAGCAGTTCAATCATATTATGAGATAATGAAGTTACCATTAATACCTGGAGACCAGACTTGATGATGCAGGAATTTCTATATTTCAAGGACTTTATGCTATGTATCTATCTATCAGGCTGATCTTCAGGATGTAAAACCAAAGGTTATTCACACATGGAATGGAAATTAAAATTGTTTAGTAACAATGAGCCTGCGATTCTGCAGGCCTCTGTGTGAAATAGCCTAGTGGCTAGCAGAAAGTTGTTCCTTCAAGAGCTTTAAGGACTTTAAAAGCTGCTCATTTGATAATAGCTGTTATTTTAATGATAACTGAAGAAACATGTTGAATGTGAAAGACAGGTAGTGCTTTGAAGGCCACCTTCTTTTTTATTTACTTTGGACTTCAAAACATGGCAGAGCAAACATATTCAAGTCAGGAAGGTATTCAGAAATCGAGAACCAGCCTAGATCTTAACTGAGCTATCAAAGAACAAAATTCTGGTAATTTTCTACATCATATATTATGTGCTGTCAGTGCTGTAAATATGCATGTCCTTTCACACTCTGACAATATCTTCATGCTAAGTTCCCTGGATTTTTTTTTCTCTCAGCCACCTCTTCAACTCATAAAGAGCACAAAGCCAAGTTTACATGTCTATGTGATCAGCAGCCAGACTTTCTTATTGAAATCCTGCAGATATGATTTTAGAATAAATCAGATATCATTCATGTGGTTCAGGTATGACCATATCTTACAAAATGCACAGGATTCAGTCATTTGTAATGTAACAATATTGAGATCTCAGAAAAGTATAGCTTTGTGCTCTTCATGAAAATATGGTTCAGCTAGGGACTCTAGACTGCTGAAAATTGGTCTTTAAATCAATCTGATTATAACTCATTTAGAAGGCTCAGTTCCAATTTCAGAGTCATTTGGAAGCTTAACACTGACTTCAATGGGACCACAATCTATCATCAAGTCAATAGTCAAAAGCAAGTAGCCAAAGCTTTTAACAGTAATGCTTGATTTAAAGAAAGGAGAACAGGGTATGCATGAGAAAGGATAAGAGACAGGGATATAGTTGCCAGTATTTAAACAGAAGTAGGTTTCTGAAGGTGATATTAATGGGAGAAATGAGAGGAGAATTTCCATATTTTGCCAGTGGAAAAATACAGTCATTTTCTAATGGTAGATGTTGAAACCCCATCAGCACCAAGTGGAGCTAAGATAAAACACCTCCACACACAGGATAATCTCACAGTCATGTCAGGATGGAGGATGGGAGAGATAATTTATTCAATACTTCAGCTCCCGCATTCTGCCATTCTGTCTATCAAGTGTGCTCACTTCCCTCTTTAATGAGGTATATAATCATTTCATTGTACTGTGCGCTGTTAATGTCTTGCTGCAATTTCTGAAATCTGTGAAATCACTTTTTATGCAGTTTATATTTCAAATCTCTTCAGGGTAGATTTGTGGCTCTGTATAATTCTTTTTCCCCTGTATGAAGTATTTCAAAAAACAAGATGCAGTCACAAAATGTTCCTTTTACAGGATGACTGTACATGTTCATTTGATTTTTATCTTTCTGAAGACAAACGTATCATCACATTCTCCCAGGAACTTGTAGTGAAATACTTGAAATACTTTCTGTGCATTTTTTGAAAATTGTCATATTGTTTATATAGCCAAAACATGGCTATGTCTTAAAAGCCAAATGAAATAAAACGTTCCTTGTGCTCAGCAAGATTTATTAGAAGGGCATGAATAAATAATCTCAACACCTTGAGCTAAAGGATTTATGCAGCAGCTCGTCCCATTGGTGGGTCTGTACTCTTAGATACAGCCCACCAAAGGGAAGATTTAATATAAACATATTGCTACTGAAGTTTGTTGATTTTACACAAAAGCCCTGCTTCCCCCCTCCCCTGCCACCAAAGTTCCACTGTTTTCACTTCATCTTAGACACATACCCAAAGCAAAACAGACAAAACACCTTCTGAACATGAATTGTTAACTTTCATAAAGATGCCCATGGGTGATGGCACTAACACAGTCACAGATTTCTTTTGACGTAGTGTCTGTACGTTTCTCAAATACTTTAGACTCTTCCCCGCAATGCCTTGAAGTCCATCCTACTGAGGAAGAAAGAAGCTAAGACCCATTTGCATCTTGGTCTCACTGAGTTTTTGCACAACTCTCCTAAGAGGGCATTTATTACACATTTGGATTAGACCCCAGACAGCGTAACTACAACCTTCTCTGGGCCTCCTTCTCAGGCTCCACAGAGCTTTTAAGTTGAGTGTAATTGTATCATAGATACCATTGCAGAGACAGGCAGAAAGTTGATTGTGCCCATTCATGATTTCTGTAGACTTAAAGAAATGAATGCTGAAAAGAAGACAAATGTAGACAGTCAACAGATTTGCCTTTCCACCAATTTACTTACCATATATTACATGATGTAATATTTTAGGTTTTTATATTGTATATCAGTTTTCAACTGTCTCATTCTAGGTTCTTTCTTTTATGTCTTCTGTATGGTAGTTTTCTAGCCTTCTTTGGGATTCAGACACTGCCAATATTAAAAAATATTTAACATAATGTTTGAGTCCATCTTTGATGCTTAGGCTACAGCATAAAAAGAATAAACTATCAGTTTAACAAAAAAAAAAGCAATCACTGTTTCAGCCTTTCTGTTTCTGGACCTCAACTGATTAGAAAGCTTTATGAATTATGTTTACTTAGTAGTCCCTACTAGGTGGGTATAGGATGCATAATCTTGGAGCTGAGCTGGTATTTTGAAAAGTAGTGTTCTGCTTTTAAATTTAACCAGTCCTGACTATTTACTCCCAGTGGAAAATGCACCTACTTAACCCACCCACTAGGAAGGAAATTCTGAGCCTTTTATCCCTTTCACTCAGCTTGTTAAACTAACTAGCATGATATAGCAGCAACCGTCATTGTGAATGTTTTATCTCTACCAATTCTTTGACAGAGAAGATGAAACTATGTTTTTTCCTTAAATATACTTGATACCGGACCATACGCTTGTAAGAGTCTTTGTTAATGAGGGTAGAGACAGGATAGAGACAAGTCATTAACATCATTTGTTAATGAGGGATATATGTACAAAGTTTGTTTGTGGGGTCAGTAGCTGATGCCATAGACTACTATCAAAATTACTTTAGGGATAAACAAACTAGGGAGGGAGAGAAACAAAACACTCCTCCACAGCTAAGACCAACAAACCACCTCTCCTTATGGCCAGCTGTGAAAAGCAGTGATGGGGCCACAGGTGAGTGAGTGTCCCCCTCTGGGAAGTCTCTTCAGCACTAGCAGGCTAATACACTGACGAGCCATTGCCGTCCTTGTCCCCTAGAACTTAGTACTTTCCAACAGGACCTGCTCCACATCCTACAAGCTGTTCCCCTTGGTGACACTCTCTGTGCTGCCTGAGGGCACACTTAGTTGGGCACAGGCATTGCACACAGACTGGGACAAGTTGTTGTGTAACCTGGTCTAGTGGGAGGTGTCCCTGCCCATGGCAGAGGGGTTGGAACTCAATCTCTGAGGTCCCTTCCAACTCTAAACATTCTTTGATTCTATGTGTTTCACTGGCTAATCCTGGCCAGGTATCTAATGACCACTGTCCACTTTTTTTTCTATGCTCTAAGATTTGGCTTTCCTTCTGTCTTCCTAAAAGCCATAAGACAATGTTTAGAAAAAGGGCAGGAGGGGTGATTCATTGTGCTGGTGGCAACTGCACCCCATGAGAACTTGCCAAAAGATCAGTATTATGGGCAAGACAATGAGGAAAACCATGTACAAACAACAAGATAAAACAATTAAAGAAAAATATTGCCCTGGCAGCCCTGGAAAACCCTGCCACAAGCCCAGGTGAACAGGTATTTTGCAACTTGCCCCTGAGCAACGTCTAGCTCCATAGCCTGGGACTAGGTAATCTTAAAGGTCCCTTCCAACCTAGACAATTCTATGATTCTGTGATTTGTGAGTGAAGGCTGGCTGTGATGCTGAGGTACCTTCCTTTGTGCTGCATTCGTGGCCTGAGTCCTGCCAGCCCTATGCATATAATACCAGTCTCAGATCAACCGTTTCTTCCTAATAGATTCTCTTATATCTCCCTGCAAACTAAATGGCAATTTCCTACAGCAACCCAGTTCACACATTACCTATTGATGCTCTGTCTCAAGGTCTGTGCTTCTGTGCAGAAGACACTGATAATCAGTTATACATCTTCTTGGGTTTTGCTCAGGTAGCAAAACAAGCAAAAAGATGTGCATTACACCTTTCTCGAGTGGAATTTGCTCTTGACTTTTCATTTGCAACTTCCTTTTATACAAAGGAAGTAGGAAATACAAAGTGAATCCCTTGGGGAGGAGGTCAATATATTTAATTTTCTGTCTAAATAACAGAATAGTAATAATGGAACCTGTGCTCTTCAGATACATAATTTTTGCCCTTATAAATTCTTATTTGGAAAAGACCTTAACAAAAACAACCTGCTAAAGTTTCAAAATGTCGTTTCAACACAAAGCTTCTATAACTAATATGAGAAATTACCAAAAAAATGGCAATATTTTAAGGCCCTCAACAATTTCTCACAGGAAACCTAGAAGATCGGGTTTAATTTAACTGACATATTCGGTATGCTAGCAGTGAATGCTTGCAAAAGTTAGTAATTGATTTATGATTTTAATCTACATGCAATGAGTCCTTTATGGAAATAGTACAAGTTGTTGGCTACTCCTAAACACATTCCCCCTAGCAATGCTAAACTTAAAAAATCATAGACATAAACACCTTCTGTGTTTCATCTTTTCATATGAAAATTAGCATAAGAATGAAAACACTGAATCCTGGTGATAAAATGATAAGCAATCTTAAATCATCTAAAATTGCAGCAGCAGACAGAAGTTATTTGCTCTTTTTTTGTTGCTTACTAAGTATTCTCTTCCTCAAAAATTTTAAGGTGTCCAGTCAGAGTGAAAAACAAAATCATGCAAAACTGATGACTAATCCAGAACTAACATAATGAACCAAAATGAAAGGGTTGAATTATCTATAACAATGATAGTTTAAAAATATAGTTTCCTGTTGTGAAGAAGTTCAAGTTTTGTGAAGAAGTTCAAGTTTTGCTAAAAGGAACATTCTAGAGAGGCACCAATGTCCGTGTGCATCATTCACCACCAGAAAGCAAGTGTTTGGAGACAGATTGTGAACAATGGGAATTGGGAATTCTTTCAACAGGACTCAGTGGTTGTTCAGTATTTTGTCAGTGATTACTCTGCAGGTAGCAATGTTGTGGGGCTGTTTTTAAGTACTTTTCAGGGTTAACTGAAGTTTCCAGAGCTGGTAGCTGCAACAAGTACCAGTAAAAATAAAAAGTCACCAAAATATCTCCTAAATCCACAAGTATAGAAAGTTATGTCATGTGACAGTTGCAGTTGCTTTAAATGCAGGCAAGAAAGTGGCGTGTCCCTCTTCCCACCTCTCCTTCAGATCTATGCACTGGACCATTCCACCACCATTAGCATTTCCACATAGCACTCCCCAACTTTCCTTTTAAGTCATCAGGACCCTGGAAAACTTGAAGACTGTAAAACTCTTCCTTGAAACAGCAAAAACCACAGACATAAACAAAACCAAAAGAGCAGGTCCCCATTCAATCCCAATACAAATGAAGAGGAACATAAGACATCTATGTAGCCATACTAATGTTAAATTAAGGTAAAACTAGATTTAAATAATCCTGATGGTGTTTCTATATAGTGAAAAGGTTTTTCTGGATTCTACATTCATCAGCATGTCTAGATGAGGCATAAGAAAGAGCAAGTTTTTTGTAGAGTATAACTGCTGGAAGATGAAAAAAGGGAAGCTTATACCAGGTTCCACTATCAGTAGTGTGGACTTCTCTTGCATTTGTTTATGATATACATGATCAATCACTTCTTTGCTGTTTGCAGATGGGTACTGCAGCTGATCTCAGGCTACATCATCCTCTGATGGCTCCTGTCCTTGGAGTACAATCTGCTTCTTACAATCTGCAACGGGGGACTGAGACCAAGGAGTCCAGAAATCAGATTTGTCTCATTGTGACCCTAAGCAAGATTGCTGACTGCATAATGCCTCAGTTCCTTCTCACCCTTGCATGGAAAGAATTAAAGAGTTTTCAGAAGCAGAAAACAGTTAAAGTAAAAAGCCTGACTGCTTTGTCCTACAAAATTTGTGGACAAAATCTAAAATCTGTTTCTCATCTTCCCTTGCAAAGCCTGCTGCAGGCAACACAGCACAGGTTGGTTTTGATTGCTCCTGCTGTCTGCCATAAAACACATGATGCCATTTTTCCAGCTGAATAATGGAAGCAGAAGCATGATTGATAAAGAGATAAGCCAGGTTAATTGGCTTTATTTCAACAAACATCAATTAATTAAATTAAACACCAGAGGGAGGGCATCTGCTCACTGTAGTTCAGCCTGGAGCTTCTCCTTGCCTCTCTCTGTTGATCATGAAAAGCTACAGGGCTCCCTAGAATACCTCCAGGAGGGGCAACCTAACAACAAAATTATTTCAGAATATGGTCTATATTCTTAGTCTTTTCACAACTCAGTCAGCTAAAAGATGCATTCAACATAGTTAGTCCTTCATGATTCCTCAGCTCTCTCAGCAGGAATCAAAAAATTAAGATCTTTTGGAAAAGAAACTGTGAGCAATCTGTCTCCTGCAGTTTGGCTTGCAGGGTTTTTGTTAATTTTCTTTTTAATTATGGTCTACAGCCATGGAAGACATTTATTGCTAAAGTTCAATCCATTCTCTACCTGCCAATGCAAAACAAGGTTGATAATTTTTGATGAAACATTATTTTTCATCACAACAGGTCAGTTAGTCAAAACTGAAAAAAACCTTTTTTTTTTTTTGCATAACTTACTGATGAAAACCTTTTTCAGAACAAAGGGGAAGAGATATCTTTCCTTCCTTCTCTTTTTTAAAAATTATTTGTTTCTAAAGGTGTTGGGTTTTTCCCTGATTCATAGAAGATAAATTAATGAGAAAGCAAAATGGATAGAATTGTCATTGCTGAATATTTGTTAGTAGCATGAAGATTGTCTAAGGTCACAAAAGACACACACACATGGATGTATCCAACTCTGTAAATCTTATATACAATTTCATTTGTCACAAATTTAAAATAACAGAAAACAATTAAGGTATCATCTACTTGATACCACCCCCCAAATTAGAATCAAAATACAAGTGCTAACCCAGACAGACAATGACCTACTCTATTCCTAATCTTCTAAGATCATGACTCTTAAATCACTCTTACTGCCTTCTAGCTCTTCTCCAGACAGTCCAAATCTCTCCTGAAGCATTACGGATAAAATGAACACAGAGTAGTTCAGCTTAGATCTGAGCACACTGGGGGGATTACTTTAAATATTTTGTAAGTGACATTCGTGATTGCACATAGAATCATGGAACAGTTCAGGTTAGAAGGCATCTTAGAGAACACCAAGTTCCAAACCTACATCCTTACTTTGAATTCGCTATTTTCACGTCATTAAACTATGTTGGATTACTTTCAGCTTGCCATTCCCCTTACCCCAATCCAGTGCCAGTTTACTTCTGTGTTACTGGGAATTCTTACTGTAGCACATTATTTCATTCTTGTCCTTATTAAAATGTACCCTGTTTGTTTCAACTCATTAATCCAAATGATCAAGGGTTTTATTTAAATTCTGTATTTGTTTTTCAGTGGGCTTCCATGTTCCTTCTGTAGTCTGTCTTTGCCTTTTTTCAATTAGTTCATGAAAGTGTTAGGTAATGCCAGACATAAGAAAACCAAAGGAGAACCCACCTAAGAGTATCTTTTCAGTTTACTTGTGACCCACTAATTAATTACCGCCACTCATGCAGCTATTTTCTCTAGCCAAACTTCTCCAGCTGGGTTACATCAATGTTGTTGAAGACAGCATCATAACCTGAAGATATACAGTACCTACTTCTTCTTTATCTAAAAGGCCCATTATCTGTTACGGGATGTAGTTTTATATGATGTGTTCATGCAAAGATTTGTTGGTTATTTGTCAAACCATAAAGCTATTTCTCCAGGCATTAAAACTTAAACATCTCTGTAGTTTCCCAGATCTGTCTTTTGAGGGAAGGCTCTATCTTTTTCCATTCTCAGTCTTCTGGAACTTCAGTCAGTCTCCACAAAATTTCAAAAGTGTTTGCTTGGAGACTGCTGTACATACACTGCACTTGCTCTCCGAAGCTTCTTCTAGTGCTAAGGTGTCCTGAAAAGTGGAGTTTTCTGCACAAAAGTTGGCTTCATGTAATAGAATTTGATCCACATCTCTGTGGAAATCATTAACCTCTTTCCATCAGCTCCTATGAGTTCTGCTCAGGTCTTGTATGTCTTATTTCTTCATATCATATACTACAGAGAATTTGAAAATTATAATAATTATAGCAGCAAATCTGAACACTTTAACACACAAAAGCAAAGAAATTTACAATCTGTGATCTCTACTGCAGTGTTAACTCAGATGAATTACAAATATGACTCCTCTAGGTAGAAATTATTAGCATAAATATTCAATCAAAATATTGTTAACTGTTCTTTTGCCAGCTTTGATGTGATGTTTGCCCTTATGTCAACCAAATAATATTTCCAGTCATTTAACTCCAAACACTGTTCACATTGGTAGCAACACAAGATCTATAGCACATCCTTGTGTAGTCCTTATTCCACATTCAATAATGTACATATTGAACATGCACCTACATATCAGCCTAGCCTTTTTATGTTGCCTGGCTCTAACTTTACCATGCTTTTAAAGTGCTTGCACTGTAGAGAGGAGACCTGTGTTTCTACATGAAATACTGGTTCATGTGTAGGCTAGAGCCTGTAATTTTATCTGTGTCATAGAATACCAGGTTGGAAGGGACCTCAAGGATCACCTGGTCCAACCTTTCTTGGTGAAAGCATGGGCTAGACAAGACAGGACAGGGCTACCCTGTGCAGCTGAATCTTAAAACAGTCCCATGTTGAGGAATCCACCACTTCCCTGGGAAAATTATTACAATGACTGCTCTCATTGTGAAAAATTTTCATCTCGTGTCCAATTGGAATCTCCCCAGGAGTAAGTTGTACCCATTACCTCTCATCTTTTCTATATGACTCCTTGTCTACATCATTGATCTCAAGAGGTTTGTGTTTCATTATGGCTTGTCTTCAGAGTTCTCAAAACATCTCCAGCTCAGGTACAGCAGTTACACATGCCATCTCTCCCTTCTTGAAAGGAGACTGCAGCTTGTTTGTGCTTCCAGCACTGATCCCATTACATTGCTTTAAGGCCTTCGGAGTGAGATGGTGATGGACAATAGTTTTTTTATACTTAGCCATTTGTCACCTAGCTGAATTATTTGCCGGAAAACTTGAATCTGTGCTAATGAGTCACACAAATACAGTCTTTAATCCAGTCCTCAGCTATGCCTGAGTGTGGGTTAGCTGCCAATCAACTGGGTTTGATCTAAGGCAAGCTTTGCTTAAGGAATGGAGTGTAGTCTGCAACCAGAGAGAACAGAGACAGAAGAGATGGATTTACTTGTGGCCTTTTCACTTGGTATCAGTTCAGCAACAGTTAATTTTGTCAAAGCAGAAAAAATACAGCAGCCCCTTAGTTTACCATTGATTCAATAAGTTTTCATAAGTGTTTTGAAAACCTGCCTGAAATTCACTTTATAGTTGATGTGGTTGGAGAACATGTATGAAAGGAACTTTCCCACTCCCTAATCTAGGCTGCCACTACACCTAAGCAATATTTTGGATTCATAAATATATCAGAGGCTTTTCATCATGGCCACGTGTCTTTGGAGTTTCACCTCTAACCAGACACAGCATGAGAGAAGCAGAAAGCAGATGAGCAAGCAAAATGAAAACAAAACCACTGTGTGTTTAATATATTTCTTTCTTTTCATTGTTGTAGGCAGTTGCTGGCCTCACAAAGGGACGAATAAATATGACTGCACATGCATTATTAAATATAATTGTATTGTTACTTTTCAGTTTAATTAAATACCTAGGAAAAAATTGTAACAGTTCAAGGCACAGTATGAGGAGCAATGACATTAACTTTTAATAATCATCCTTTCCCTTTGCACTGTGGTAATGACCATATTAATTAATAATGAAATGATTAAATATGAAGAGCCTGGACAATGCCACAAATTGCCGCACATGGGCACTTTTCAAGGACTAGCTGGCACTGTGTCAAGCACACCTTGAAAGGTGCATTCAGAGAGTTTTATTACTGCAGGCTGCAGCCTGTGGGTGCTGCAGGGATTCTGCAGCCAGAAGGGGTAAATTAATGGACTGCTGTTTTGGTAAATTTAATGATCTAAAACAAACACAGCCAGATTGTGCTGCCATCCTGGAAAGTACCATGACCTTGACAGCCCTGCTCCCAGCTAAACTGTTCCTTTGCTCTGTGGAGATCAAAATCTCTCCTAATCCTGACAAATCACATATCTCAAAGTACAGCTGATCCTCCCAGGAGTCTCCTCCTGCAACGAGTGCAGCTTGGTATTGTGAGAGGTACCTCAGACTTAGGACATACCGGCTGATGTTCTTCATGCATTCCAGAGTGTAGGTTATGCTGTACTGGACAGGTAAGCAAGAATGTAACTTGCTGCAGTATGCTTTTCTCACTCCTCCCACACAAACATAGACAGTCTTTTTCTTCTCTCCTTTTCCAAAGGCTACTAGTCAAGATCACCACAGTAGTTCTTTTCTGGAGGACTGCAGTTGCTTTCCATGCCTTAATTATTCCCAAGGTTATAAACACTGTCATCTAACAGAGGTTGTTCTCAGAGGTTTAGTGCCAAAATAACCAACATTAATGTGATAACTGTGTGTGTGTGTACATGCTAGCACAGGGCTGCTGTCTGTTTTCCTTACATTTAGGATGTCTTGTAGTCCCGTTTTAGATTATTAGAGTACTCATACATTGGCACAAGGGACAAGGGTTTGACACAGGATCAGGGAAAAACTGATTCTTTCTAGGAATGGGCATCTGGAGCTGGGCTGGTTTCCACATATGGTTTGAAATGTCGCTAAATGCCTGCTGCAAGGGACACAAATTGCAGGCAACTGACATGTTTCACAGAACAGCTGAGGATGGAAGAAACCTGTAGAGGTCATCTTGCTCAGCCTGCCTGCTCAAGCAGGGTCACTACAGCAGGCTGTCCAGCACCATATCCAGGTGACCAGTTACACCTGAGTGATCTGAAGTTACTCCCCTGTCATCAGTGGGATGGCACCAGATTTACATTAACATGACTGGAAACAAGCAAAGAGGTTATGTAAAATATTCCCTATTCTGAGATGTGTTTTCCCCCTCCTAGGAATCCCAGGCTATTCAGTGTCAGCCAGTGGAGTAGAAATGCTTACACAGAGCACAGAGAATTCAGAGATCCCGGTAATGCTTCTGTGTATTGCACTCTCCCAAAGGACTGCAACAAATCCCACTGCCTGATGCCCACTGCAAATCAAGAATAAAACCTCTTTCCTCTCATTACAGACACAAATGACAGGCTTTTAGAATGATTAGCTGGAAATTGCCTTTTCCATCAGATACAAGCCCAGAGGAAGGAGGGTTCGAGAGAAAGAAGATGCTGATATGGGCTTCTTTGTAATGCAAATGTAGGAACATGCTTTTTATCTTCAGACAAGTGCAAGTGCTTCACAAAGATTTTATTTAAGGCCTGTGTTCTCATGCATTACAAAAGTGAAGCAAAGAGACATGCCAGCATTAATGAACTTCTAGGGGCTGTATTATTAGTTCCGAAGAAAAAAGAGAGAGAGAAAGAGAGAAAGCACACAATTTAATGTCAGGCTTATTAACAAAGAGACAAATGCTATTCATGCAAGGAAGATGGTAGAATTGATTCACATCTCTATTTACTCTGGGGACCTCATATAAACACAAAAACAGTTCTATCTCTATCAACATCTAAATCGCTTCACTGCATCCTTAAAGATCCTTTTTTTTGCTGTTTTTCTCACATTTCCATATCATAAGGCTCTGATAGTTGTGGTGACAGGAAGATGCAGTTTGAGGGGACGCATCTACCTACAAGGTACTCACTCTGTTGTGTGCTTGCCTGGCATTCAACAGTGATGTTATAAATGCATAATGACATGACTTCCTTTTATTCACTTTCATTTCTGCTCAGAAACATGTGCAGACTGGGCCCTGCAGAGTGGGCAAAGCTTCACAGGCAAGTCAGAAGAGGTGAAAAGAAGCAAAAACCAAACCCCCCAAACAAGCAAACAAACAAAAAAACCCAAAACAGAATAGAGAATTCCCTTCAGATCACCTTTGTTCCCTCACACTATCTGCTAGGTCTCCAGGAAAACAATAACAAATGCCACATCCCTATATCTATTTTTCTGCACTCCTCTATTTCTGCTGTTATGGGCACCCTATTTCCTCCTAGGTAGTAGCCTCCATCCAACTATGTAAGAAAGAGGATGGATGACACAAATCTAAGGGTATCCAGAAGAGGAGGTGGAGTAATACCATTGCCAAGTTACTCTATGAAGCTCAAGTTAGCTAAGTAGCTGAAATAGATTGCCTTGGCAGATATAGTCTCTAGCTGTACAGGTGATCCAATGTTGGACTCAGAGGAAGGATCAGTTGACCTCACAAGGTCCTTTTCTGTCTTATTTCCTACAAATCAGAGGTTGCATGAAATTCAAGCTGGAATTGACTGACTACTGACAGAGGGAGCATGAAAGCTGAAAATCTCATATCAAGGTATTTTGAGGATCATGTAAGTCTGCAGCAACTTAGTAAGTAGCTGGTCTATGTATTATTCCAGATGTCACTTTCCAGAAGTACACAGGAAAGTAAAACACCTCTCCTCAATGCCCAACATCAGAGGCTGCTGCACAGCAAGCAGTACACTTGTCCATGTGCCTATTTGGCCATCCTTGAGAATAAAAGGATTGGTACAGCTCATTTAAGATGTTGATGTGGGAACATGCACTATAGTATATAAAACTACGTTTCAAAAAATGCTGCATTTTGAGAAGTCCTACTGAGAGAATAACTTTAGCCTAAATTAAGGCATCTCTCTGAAAAACTTTGATTTATGCATACTGCTACTAGGACTTTTTGAGAAAAGCAGGGAAGGAAGGAGGGAGAAAAGCCACTTTATTGTAGAAAGGACTGTTGAATGATTTCTGCAGCCTAAGAACATACTGATTAGAGGTTTTCAAGGATAATCATAATGCTGCATACCTGTTGGTGAAAAATATCTCATTTTACTAAAGATGGGGATGAACTCCTAGAAGCTAATAATTCAAGAGCTTTCTTGTGCAAGCTGTTTCTTTAATAGAGCCTCTATTCGCATTTAGACACACCTACCACTCCCAAACACACACACTTTGAGAAATGGTTTCCAGTTCAGCTGTACAATACCTATGGTCATCTTCAACATCTCCCCTTGTATGCTCAAAAGCTATTCCACTCAGAGGAGAAGAAAAAGTCAGTGTTTTTTCCCTTGCACCATGGAAACAGACAGGAATGCATTGCAACATTATTTCTCTCTGAAAGCATGTTACTTACGCAGTTCTTATGATATGCAATTCCCAAAAGATGGAGCACCCACACAGCCCTGCTCTAGGTCTTCAGCAGCTGATAAAGCTCACAAAGAGATGAGCTTTGCCATGCTTATGCCCCTTACTCCTTTGATACCAGCTCTGCTCATCCTCCAAACTCCACACTTCCCCTCATCCCCACACCCAGCTTTCAGTAGTGATGGGAGTGAGAACCTTCCTGACCACATGCCAGCACATTACACAGCTTGTTGATGGTGGGACTTCATCTTGCCTTCTGAACTCGCTGACTTCTGGCTGTGCTAAGTGAAGTAAGTTTTCCCTTGGTAACCTACTCTAGAGAGTAGGCTTTTGCTCTTTTCTTCAACCTATTGTCCTGTCAAGAAAGCTGACTGTGTTGCAGAAGCAAGGGCAGGCGCATTGCACCTATCGAACAGCTGCAAAATAGAATATAAGAGGTAGAAATAAAAACCAAAGATTGCGTAGTAAAGAAGAAAACAGTTTCTTAAAAGGCTGAATAATGCAAAGGAATCATTCCTCACCTTCCTACCTTTAAAAGGCACTAGCTACAAACAAAAAAAGTGGGATTTAGAACTCTTGCTGAACTTATCTGCTGAATAATTCATGAAAGCTGATGTTGGGCCTGCTTGAACATCTCCACTAATCAGCAAGGCTTATTTGGCTATTGCCTGGTGGAATACAAGTAAAAAAAATGAAACCCAAAAACCAATAATAAATCCCACAACAAACAAAAAAAACCCAAAACATAAAAATGAAAAGATTTTCTGAAGGTATAAAATATCTGCAGGCAAGACATAGCTTCTGAGTAATTGGAGTGGCCTTTGCCTTCCCTCAAACTCCATCCTGCAGTCAGAAAAATCCCACCTACATTGCAGAGAATGAGGGAATTAGCTATCCAGGCTATTCACTGAAAGTCACTCCCCGCAGCAGGAAATTCCCTGCGGAGAAGTGTAGTTAAGTGGTTCTGGCTTGGTACCAAGGAGTGGAGTGAATAGATTGTAAAGGACTTACTAGGACGCCTGACTGGAAATGGAGCCTATTCTATCCTATCTATTCACTAATTTGGCCAATTCATCCTATCATTCACCAATTCTTGCCCATCTCACCATGCACTCTCAAGATTGCCTTCTTATGCTTCAGTAACATAAGTCAAAAGATTTTTGGCACAAATAGAGGTCTTCTAATTTTCTCCTTTGCTTAGTCTAATATTTCCAAATGCATATTTTTAGCTTGCCTAACACCCATTGTTATTCCCTGGTTTCCTCAAGGCCATGCCTGTGGCACATCGGCACATCAGTACTCCAGACTTTGAGAAAGTACATCAGCTTCTTCTACTGAATCTGCCTAGCAAAGTGCCAAGCTATCAAAATCACCTCTTAATATGAGAATACCAGCAATTCTTTTATGGGATGACTGAGTTGTAAAAGCATGATGACCGGGTCAAAGCAATTGCTGTCTCCAGGTCCCCATCATAGGAGATACAGGCAATGTCACGAACAAAGTTTTTCTTTTGAGCCCTTCCTTTCTTACTTGCCTTTTCCTCTCCTGTTCCTCATTCTGACTTCCATATGTTGTGTGTGGGGAGTCAGTATATAAAAGTGAGGAAGTTCACAGTGAATTCTGCAGTCACATTTTCTCAGGCGATTGAACACCTTGTGGCACAGTGAAGATATAAGTGTTCAAATGGCTGCACTGGGGATTTGGGAACAGATGTTTCGTGCCTTGATCTCAAATGACCAACTATGATAATGCACCAGAATATGAAGACAATCATCTTGAATCTTAGTCTGGCAAATCTTTTGCATCCAAGACAGCTTGGAGAAAGTTTATAGAAAAAAAGAAAATATATTCAGAAACAACTACATAGATGCAGTGTTTAAGGCAAGAACAGGCATTAGCTGACAACTTTCCATCTAAGTGCTCAGAGCAGGACTTCAGAACAGTGCAGAAATCTGCAGGACCCCTTCCAGCCATGTGCTAGTCTTTGAGAATAGCTCCTCAGTGCAGTGTATACCTTTTGCCCAACAGATGCAAAGGACTATCTGTAAAGCTTTAACATCACATTTGATTTCACTTAAGCATCAGGGTATCCTTAAAAATCTGTAACCTAAATCAGGGGCTTAAATACTGCTTTTAAATCCCACTTGTGAGATTCTCATTATGTTACCATGGAAGAGAACAGTGTTAATGCTGCAAACTGAAACTCTTAGGAAAAAAAATGCAAATTATATGTATGTATTTATTGCCTAAATCAAGTCCCTGCTCAGGGTGGGGTGGGAGGAAGGAAAAGATATGTGAAAAAGAAATTTGTGATACTCACTTGTTCTTTATTTGCTTAGGGGGGCAGCACATTTCTTTCTCTTTAACCATACACTTTTACGTGTCTTAGAGCCTCCCTAAAGAGGTTCAGAATTTCTTGTCTAAGAAGATTTAATATGCAATTAAGAAAGAGGTGAGATTTTTTTTTATTTTATTCCAGTATTTCTCTTTACATTCACTACTGCTGTGAACCACAATTAAATTGGTTGAGAGGCAAATAGCCAGATTCTGCAATCCATGGAATTGAATCCCTATCTTGGGTATTTTTTCACAGAAGTGGGAATTGCTTTACTGTCTGTGTCAAGAACACATCCTCAACTATGTAACTCTCTAAAATGCTTACAAATGAGAATCAGATATATTCTCCAAGAGGTACTTTCTTTTACGGTACTCTTCCCTCATCTGTTTTTGTACAAACTCAACACTAATAACTTGGATTTCACAGCTAAAAACCATTGAAATGTTGTCAGGAAATGCTACTTGGGCATGACAACTTCCTCCTGAAGATTACAGTACTCTATTGAACAAAGTAGTGAAAACAGCTGGATCAGCAGCATGCAAAACTGCATTGGAGTGTTTTTAGGAATGCGGCAAACTGATACCATCTAACAACCTGGAAAGTGAGTCCATTCAA
Organism: Pedionomus torquatus; assembly: GCA_013398155.1. Lineage (NCBI taxonomy): Eukaryota > Metazoa > Chordata > Aves > Charadriiformes > Pedionomidae > Pedionomus > Pedionomus torquatus. The sequence goes on from VZRU01008442.1 coordinate 180,652, forward strand.
GTAGCTATATCTGCCTTTCCTAGAGCCTAAAAATCTATAGCTTCTCCCCATCAAAAGTGCGGTTATTTTACATTCCTGTCTCCATTGCTACACCTCACCTCACACAAGGGAGAAAGAATGCCACAACACAATTTATGTGCAGATCTACAGGTGCAGAGACAGCACTGTTGCTTCTGTCCCTCTGCTTTCAATGTTCTTCATCTCAGGTGATGAAAAGACAATCTCTCAAGCAATATAGGAGTAATGAGGAAGAACTTTACAGTTCAGTAAGATTTTGGCCATTTCTCTGCAGGAGAGCACTCTCTATTAAAATGCTGTGAAGGCACCAATGGAGCACATGCACAGAACAGGGCCAACTATATCATCAGCTCAGACAATTTCAATCATTTTTGACCTAAAATATGTTTAAAACTGGATCTGGAGGAAAGAATCACTCAGAATGCTGTTTTGAAAAGCTACAGTATTTTTGAAATCTTCCAGCTACAAACCCTATATCTCATATTTTATCAGTTTCTCTGTGTACCACTGTAACAATACAGGCACAGTGACACACGTAGGAACATAAAAACTTCCAGTCCAGAACCAAATACTGGTCCCTCCCACATGACCTCCTCTTCTGGCAGATATTTCAGAGCAATATCAGGGGCTCCACAGTGTCTACAGTAGAATTAATGTTGACTGGCCAAGGAGAATCAAGATCTTCACACCTTCTATTGCATTCAGCAGCAGTCAAACTCATTTCATTGACAAAATGGCTAGCAGGAAAAAAGTGCTACCGATGCCAAGCTTATAATGCTACTAGAGCCAGGCCTTATTACTTCAAGTTTCAGACCCCATAAAATTGCAGAAAGCTGTATTACTCAAAGGGAGCAGGACAGGCCCTAGAGGGGTGCTTTATTAAGGCAGCAAATTGGTCTTTAAGGTAGGTATTATCAGTGACGATGAAGGGCAAGATCCCATCAGCTGATTGCCGTTTTTCTAGCCCATTATTTATTTACACAGACAATTAATTGCTCTGAAGTGCAAACATTTATCAACAATTCCATTACCTCACTCTTCCTTCTTAGTTCTTTGTAGGACTAGGCACACTGACAGCTTCAGTAACCACCACCTAATTAAAGTAATTGTTGGACTGCATTTCTTATTCCGTTTCATGTATAATTATACTCCATGGGAAATCTTGTGGGATTTGAAACAGACTTTTAATCTATTCCGCATGAATCAAAAACAACTCCCAAGAAAATAGTTTAATAGTCATGTTTAACAGTGTGCCACTTCATTTGCACCAGAGATTTCACAGTCTCAGTGTTACTCACAGACCTATTCAGTCACACAGGGACAACAAAAGGCTCTTTCAAAAGGGAAATGCTTTCTAAAATTTTTGTACATTAATTAACTTGATTTTAAAGGCAAATCTTTGCTGAATTGTTTGGACAAACTTTCCTAGAGAGACTGACACCTGCTCATCTTGAACTTTTATAGACGATTGTGCTTTTTGACTTTGTTTGTAGATTTACCATGACACATTCCCGCTTTTGTGAACTCTCCTTCCTTATTACTTGGCATTAGAGTACTAAGAGTTTTGGTCCAGTGATAGCACGTACTCTCACTATGACTTTGTTTATAGCACCAGTTAGTGTCAAGATGTCTTATTCTGGCACTGGTATTACTGCAGTTCTTCACTGTAAGTGGATGTATCCTCTTTAGAGGATATATTTAAAGGGAAAAAAAAGGAAAAAAAAAGAAAAAAATAAGAAAAAATAAAGAACTTTCCTCAGGCTGTCACTCCTGTGGTACTTTCATGCTTAGAATGATGGAACTTGTCTTGGAAAAGGACCTTTCTGGGGTTACATATGGTTACATTTAAATTTGACTGCTGATGTGCACCATACCAGGCTATTGACTGATGCATCAGTGTGTCAGTCAATGATCTAGCTGAGCACAACACAGTTCCCTTAAAACACATCACCAGTTTTGTTTTTGAGGAAACCAACACATGGAAACCAAGACATGGTAAGACTTGGGTCACTGTTGACATGGAGCCAGGTGTTACCAGGACCAACACCTTATTGACCTAAGGGTGGGAAAGCATTCCTACATCCCTTACCTTAAGCATGTCATGCAGAAACAATACAACTTCTTACTAATCTTTGTGAACTTTCAAATATTCTCTTGCAATTTGAACTGAAAACCACTCACATTGAGTTCATAACTCAAGGGCATTTCAAGAAAAAACCCAAATATGATTTTGTTAGGGCAGTTTTCAAAATTGCACATGAATTGATTATGGATGTCCTGTGTTTTGCTTTCTAGAGATGAGTAGAGTGAGGCTGTCTAATCCTACAGATGTATCGTATTCAATACGCAAGCACTTCAGACTAGAAACCATTCAGGGATCGTTGTTTCACCTCCTAAGGTACAGAAGCAGTGACTACAGTTATGCTTCAGAATAACAAATGCTGCCATTCAGATTGAAATACTGTAGTTTGATTACTTGCACATTTTCATATTGTCTAAAATCATCAGGTAAGTGGATCTGCGATGTTCTCCTTTCATGCTTATCACACTGTCTTTCTGTGACTACAGTATATTAAATCAAGAGTGGTCATTAGAAGTAGAGCTTGCCAAGCTATTTATCAGGTTAATTAATTCAATGCATTCCTGCAGCCTTATTGATTAGGCAGCCTGAAGCAACTGGACAAACAATTTTAGGAACATGTTTATTGCAGTTTTAGGGGATTATATAGGTATTGAACTTTACTATTGTGTCAGCTAGCCAGTACTTACACAATAGGCAATTGCCTTGTGCAGGTTGATCTCATCTGGCACACAGGCATTGCACTGACTCATTACACAAGGAGGAGTTTCAGCCACTGAAAATACTCAGCAGTTTGTCAGATATTAGCTGACAGGGCTTGCAGCTGGTCAAGAAACCACACTATTTCTTTTCCTTGACTGGCCAGCCCAAGCAGGATCCATGTGTCTTCCAACACGAAGATGGATCTGAGACACTGAAGTCAGAGCACACGCTGCAGACAGATTCTTCCCGCAGCCCTGGGATTACTCTTTGGCATTATCTATCACCTCACCAGAAGCAGCAGCTAACTGATACGCAAAACTAGATGCTGTGACATAGGTTGCAAACAGGTTTTGTGAATATATCCTACATACCCAACATAATGCCCTCTGTAATCACTTTGTGAAACTTTTCTAACCTTTTCAACTGAAGTGACAGCTACTTCGGCAAAACCACAGGCAAAAAAAAAAATTTTAAAAAAATCACCTTTTATCAGCATGATTGCAGTGCCTTGACAAAAAAACTAAAATACATTTTTCACTGATATACTTACATTGCAAACGAAACTTGGCAGACTATTATTCTGCATCTTTGAAAGCAAATAAGACACAGTCCAGCTGGTAAGCTAATGAATTGTCCGTGAATGAGGTTTTATTCTAATTGACAACTTACAGTTACTATCACTTGCTAAAAGGTTGGATATTTTTAAAGCAAGAAAATTAATATTATAGGGGGAACAAAACACATTTAGAAACAACAGCAAGCCAAAGGTACTATTTTGTGAATTTCTTCAGAGGGTGAGACACAAAAACCTTTCAAAAACATAGTTTTGGAAACACTCTGCTCATGAAAAAGTAGATTTCTATATGGTTTTCTTACCTGTCATTGTTATCTTTTTCCTGATATCACAGAACATAACTTGGCTTTAGGTGGGTAAGGGTGCTGTCTGGGCCAGAGGCACACTGGGGCTAGGGGAGCTGCAGGGGATCCCTGGGCCAGCAGGGCAGTAGCCATGGGGGCAGCTCCAGTGGTGGGCATTGGGACCCTCCCTGTCAGTGTCCCCAGGGGCCTAGCAATCTCTCCTAGAAGAGAACAGGACTTTTTTTCAGTTTTCTGTTACCCAGCTGAATATTGCATCTGTCATCTGTGTCCAGACCTATTTTGTGCATGTTGCACAGCCTCACCCGAGACCAAGAAATAGTATGTAGGAGCTCCATACTAGGTTTCACCTCTGCCTACCCTTCAGCATCTTGTAACATTATACAGCACCCCTCAATATATCTCCCATTAATAGAGAGAATTTATAAATCAGTCACATTTAAGTTTTTAATCATCTGCTTAAATATTTGAGTAGCATGATTTTCGAAAATGCTGATTTCTCTGAGTATACCTTGCTGTCCAGCTCAACACCTTACAAGGTGCAATAGCTAAATATAGCATTCACTACATTTAGTAATCTACTAATTACTTCACAACATGTGAAAAATATTAGTAGGCTCTGCAGACTCTTACTCCTCGGAATATGAATACAGCTCTGTCAACAGGCAAAATCAAAAGCTGGTCACCAAAAGCCACAATCCGTATTCTCCTAGCTTGACTATAAATCTAGAATGAATCATTGCATCTGGAACATGTTGTTTTCATTGCATACTTGCAGATTAACAAATATTGCAGTAAATCTAATGCATATAAATGTGTCAGACATTTCTGTGACCATTTGCCTGTGATGGCTGGTGATGCCCTGCTGCCTGGCATCAGAAGTGAGAAGATGATAGATTACTGGTAGGCAATCTAAAAGAATACATCAACAATCCAAATTTCATGAATTCTTGAGAAAACAACTTATAACCTACATTCACATAATATTTTTTTCTTATTACAATTCCAAAACATCAGATCTGAAATCATGTTCTGTGTTAATGAAAACAAAAATTTTTTTGCATGAATAATCTTTTAAAACACTATATATAAATATATCCTGACAAACTGAAAATTTGGGGAAAAGCTGAGGAAACAGAATGCAGTGGTGGTGAATTTTATCTAATATATATAGAAAAATGTTGAATAGGGAATATAGCTATAGAATATGATTACTATAGCTTATGGAAACAAATTCCCACTAAATATTAATTACTAGCTAGGACCTGCCTTTTCTTTTACGTCATATCAAAGCACCACCACAACTATTGCTTCAGTGTCTGTCCCCTTTCATCCCTATAGGGTCTGCCCTCAGTATGCTCTCACACCTGACTCTGAAGGAAGAGCTCTGTTTTCTTTTGTGAGCACGGACAAATCTGTGTATCAGCTACAGAATAATAAATAAATAAAGCTTTCATCCCATATTCAAGTTTCTTTCTATCAACACACTTGAAACACAGCAGACTATTCTTCAGTCTTTCTTCAAATTTTCAATCAATTGACATTCCTGTCCGACCTCCTGTCATCACTTGTAGAAATGGGGTATGAATGCCAGTATTTCAGAATTTCTCACAGTAACAACAGAAAATGGTAAGGACAAGAGAATCACTTAAATAATTATTGGATGGTCTGAGCAATAGCACATCTCATTCACCTATAACACCTCATCCACCTATAAACTGAGACAATCAAAATGAGTTTTAGATGGAATTGTACCTGCAACATGTTTAACACTTGTCCAATAGAGAAGATGGAGTCAAGCTGTGAGTCTGCATTGCTGGTCCTTAATGGTCTTTATTTCATCCATTATTTTTTTCATTTTTCCCAGCTAGTGGAGGAGAAGGGACAATGTCAAAGAGTTGTTGGGTTTTGAGAATATAGTAATTTGTTGGGTTGCTTGTTAGAGCAAACATGATACCTCCTAAAGGACCCTAATGACATTTGAGGAATGCGAATGCATAGTTAGAAGCATTGGGTGGTCAAGTGATGAGACTTCAGACACAGAAAGGGAAAAGTTCTGATTTTCAGTACAGTGCTCCAGGATATGATCCTGAGAATCCATATTTATCATTCTTACCCAAAATTAGAGACATTAATTGCCAATGGGTTGGGATTTTCAGGCTTGTCCTCAGTCAATATAGACATGAGGATAGGGTCAAACTTGATCCCATCTGTGTCATCTTATCAGTAGCCTCTATTTACGTGGAACAAAACATGATTTTTGAGCACAGGTGTTTCCTAAGCTGGGAAACACCTTTTCCCAAATATTTTCACTAACATCTTTCACTGAAAGATTTTGTTTTTCATTTATAGAGCTTCTGCTGTAATTCAGTGCAGAGGTGGGAGGGGTATTTTACACATCTCGATATTGGTGCTACTTCTTATTAGCTGAATTCCAGGAGTGAAAAGGCACTGAGAAAGAGGGAAATGTAAACAGCATGCATGCTTTTCAACACCCCTGCCATGCTCCAAAGATGTTGTTTAGACTTACAAATAATTCCAAAAAGATTTTCAAAGCCACTTAACCATTTTACTTGTAGGAATAACCTCCATCCTCGGTAAGTTTAGGTAGACAACATTGAAGATGTGTGTGTTTGAGGGAAGATAGTGAAGGCAGTGTTAAAAACAGAAGTATTTAAAACATTTTTCAAAGGTCTGTCAGCCTTTTGTTTTAGTTCTAATTTCTACATTAGACTGGTTGCCCATGGTCAGGCTGACTTTGGATTCACCTGTTTTAATTCCTGACTCTGAAAGTTGGGCATCTAAGCCTGCAGATCACCTTAAAATACTCACAGACAATGAATAGAAGTGTCCAACACCAATAGAGGAGTCATGATCATACACCAAGGGAGACTAGCTCAGGTTTGGATATTCTAAGTTAAGTGAGACACTTACTACTCAGGGTGCCTAAATACTGGTAATAACAGTATAAGAATATTCACATGTTCATAATAACGCAAAGTACCAAGCCGCTAAGCGAATTCAGGGTCATCTCTCATTGCTGAAGCCAATAGCGTTCTTTATACTGATTATAAGTGCAGCTACATCAAGACTATTTCCCTCATTGTAGGCAAGTTAGTGCTAATTTAAACACCTAAATATAATTACTATGAGAGGATACAATGAATATTACATTACTATATCTGATTAATTGTGAACAAATAGACTACTGAAATAACAGGCTTCAGTTAGAGGGAATTTGATCTTATCACCTTTCAGTCATGATCTGTGGCAAAAGAAGAAATGCTGCTCTGCAAATAGCTTCTGCTTAAAAAAACAAGTCCAAGAAAATTCCTAAAGGTCCTTCATGCTTGAATTCCTACGTACTCACTTAATAAATATCTTGCTCTTAAAATGTCACAAAAGGCAAGGTTCGTGTGGCCAGACAACAGAAGACCAATATAAGGCCAAATCAGAATCAACAAGTACACATGAAAACAAACAGTAGGTGGAGGTGGTGGCTGATGATCTGTCCTTCTTGTACTGCACAATTAGAGCTTTTTCTCTCTCCAAAAGGATCCTCCTTTCCAGTGCTCGATTTCTTGGTTGCCCATCACACTTTTAACCTTAGAATCATAGAATTGTCTAGGTTGGAAGGGACCTGTGAGATCATCTAGTCCAACCATCAACCTAACTCTGATAATAAACACCAACCCATCACTAAACCATGTCACTGAGCACTATGTCAAACCATTTTTTGAATACCTCTGGGGATGGTGCCTCAACCACTTCCCTGGGCAGACCATTCCAATGCTTAATAACCCTTTCAGTGTAAAAAATTTTCCTGATATCCAGTCTGAACCTCTCCTGGAGCAACCTGAAGCCATTTCTTCTTGTCTTATCGCCTGTGACTCAGGAGAAGAGACTCACCCCCACCTCTCTACAACCTCCTTTCAGGTAGTTGTAGAGATAAGATCTCCCCTCAGCCTCCCCTTCTCCAGCCTGAACAACCCCAATTCTCTTAGCCTCTCCTCACAAGCTTTATTCTCCAGACCCCTCACCAGCTTCATTGTCCTTCTCTGGACCTGCTCCAGCACCTCAATATCTGTTTTGTGCTAAGGGTCCAAAAACTGGACACAGTGCTTGAGATTAGGCCTCAGCAGTGATGAGTGGAGGGGGACAATCACTTCCTGAGTCCTATTCACCACGCTGCTCCTGATACAGGCCAGGATGCTGTTGGCCTTCTTGGCCACCTGGGTACACTGCTGGCTCATGTCCACTCTGCTCTCCAGCCACTCTTCCCAAAGCCTCTTCTGTGATAAAAATCAGAACGTAAATAAATATTTGTAGACAATAGTAACAGAGTAATGAGTCCTTTACCATCAAGAGAACCACTTGAAAACCAGTATAAGATCTTAAAGGTCAGGAAAATGCCCTTCTGTTGAAAAAGATGTGAACATTTAGTGCATTATATGTATGAAGAGTGTTATTTTCTTTACCGGAATTGCAGTCAAATGCTATATTGAAAATTGAAATGGTGTGATGCTCTTCTGCTGGGGGCAAATTCTAGTCCTTAGGGATGATTATATTGTATTTGAGGAAACTAGTGTCAGATGTGAAAAAGAAGTTGAAAAGTATGGGATTGCTACAAGGGTCTTTAGAACTAACCCTGTTAAACACCCTTCTTGCAATAAGTGGGTTGAAGAAAGAGAAGAAAAACATATGCGTAGATGAAAATTGTTTTCAGAATGGCATTGTACCTTGCTGAAAAGGCTTATTTGCTTTACCAGCACCAAAGAACCATTTACCTTAACAAATCCATTGCTATTAAACTAAATTTCAAGCTCCCCAATGAAGAGCAGGGCTACAGAAAGCATGTGTATAAAGTGACATGTGGGTCGACTTGTTAGAAATATCCTCCTGGTAGTCAGAAATCTTATTTGATAGCTCTCTTGATAAAAGCATAAGAGAGGAAGAGGTGATGCCCATACCTAGAAATTGATATGACATAAGGTCATAAGGTCTGTGGCATTAGATGACTCTCACTGATGCAGGAATTATGCCAGAATCTTCATCAGAGACTATTGCAGAAAGCCACAGAAGGGAAAAGATCTCCAAAAGGCTGCTGAGCCAATATGAGGCAAGGGAAACTGGATCCTAAAAAATGCAGTTGTTTTTCTCCTTCTCCTAGACTGTTCAAAACAACTTATTTGTGACACATTTACCTCCATAAAGAACCACTTAGTCACTATCAGCTATCACACCTCATATTGCCATGAAGTAATTTAAATAAATTTACCTAATGTAGATATATAACTCTAGGTACAGATGCATGTATAGGCTACGCAGATTTTTAAGAGACTTTTAGTCTAAGTAAAAAATAAAATAAGTAAATAGGAAAAAAACAAGAGGCTCCATATCACAAAGAGGGAGAGGGATAAAAAAAACCAAAGAACAACAACCAACACCAACACCTCCCCCCGAAAAAAAAAGAAAAAAAAAGAATCAAAGCAAACAAAAAAAAAAAAAAAAAAAAAAAAAACCCAAAAAATAAATTTTCAAA
>VZRU01008442.1:189932-209456 GCA_013398155.1 Pedionomus torquatus
CAAAAAAAAAACAAAACAAAACAAAAAAAATCATCCCAGAAATTACAGTTTCACAGATGTAGGCATCACATCACAAGTTCACGAACATATCGTTCTGAGCTCCCTTTCTGATCTGGCATTATAGACAAGTAACTTTAATGCAACAATATGAGGTTCCTGAAAGCTAAAAGAGCTATTATAACATCTAACATCAATGGAAATGGTACCATGAAATGTGTAGCAAAATTTCCATGGAAGCCATTTACTTTTTAAAGAGCAACATTCTTCTTCCCTGGAAAATAACATTATTGTATTTGGAGAATTTATAACAACCAGGAACAAAACCCTACTACAAACAAGACTGAAAGTATTCTTTTTCACTGTTCATACTAAATAGAATGCAAAAATAAACACATTTTTCAAAAAAAACCCCAACCAAACAGAAAAACAACAACTAAACAAAAACCTAATCAGGCTTTCTAACATTGTTCATTGTATAGGCAAAATTGTGTTTAAAATTTATGTTGGGTGACTACCTTAATGAAAGAGTTTTAACATGCTTTTTCATGGTAAGACTAACTCATAACTTGGCCAAAACTTTAAGAAATGATTACTACTTAGATTCCTAAACTTTACTAATACAGGTGCAACATAATCAGAAGCACATCTACTACTGCTGGCTTTAGGATTACACAATAGCTCACAGTAATTTATGAGAGAGTAATTCACAAGTCCTCAGAGTGTGACAACAGGACACATCTAAGACCTAGGTATTATAGGAACAGGAGAATAACTAGTGCTAAAACATGTAGATATACTGAATATGAGGCTACCAAAGGCCCAGGGCAGCTTCTCAATCACACACCACCATCCTCGCTCAGCTGAAATATCAGAGGTGTTCACGTTAGAATAACATACTAACGTATATATATATATATAAAATAACATTTCTTTCCTGAGAGAAACAGCGCCAGGGGGCATACAGGATGTTTCTGCTAAGATAAACCAGAAGAACCAGTGCCTGTGACCAGTGAATAAAAATCAAATACATGTTATAAGTTGTGGAAAGTAATGAAGCCTGAATGCCCCTTAACCCTGTTGCTTACAAGCTTTATATTGTATGATAATTCTATTTAATTTACATGCTAAGGTACTGGACTTAGGATGTCTTTTTTCCTCTTTGATATGTTCTTAGTTACTGCACGTATAATCTGCCTTTCTAACCCCAGCATATTTTTTTCTGTGGAATGGGGACACTGGCTCTCAAAGGGCTGGTGACCATTTACATGCTTGCTCCATTACGCACATCTTCACTCTTTCAATACACAACTTTATCGCCCTGAACATGACTGAGATTCACAGCTATTCCTAGGGAGTGATGAAAACTCTATCCCATGTTTTGACAAGGTCTGCATAGACTCTTCAGGAAAGAAAGCTTTGTGTTGCATCTGCCTCCCTATCCTGGGAAGATTGCTATGCCTTTGCTTGGCAAAAGCACATATGCCTGTTAATCATGTTCCCTGCACTGTCCCCTAACCCCTAGGTTCAGGCTCTCCTTCCTAGGCTAGAGAGCCTGTGAAAGACTACCTAAAAATTTTTCAACAGCACTTTCACCTTCAGCCATGATTTTTTGCCTGAGAACTGTGAGGTATCAAGAAACAATTTCTAAAAAAGTCTGTGTATTTCACACAATGTGGGTAGGAGAGAGTATTGAAGTCCTTTAACCTTAAGAATGCAGAATTCAAAGTTTTGGCCAGTCTCCCTGTTGAAGGGAATAAAGGCAATGATTATATAGTGCCAACTCAAGTATTAGTGGAAAGTGCTGATATAATACAGGTTCCGTTAAGGATATGTTTGATGTTGTCTAGAAGAAGCTGAGGGTATTATTGGTAGGATTTAAAACAGAGTGTGCAGGTACAAGAGGAAGTGCCAAAAAAGTAAGTTTTACCTTTCAAACTCTGTGGAGTGAACCTTTGATTATGTTCCCGAAGCCCTGCCTTTTAATTTTCCTTTTGTCTTTAAATTCTGTGGCTCTAGCTGTAAAACCACTACAAAGAAAGCTGGTCTTAGAGCATTTCCAGCTGTGCTAACACCTGTAGAAAGAAGACATCTCAGGAGATACCTGCAGTTGAATACCCACATCAAAGGAATTACAGAAACTTCTGAACTTTGGTTGCTAATTCACATCATATCCTTGGACTTTCCCAGGATAAAACCATGGAATCAGAAAAAAAGACCAGAAGAAAACATTATTTTTCTATTATCTTTGCAGTATCTTTAAACAGGCAGAAAAATCTACTTCTTCATTGGGTGGGAGCTGCCATTTTGTGTGTCAGCTGAGACAGCCTTTCAAAGTTAGTCACTGTATTCATACTGTCATTTAGCTGTTTTTCTTCCCCACAGGAGACAGTGTCAAAAGCCTTGCTGAAGTCAAGGTAGACAACATTTGCTACTCTCGCTTCATACACCCAGGCAGTCATCCTGTCACAGAAGGCTACTTGATTAGTCAAACATGATTTCCCCTTGGTGAATCCATACTGCCTACTCTTGATGACGTTTTTTCTTCTACATGCTTAGAGATGACATCCAGGATGAGCTATTCCATCATCTTTCCAGGTATGGAGGCAAGGCTGACCAGCCTGCAGTTTCCTGGATCCTCCTTCTTGCCCTCTTCAAAGACTGGTGTGGCATTAGTTTTCCTCCAGTCCTCAGGTACCTCTCTTGTTGTCCATGACTTAAAATATGAAAGAGACCGGCTACACAATAACAGCTGTCAGTTCCCTCAGCACTTGTGGGTGCATCCCATCAGAGCTCATGGATTTGTGGGTGTCAAGTTTGCTTAAATGATCTCCAATCCAATCCTCCATGACTGAGGGATAGTCTTCCCTACTTGAGTCACTCTCTCCTACCTATCTCCAGGATTTGGGGTTCTTGAAGCTCAGACTTAGCAGGAAAGACTGAAGCAAAGGTGACATTCAGTAGCTCCTCCTTCTCTGCATCCTTTGTCACTAGGGCACCCACCTCATTCATCACCAGGCCTATGTTTTCCCTAGTCTTCCTTTTACTGCTGATGTACTTGAAGAAACTCTTCTTACTGTCGACAGCTCTTGCCAGGTTTAATTCCAAGCAGGCCTTTGGCTTCCTCATTGCATCCCAGCACACTCTAACAGTGCTTCTATACTTCTCTCAAGTGGCCAGTCCTTTCTTCAAATTCTATAAACTTCTTTCTTCCATCTATGTTTTTCCAGAAGGTCTTTACTCATCCATGCAGACTTCCTGCTTGGTTTGCCCAACATTTTCCTCTTAGAGATGCACCAATCTTGATCTTGGAGGAAGTGGTATTTAAATATTAACCATCTCTCTTGAACCCTGCTTCCTTCTAGAGCCTTAGCTCATAGGATTACTCAAAATAAGCCTTTGAAGAGGCCAAAGCCGTCTCAAAGTGAGCGTTGCCACCCTGGACCCCACCCCCCAAGTCCTTCAGTTTAAAGCCCACTTCAAGTTGGCCAGCTAGCTGGCAAAAATTCCCTTGCCCTTCTAGACAGGTGGATCCCATCCCTCTCTAACAGGCCATAATCATCAAAGAATGTCCCATTATCATAAAAACCAGAACCCTCACAATGGCACCAGCCTTGTAGCCAGGATCTGATATGCATTATCCACCCATTTCTAGCTGCCTCCATTTTAATAGAGATTTTCCTCTGATCATCTATGTCTGTAGCTTTTAGGTAAACTTCAAGTATCAGAACTGTCATCATAAAGTTTCAGGAATTGGAAGCACTGTAGTGTTGAACAGATAATAAGCAATTATACTACAAATGACTCCATCACAGACTTAAAATCTACAGTATCCAGTGGAGCATTAGTTTATTAGCAGTTGCAAACTCTATATCTAAGCACGTCTTTTACTCAGAAACCAAGGCAATGCTTTGGGAACTGTGATGGATGGCTCAGCTATGCCACTGCCAGCATTTCTTTAGGTGAGTCAGAAGGGATGGTTGGAGAAAGCATCACTCATGCTGTCAGAAGGCACTAAGGGCTCCAGAAGGAAGGTTGCTCTTCTGCCCTGCCATTACACACTGGATTCATTATGCAGCAGTGGTCCCTGAGGGCGAATCACCTGATCTCCCACTCAAACTGTTTGTAAATCAGATGTCATTTGTTGCAACGTACACATAGCATGTCAATAGCAGCAAAGCATCAAAAGCTCACCAGGTACAAATATTTACTCACCATAGGAAAGGTTTCTTGGATGTATATCAAGAACTTGCCAATTTGCATCAAGTATGTGGTATATGAGTTTTTCACCATCACTCTGAAGCTCCACTTCCAGAAACAATCTCTTCAGATCTCACTTTGAAGGGCTGCAAGACCACTGAAAGAATAGAAAGTGCTGTACGAAACAGGGAGGAGTAATCTGAATTAGCAGTTTGCCCTGAGATCTGGTACCAAATTAAAACTGCAGCATGAGAACATAGAGCTGTTAACATGACATTTTGGAGTGAGATTTACAATTACGTAATTGCTGTTGCATAATATCAATCATATCTTTTCTCATTAAAAAGGATCTGAGCTGATTTTTACAGGAAGATGAAGGTAAAGGTCTTTAGCTTGGTGAGTTGTACATTATGACATATGGACCCAGATGGAAGAGCTGGTATTTCTTGATTAGCTTTATGTCATTTGCTCTTGGTAAAACCTGTTCAACCCTATCCCCCTGTAAATAAACTACACACACCTTGAATAAGCATAAATGTTGTTTGCTAACCACTATCAAATCTCAGTATATCCAAGAGCAGATTAAGACGGCAAGGCTTCTCAACAGAAGCACATACTATATTAGTGTATGATTAGGCCTTAAGAGTCAAATTCTTCAGACAAGGCAGTATATTTTCACTGGAAACCAGACAGCCATATACTGTTCTGTCTAAAACCACTGCAAGCAAACAAACAAAACATAACGAAAAAATATCCTCGAGCAATTCCAGGAATCTGCTCATCTCTCTGGTACAAAGCTATCCCACTTCCTCCTGTACCTGAACTCTCCCATCTGTCACTATGTAAACTCAGGCTTCCCCTGAGTTAGGGTAAGTTAGCCCAAAGGTTTCTAGAGATTACCTTGTAAACAAAGATGCTAGCAATTTCATAGATAATTTTGATTTGCTTTTACTTCCTAAGACAGATCTGCTGCCAAGTCAAAATCTTTTCACTGCACAGCTCAAAGACTGTTATACTACAAAAATGAAAAAAAAAAGAAGATACACAGGACACAAAATTACTCATTCAGGAGTGTGTTATAAAAAGCAGACCATTGAGAGAAGTCAGTGTTCTGATGAAGAATATGGAAACATTAAAATTAATAGAAAACAGGAAAAACTTCTTATTTAGCACTTTAAATTTTCAAAAGAAGATTTTGACATACAGAGAAGAACATTTAATAAAAGCTACTGATGTCTGTCTCTCCTTAAAAAAAGAATGTCTGTATGCTTAATGCCAGCTATAACTGAATGTGATTAATTTGATCTTTTTATGTTAGCTAGAGAATGGTAAACTAATTATCTCTTGCCCTTCTCAGATACTCTGAATGACTTCAGCTTTTGACAAAATGTCAGAATTCAGAAGCATAATTTTTAGAGAAGCATATTTCAAAATCTTCCGACCCTCTGTAGGTTATTAGAACGCCTATTTTCTGAGGAAAAACAGGGCAAGAATTAACTTCAGTACAAAGTTGGATTTTGTTGATGCAGATATGAATTTAGGAGATAAGTGAAAATAAACACACATAACAGTGATTAGGACACAGAGATGCAATATAAATTCACTCTATTTATGGCGTATTGTAAACATACTATGAGCATGAAGACAAATAAATAACAAGCACAGGAGAGAGTCCCCTGGGCCTACAGTCTCCCCTGTCAGAAGGTTTGGAATTCAAAACTTGTCAATTTAGTGGGATCATGCCTTGCATTCAGAGAAATAAATTGGAAGAGTACAAGGATAAGCAGCAAGATCACAGCTGGCTTAGAAATTAAATCATGCTGTGTAACATTCATTTAACAACATGCTTTGCCTTTTTAATCTTGATTATTTTAGGTACACATATACATATATCCAGAATAATTATTCATGTCCACTGTATAGGCATATAGGGAAGAAATTAACAATTTTCAGTACCTAAAATAGATAAGGTGCATTAAATTGCTCCATGAAGATTTCCAGTGCTAGCTGTCTAATGCTAATGGTAAAGAAGATCGAATAGATTTAAAAAAAAAAAAAAATATGGAGAAAGAGTGAGTCTGAAAGTAATGGAGTGTACTTTATCACTTTGATTCTTCTAAGCTTAGCAAAGCAGAGGATCAGAACAATGGGCTGATTTCACAAGTCAGTTCTGAAATTAAAAAAATGAGATTTCTCGAAATCACTATTTTTTAATCTTATAGGCCTCTTTTACACAAAGCAACACCACATACACAGGGGTTGTCATGGAAGACCCATATATATGCCCCCTGGCATATAACACCACACACTTTTGCCATGAATCCAGTTGGAAAATGTACTAGGTTGGGAAGTATCAAGTGCAGGACAAGTGTGGACACCCCATACTTATCAGTAATCATCCAGGTTTGACATCAGAGCCATTTAAACTAGTCATCTCTGCTTTCTTCACTAGCAGCAATAAGATCACCTTGATAGTGAGGACACTATAAGCTGGACTCCTCTTCTGGTGAGAAGGGTGATAGAACGTGTTCCACTAGACTTTGGACTCAGATAATCACAGGTAGTGAAATGAACTTCCTTTTTAATGCTTATCAAGTCAGGTAATCTATCTGTACTTCCGTGGCTGGAAAAGAATAATAATAATGACTCATATGACATACATGTTGTGAAAGTTTAATCCAGTAATATTGTCATGTACCTGTCTTGACACTGTCCTGCCTTTAGGTCAGAATAAGACCAGGGTACACAGCTGCCATAATAAAAATGCAGATGTTCAGGCTGAAAAAGAATTGTATCATGCTCCAGCCAGTCTCTCAATAGAGACATCTAGGAGAACTGAAGAATACCAGGAAAAACATTTTTTTCTTACAGATCAGGCTCAGATTTGTTTCCCAGGCACAAATTAACATGAATGAAGAGGGCATGCCTGGGAGAACATAGCCTTGGGAGGTGCCAGGAAATGAACCAAATGCACAAGTCAAGGCATCTGGTTTCTGGTGCAAGATGGACTTCCCAGTGAAATACATTATTCCTGATAATGTAGGAATAAGCTCCTTTCTGGAGAACAGTCATTGTGTGCTTGAAGTTCTTCTTTACCTGGTAACCAGACAGAAGCCAGAGATCAAGAGCTTAGTACGTTCTGCAATCTAAGTAGATAAGGCATACAATGGGTAGAAGAAAGGACAGATTTTCAGTCAGCTCTGAGTAATGATAGATGATGAAAGCACCATTTTCAAAAGCTTAGAAAATTAGAGCTGAAAATGAGGAAAAGGCTTATTTTTCTCTCTATAGGCTCAATACTCTTTTGTCAGATTCCCCACCCATGCAACACATCTAAGGGATTTTACATCCAAAGACCTCTGTTTTATTAAGAAAGAAGATTGCAGGACCATAACATATGGACTTCAAACACTAGATTACCTCCAAAAATAATTGAAAATATACAGTGCTTGTAAATATTAAACAGTCTTTCAATTTTAATACCAAAGTTTATAATTGAAATTTGCAGGGTTTAGCGAAACTACTGTGGGTTTTTCCCGAAATTGATATTTCTGATTATGTACCAAAGGGTCAAGATTTTAAAAGGAAACATATTTGATGAAACTTTCTTTCCTCCCACACTTATTGCCTTTTTCTCCCCTAAGGAAAAAACTAAAAAACCAAATACACAAGAAAACATTTGCTCAGCTTCACTCTCAGACAAAAGTCAGGAGGCATTACAAAACTTGCCTAAGACACCTCTAGAAGCTTAGATTAAGTCACAAACCTATATGCAGAAGCTGGAAAACACAAAATAAAACCTCATCCTTTTAACTAATTACTGCCATTCCAAAGCAAAGTACATCAAGCAAAGCAGCACTCAGAGAATGCATTGTCTGTTTAGGCTTAGAAAACATTTGTGATTTTAGACAGAGAAATCACAGCTGTATAATATCTTTGAAATTCAGGGCACATAACCTTTTTCTGGGTTCCAGCAATAGTACCTACTAGAAAGAGCAAAAGCACGGGATAGGAAAAGGTTATCCATCCTAATTAAACAATCTGCAAAGAAGTCTGTGTGTTTGTTTGTCTTCTGCATTACAAACAGTGGCAATGCTGACATTCTCATTGCGCTATTGCTATGATTTCACTACACTGATAGGTATTTAAGAGATCTCTTGGGAACACTAGGATCCTTTATAAGAGACAAGCACGGGAACCTTGAACTAGTTGATTCGTAGCAAATAAACTAATAAATGTACATGCTAAGGCCTTCAACTCCTCACCAATTCTTACCCTCAATACTGTAATTTGGGGAGAATTCAGAAGAGTGCGCTGTGATTAATGCTCAGCATTTATTTTTCTTTATGCTTAACACTGGTTCTATCTGTACAATGGCTAAATCTGATTATCATTGAAAAAATAATTTACTGTTCTAGCTATCTAATTCTAGTCATCATGTCCTTATATCATAAAGTGAGAGTCGCATTCATGGCACTGACACTTTTTATAAAAAGCAATTTCTTAAGAGTCTCAGAAACTCTCTGAACTCATATTCTCGACCTTAGTATGAGGGAAATTATTTCCCTATACTTAAATTGCACATTTGCTGCCAGACTGTAAAAAGAAGCCAAATCTCCTGAATACTAATCCTGTGATTTAACCACAGTTTGTTCCTTTTACTTTATTTTCTTCCCCACTTTTTTTTCTTCCTTTCTCTTTAATAAATGGACTCCACCACCGATTTTGAACTTGCATTGAAACACTAACAGAGACCCAAGACATCAAGTCCGGACTAACATGTTCCTCTTTCTTATTCATTTAACTTCACAATAATTCCTTTTTCTCCTGGCCAGGTATGCCAGGTATGTTTTTCATCTGTATCATTGGCATTTATAATTACTTTAGATACAGTCAATGCAATATTTTTAAAAGAACTTTACTTATGGAGGAAACTCACTATTCTGAAGGCATTACAATTTATACAGAATTATTATCAATCCTAAACTGCATATACAACCAAGACTCCGACCTTGCTGTTTTGCCAATCTCAGGGTTTGAGAACTGTTAGACACAAGAGTCACAGTTATTACTATAACAAGAAAAGCCATGTATCCCTTAGAGGATCACAGCATTTTGAAGGCTGTTCCCCTCGGACCATCACAAACTTCAGCTCTCTTAAACATAAGAACTATTGATCCTAGAAAATTTGACAAGAAGGGAAAATACTCTCATATTTCTAATCAGCTTAGCTTATAGCATGCTGGTGTATTGCAAACTGCCAGCTGAATTAATCATGATGATGATTGAGATGAATAAAGCATCCACAGGACTTTAAATTGTTACTTCTATATGACATCGGAGGAGCAAGAATTCAAGTTTTGCACATTGTCTTGGAGCTCCCATCACTCATCCTCATTTTCATCTCTCCTGGTTAATAAAGTGGAAGATGGGTCTACATTTTCCCCAGGTTTTAAGACTTCCTCAGTAAAAACAAATAACTTTTATTTAGGCTGTCCTATCAATTATGACTTCTACTGTTATTTCTGCTTCCTCAGATTCCAGTCTGATATGAAATGGATACGAGAAGAGCACCTACAGAAAGCTCTGAACACTGTTGGCATTTATTTATACACTTAATGGACCAGACTTCTAAAATACAAGTCAACTGAAGCAACAATGTTCACCTCTCACATCTGTTAGTATCAATCATTTGATCAAGGTAATCTATAATTAAAGTTTAATATATTCAGAGAATTTCTTTAGGAGCATGAGATGCCTCAGGAATTAGAATGGAAAAGAAAAAAAAACCAACCAACCCCAACATTTTTCACTGGTTTGGATTTCACAAAATACAATAAAGGAAATGGATTCCTCCCCTCCTCTTCCTAAATAAACTTTTCAGGCTTCCTTTCCACTGCCTTAATTCCTCGTTTCATTCATTACCTGTTTCTTTGTCCATCTTCCCTTGTGACCCACTTGCAGGAAAAGGAGATTGGCCCCTCCCCAGCCTCAAAGACTGAAGGCAAACCAAGAAACTCTACACCTGGCAAGCAAGCAGGCAGGAAGCTCTTTCACTGACTTCCCTATCGAGACAGGATTCTTGTGACCAAACTGAAGTTCCAATGAGAAATTTTGAATCACATTGTTTAGAATTCTCACTCAACATTTTTGTCAGCAAATTGGGAAGATTCCTGATTCTGTTTAAAACTTCTGCTTTATTACCTTATGTTCAATTGTTCTTATCTTCATAACAAAATGAGTATCACAGACTACTTGAAAACTATGTTATTTTTTACCTTTCATAAAAAAGGATGCACAGGACACTTACGGGAAATAATAAATATCTGTTCAATTCAAAATACTCTGCTAATCTAATTTCTGCTAATTTAGATCAATTTCAATCCAGTTCATTCTTCATTTAAAGAAAAAGAAAAGTATGACAACACACACCACACTACAATAGCTGGTATATGGGCTGTAAAGGTGAATGACAATGGACTTTCATGGGGATGCTGTGCAGTCTGTTCTGAAAGACGCCTCAAGAATTTTATCTAAATCCCACAGAGAACTTTACCCAAACTTCAAGTAAAAAGGAAAGAAGAAAAAAAATTTATATATCAGCACTCACAGAAATGAGTCTGTCAGCCTTCCTCTGAGAAAAGCTTGTGCATTACTAAATCCCACAATAAAAAAAAATATCTGTCACATTCTTGTAAAAAATCTGTATTTTTAAATTTTTGTCCAGCTCCCTAACCCTATATCTTCTTTCAACCCCTTTATCACTAGTTGAAGGGAGAATGCATCCAGAAACTTCTCCCAGCTACCAATTTTCAGTAAAAACAACCCTTTGCAACACAACTCAGATGTTTACTTGTTAAAATTACGCTTCTACCATTTGTTTATCTGGAGTCAGTGTAGAATCCTGAATGATCTGTTACCATAAGAAAAAAAAGCAACAATAGAGCCACCTTTATCCCTTGTTTCTTTCAAACTCTTACAAACTGTGAGCAGTTAGGAATTCAACTAGGAATAGTACTTGCTTGGATCAGCCAGCATGTAATCCCAGTATCATTCAAAAAAACAAGTCAAATGCTGAAACTAAGACATAACTCTCCTGTGCCTAAACAATAGGTCTAACACTCTGCACTAAATGTTTTTTCTAGCTTTAGTTCTTTAGGTTTTTTAGGGCTGCTGACACATAACTGCAGTGCAGAATAGTCCTATTGCTCATTTTAGTGAAAAAACAAGTTCCAGGACCTCTCCATCTTACACTAAGTTCTTCCTGCCCTCATCAAAAAAGATTTAGAAGCTTGTGTCTGTAGGGAAGCAATTCTTCACTATGTTTCCATCACAGTAATTTTTTTAGTCTGTGTTTTAGAGTTGCTCCTCAGTCTAACCATTTCTCCCTTAAGCTCTGGCAGCTGTAGGACATCTCTGTTTTCTTCCAACTGTTTTCCTTGAGGTGCTCAAAGACCATCCAGATGTCCTCCAGCTCTTACATATTCCAAATATCTATTCAATATATCTGAATATCTATTCAATATCCAACCAACAGCTTTTTCTTCTTCCACACTGTTTTTCCAGATCAATACATTTCACTGTCATTTCTTTTGAAAATTAACCTTTTCCTAAAAACACTTAAAATTCATACTTTGCCTCATAAACCAGCATCAAGAATTTTCTGATGATTAGAACATTTAGGCATGTAAAAAATAATAGACATTTAGTCCTCACTGTCGGCCAACATCACGTTTTGTACCCCTTCCCCCAAACAGTAAGATTAAAGATATAGAAAGTGAATAAAACTAACCAAATTGTTCTATTATAATAAAATGTTTGATTCCCTAGAGCTACCCTGTCACCCCCTCTCCTCTTTCAGGTTAGAGGGGCCCCTGCTCATTGCCCAGCCATATGCGATAGCAGCACTAGAACAGACTCACCTGTGGCTTCTCTGCTTTATTGCTTCTATGGTCCCACAGTGGTCCCATGGCAGTAGACCATCCTAGAGTGCCAGCAAACATCTGCAAGTGTCTGTCTTTCCCAAAGGGAGGCTGAACCTTTTCCCAACCACAAGCTCCAGCCCACCTGGAGAAAGAGAGAGACCGGCTGATAGCTCTTCTTGCTGGCAGTACTGGCTGTATCTACCTCAATCTCAGTGCTACAGAAGACCCGATGACAAATCATGACATGGTTTGGTACCAGTAGCAGTGTTGTTGTGATTCCTCCTAAGCCCACACCACTGCAAGGCACAAGCATCTGCTACAGTTTTTCTAGCCTTGCTCTGATTTTTGATGCCACAAATGTTCGTCTTGTACAAGAATCAACCACATGACAGATTGTAATTTATCATTAGCAGCTCTAGGTTTTCAAGTCTGAGGTTTCTTGTCCTTCAATCTGCCAGCCTAGTCTGACTTGCTGACAAAAAGTAATGAAGGAGCATGTGAGTTCTTGTCCATTTTAGCTACAATAAATCCTCAGCAATTCTGATTTCTAGGCACTGCATACAGCAGCATGACAACCTCTCTTCACAAAGGTATTTCTTCTCGGACTGTAAGCTGTGTCTGTAATAAGACATGTTGAGATGGATGTCATTTTAGTCGTAAGGGGGACAGGTTCTTTGTCCAGATAAAGACAACTGCATCATCTTTGAGGAAGGCTGTGTCTGGGAAGAAGAATCAAACTGAACTCTAGTGCTCTTAAGGACATCTGGGAGTTCCTGCATTCAGCACCAATGTGGCTGTCATCATTATCTTTGGCTTTTTAAGCCCTTGGGTCTTCATGTTAAACTGCTTCTCCTGTAGCCAGGGCTGGAAGGCAATTAGATCAGCAGTCAGAGGGAAATGAAACCCAAAGCTCTCTGAAAGGTTCAGTCCTTTGAGATCCTTGACACAAAGTGGCAGAGGAGAAATTAACAAGGAGAAAAGTAGAGCTCATTGATGCTTTTCCCCTGTATTACTAAGAAGCAGCAAATAACATGCAGGGATATCAGCTGTCTCTTGGGGTTGTTATTTTCTGGTTATTTTTTGCAGGCTTCAACAGATTTACAAAGCAGGGATCAGATTCTAAGCCCTCAGGGAAGCAGCTGTGTTGAGACTGACCAGAATCCCAAACTCCTGTCTCCTCACCCATGTAACAGGTACACAAAAGATGAAGGATGAGTTGAAGCAGCTTATTTTGCTCGCAGGGGTCCCTTGCCTTCCCTCACGCAGACTCAACTTACACTAGCCCCTAAAGCCCCTAACACCCTAAAAATGCTCAAGTGCTGAAAAAGGAAATCCCATCAGATGTTCTAATTTCATTGGAGGAATAATGCCAGTATCCCTGTGGAAAAAGTGCATCTAAGGTACCAAAGGCAGAACCTAGCCATCTGTGAAACCACATAGATTTTGTCACAAAAATGTAAGCAGTTCTGGGCGCTACAAAGCAACACTACATGTCCATTTAGGCTAAATAAAAACATGAACTTCACAGCTGAAGCAGCTGGGAAAAATTGTGGGTACAATGAATATGGTCTGCCAAATTCATGATTTTGCTAGCATGCCAGAACTTACTCCTTAGTCTTGTGTCTTTTTCCATCAATAACAGTAAGTATTTAATACCAATGCATGTTTTCTGAAATGTGGTACTATCTTTTTCTGTTCATCATTCTGTAATGTCATATTTTAGCTCTGGGTAAAATATAAATTGACAATGCCTCCTTTTTAGTCCTCTATCAAGACAATTAAACAGCTGAGAGTAAGAACAAAAGCTGGCTGCATTTGCCATTTCTGATGCATTTGTTTTGAGTTTATCACAGTGTTGCTCTTAATATGGAAAACCTCTGTAGGATGTACCAGGGATGAAGCCATCAAAGTTTTATAGAAATTAAAACCCATTATGTATCTATATGGAATCAACAGAGAACTGTATATTCCCTGGCACAGAATTACATAGCAATGAGGTGTTGGTATTTCTGTTGGGTTGTTAAGAGGACTATAAACAAGTTCTCATTCCTCACCACTATCAGTGGGTACTGCTCTGGGGAGAAACAGGAAATAAAACAGATGACAAAGGAGAGATCTGAACACAAGGACATGGTTATTTGAGATAACACTCTGAATAAACATATAGGTAAAGGTATATCCTACAAGGTCTTTATGCAGGCATCCCCCTGAAGATTTTTATTGTCCCCAGTGAACATCTCCTTACAGATGATCCTATGATCCAGGTCTGTGAATGAAGTGAAAAAGCTCATTTCACATGTTCCTTTGATTTTGCAGAACCCTTGGTTAGAGAGTATTGTGTGGGTTAACTCTCACCTGAGGCAACCTGCAGTTATCTTTCAAAATCTTTGCAAAACAAAGCTCCTTTTTTACCTAAAGAATCCAAAGCCATAGGCAAAAAAAATATTAACAAACATCAGCACATAACTTTTCATACACAGGCTAAGGTTTTCTATATATTAAATACCCTCCTAAAATCCAATGAAGGCAACTTTTGTTAAATGTGTGGCTTCTCTGGTCTTTGATTTGTTTTAATTGTGTATTGGTTCCTGAAAAGAGGCATCTCCCTTCTGTCCCACTCCCCTTGTTGATTACAGAAGATTATTAGGCCACATTTGGGGAGAATATCTAACTTCTAAGAACTCTCAAACTTCATCATTGAGGTAAAACTTGTCTTCTGGAAAAAAAATTCCTGCAGCCACATTCATTTCAACTCATCAGACAGGCATTCGGAGCTAGTGTAAAAATGAGGGACTATTAGGGTTGTTAACAGTCAGCGTTGTACTATGCAACTTCTGGAGTCCCATCTGAAGCAAAATTCCCAAACTCAGGCCCTGCTTTACACCAAGATGAAGAAACTGCAAGGAAGTACCAAGATTCAGAATGCCTCATGTGACAGGCTTCTGCAACCCCTCTGTAGGACTAAGCATTAAAACCTCTATCACAAATCAGATTGAAGGGGTGTACGAACCCATATCTCACAAACTGCAGTTACGGGCTCCAACAACTACGCTTTTGTAGAAGAGACAGGAAGACATTTCCTCCTGCTGATTGTTCCTTCAGCAAGTTCAGAGCACATTGACAAGGTCTGTTTCAGAAGCTAAGGCAGGCAAGCAAATATCCAGGCACTTACTGAAATCATAAACATAATTGTAAAAGTTACAATAGCTGCATACATAATAGAAATGACAGAAATGTAGGCATCCAGAGATTTCAGGGTTAGGTTGCAAATAAGTGCCAGAAATGATTAAATTTTAGCAGATGGTTCAATTAAGAACATAGCTTCCCCTATCCCCTTTCCTCTTCCTGTATGAAGAGGGGGTTTCAATACTTTGCCAGTTGCAACGAGTTTGGAATAATACTAGAATAAGAATGTCTACTGCTGTGGTGATCATTATAAAATTATGATACACAGCCAGTAAAACTACTAGCTGTGAGCTATGCATAAAAGAAAAATAGTTCACTTATTTCTCAGTTCTGCATGACATGGGGCTTTTTTGGCTTTTAACACTCAAGAAGAAACAGAATAATATAGTAGATTCAGAGATCCATCATAAGAATTTACATGCAGAATTATGAGATGGCTACAACATAAGGACAACTAAAGTGCCACCAATAGGAAGATAAGTTAATCTGCCAACTAAACCATTACCTACAACAGTAGATATCATTCTGCTTCATTAAAAATTCCTTCATTTCACTTTCCTTGCTTTTTCTTTTCTTTCTCCCATTACAACATGAAAATATTTCATAACATGTAACATAAAGAGTTGTGTATTGGGGTTATTTTCATTCTCACTTTCAAAAACCATGGCAGTCTGTCTTCAGCTAACAATATATCAGAACTGGATGATCTCCTTGGATATCCTTCAGAGATCAATGACCTCGCTACAGACAGCCAGATGAGAACAGTAAATGTGCCTGAAGACTTCAATATAAGCCCTGATTCTTGCTAACTAAAATTCACCTGAATGCTGTGTGGTCACCAGTTCCCAGCTCATTTTAACCTTGGCTGCTTTCAAAGCAATTTTTTTTTTTTTAAATAGAACAGCTCAGCTTGTTCCATTCTATTTCAATTTCAGATTCTACTTAAAATCAGCCCATAAGACTTTCACAAATACTCAGTAGCTGAGGTCCAAAATTCACTCCAATCTGTTGTTTGTATGTCAATACATTTCTTATTTCATTTCTATTCTGTAATCTTGGAGTGGACAGATTCCTGTTGCTTAACAAGCATGGCTTCTATTCTCATATTTGGGAGTTTTATTGAGCTATCACTTAAGTGAAAATTTCCACTTCAGAGCATGCAGTTAAACTAAACCATAGTGCAATTCTCAGCAAGTTTGAAAAAGTAGTAGAATACAGGCTTGAAACACATAGGCTCCAAGGTCCTCATGGGCTAGCTTTGCATTACTGCTTTGTCATTCTGCACTGAGAGAAGGAAGGTTTATTTGTAGAAACTTTTCTTTAAAATAGTAGCCTTTGTCCTCTCATTATTTCTTTAATAATTATTAGATGTAATATGAAAAGAATACAAAATAAAGAAATGGGGAAAATTGTCCCATGATTTCCCTGACTTGTGTACATACTAGTATATGTTCCTTTCAAAGCACCTGCCTGGCACCTGTATTGCAAAGGACACAAATCACTTTTCTGCTTTGGTTGCCTGATAAATGTATTTATAGGGAGGATATAGGTGTCCCCTGTCCCTTGGCATAGACCTTTGAGAAGGTGACACTCACAGCATCATTTCATTATATATTGTATTAATAATTCTATACCTCCTTTAGTGTTCAAACTTGAAGAAAACAAACAGAAAATAATACAGGAAAGCCCAACTTATTTCTTATACCAGAGATAATCAGGATATGCTCTTCTGAGGATAGGAAGGTTGCAACAGTTTAAATCAATGAAATAAGTACTGGCATCTTTCAAGGCATCTGAGAGAGAATAAAGCTATGCATAAATTTTGAGACAAGAAATCATTCTCTTACAACAAGAATTTACTGAGCCTATTTTCACCTTGGCATGACTTTCTTCCCCTGCATCTTCTGTATTTCTTTTCATACAAAGATTGATATTAGATCAGTGGATGAGCACGATATATCCAAGAACACAGTAGGTGTTTTCCTCTGCAGTTGCTCTGTTACATACAACAACCCAGCAATGCTGTTTACAAGATTTCTGTATACAGTCACCAATAGATGCAATCTAGCTGTATAACCTGTAAGTATTCAGGCACATATTTATGGCTTTTGCATTTAGATAGACCTTTTTCATATTGGTGTTGCTCTACAACACTCAGAATTATGCAGAGATAAGTCCTCATATGGTAGAAATGAGATTAGTTTTGACAGGTTACACCAGACAAGGACCCAGGCCAAAAATGCATTATATCCTATATGCAACAAACATTCAAAACTCTGTATGAGTCATTGCAATTTCAAACCCTCACCCTCTAAAAGAAGGTATTGTTTTTACAGGAAATCAGTGTTAGCCAGTAGAACTTACCCAGCACAAAAGGAAATATCCCAGCTGCAACAAATTTTAAAACTTGGTAAAGCAGACATGGCTCACCCCACATTTGTTTGGTACTTAATCTACACAACATGTGTGTTCTCCCAACACAACTGTCTGGATTCATCCACTCTACAGCTGGATTCTGTCTGGATGGAGCTGCTTCACACCCCAGTAAAACAGGTGTCTTTTGAGTAGCTGTACCTGGTCCATCTGGCAGCAATTTAGCAATTATGCTTTTATTATTAGCACTCTATAATCAGCTCATTGTGTGATTGCCAGTCTGTCCCCCCTGTCATTTCCTTGTGTGTGTTTGTGTTTGCTTATTTTCATATTTTCAATATGAAACCCATTTTTTTGTGCCTTATGACTAGCACGCGCAACTGGGACTCGGAGAATGGAGGCACACACAATGGGCCAAACAGCTGGCTTTGTGTTGCCTTAGTAGAAAATGTCTAATTACAGCAGAGTACACACACCACCATTGATGGCAACACATTTGTATTAAAATGCTTTTGTTCTGGGTAGAGTACTATCATTTATCTAAATAACTATTATTTTCCCTTTCTCCTCAGAGCTTTTATTAAATCTCTGAGCAATTTCAAGCCATTAGCCTACAGATACAGTCTTTATTCATCAGGAGTGTATTTCTAGGAGAATGGCTGTCTGCCTGGCTGTGTCTGGCACTAGCTAGTCATGTCAGAAGTCCCAGATCCAAGGAGCATGGCTCTTCTTATTTTGATTGATGCTCCACTCCCCTAGTGTTGCTGCCAAGTGAAGTTGTAATTCATGCCCGGATGATTCTGCTGTCACTTATTTCTGCATACAGTGTCTGTCTTTTTCTGGGTGCGTTTTAATTTCTGGGGTTTGCTTTCATTACTGCCAAAATCTGCTTGATGCTGGAGAGACTTCTTCCCAATACAAACTAATTGGGAGAAGTGTCTGGGTGGGGAAGGATCAATGTGAGAAAGAAAACGGTGCAGGTAGCCATTATACATGCCTCTGCTCTTCGTCCTGTGATTGGTGGCGAACAGGGCACATCTGCAGTCATTTCTTCTCCAGGCTCTTGACTCTTGTCAACCTGCCTAGACAGATAAGATCGAACAAATCTTCTCTGTTCTTCTTGTCTACTTAAATTAAGGTATTTGGGCTTGGGACTGTTTATATCCACCTGTATATACTGTAACAGATGTAGTATGGCAAGCATAATAACACTGCTAAAATGCAAATATTCAGTAGCATTTTTCCTCATTAAAGTTTTGAAAAACTACTACAGCTGGGTTGAATTTCTAACTTGCAGTGTCAAATATCCCTGCCTCCAAAAAAGGTTAGAATTAGAGTTTTGAAAAAGCCAGGAAAGACTTTCACACTGGGGGCAAAAGCTCCTCTAGAATAAACTGAAGAATGCAGCTAGAATTTCTCTTCCAGCAATACAGAGTATGGGTACACAGGCAGGACACTGTCAGAACCTAGCAATAGGGGAAGAGGAAGGGAAAGCGAAGACAAGATGAAGAAGAAAACAGGGCTCAAAAGGGTTTGCAGAATTCAGTGAGGGCACATCTGCAAAATTAGCTTGCTAGTAATAATTTGGGAGTTCATACAACCTCAGTAGCAGCTGGGGATCATGAATCCAACAAGGATTAAGGTTTGGAAAATGAGAAAGCCAGGACAGAAAGCAACAGAGTTTGAATAGCCAGGAAGGGTAAGATGTAACCAAGGACCCTTTGAAGCCTCTGGATTATTATTGGTTGGTGTAGGTTTTTTGTGTTTTTTTTTTTGTTGTTTTGTTTTGGTTTTGTTTGTTGGTTTTTTTTTTTTTTTTGGGTTTTTTTTTTTTTTTTTTTTT
>VZRU01008442.1:209480-308071 GCA_013398155.1 Pedionomus torquatus
GTTTGTTGGTTGGTTTTTTTTTTGGTGTTTTTTTGTTTTGTTTTGTTTTGTTTTGTTTTCCCTGGGTAGAAAACCCACAGTATTATGGCAGCTTGAATGTTTAGTACAGCTGCAGGTTTTTTCGTTGTCAGAATCTCTACTGTTACTTTAACCATTTCCATAAATCAAAATATAGCCCAGGACTACTGCCAAACACTTGTACTATTTACTATTTGGAGGGAAAATGTCATGGTTTCCTATGTGTAGGGCTAGGTTCAGACTAGAGTAAGCATTCAGCAGAAGTGAAAGCAGGTAGACACAATAGGTGTCTACCAATAGGTGTGCTTCCCAGCAGGAGATCTGAATCCACAATTCTTTGCTGGACAGTACTTTGAAGGATTTAGGGGAGACTATCCTCTCTTAAATATCAGTTTAGTTTAGAATTATGCTTCTGAGAACACAGGCAGGGCCTGTTGTTAAAGGAAACTATAATTGCTTTTTCAGTTCTCTGTGCATCATTCTCTCTAGGGTTTTTAAGATCTGTTCACATCACTCTCAGATAAGGGATTAGAGTACTGATAAACACCTTAACAAGTCCTCTCCTTAGAACTGTTCCCAATACAGTCTCCACCCAGCTCGTATTTGTGCCTAGAATTGCCCTGACATGTGCAGGACCTTGTTGAACTTCATGAAGCTCCCACTGGCCCACCTCTCAAGGCTGTTCAGGTCTCTTTGGATGGTATCCCTTCCCTCCAGCATATTGACTGCTCACACAGCTTGGTGTCATTGGCAAACTTGCTGAGGGCACGCTCAGTCCTACTGTCTATGTCACTGGCAAAGATGTTAAGCAGGTCCAAATACTGACTGTTGAGGAACACCACTTGTCATTGGTCTCTACTTGGACATCGAGCCATTAGCCACAACTTTTTGTGTGTGACCATCCAACTAATTCTTTATCCACCAAATGGTCCATCTGTCAAATCCAAGACAAGGACACCTTGCAGGACTCTCATCATTGTACCTCTTCTCACTTTCATTTACAATTTCTTACTCCAGAAGACAGATCTCCTGTGTAAGGAAACTGCTGACAATATTTTGCTAATCCTGAAAGAGAGTGAGGTTTTACAGTGTGTCAGAACTCTAATTCAAAACACCATGTTTGCTCACCATTGCTACTCTGAACCACATATACCACAAGAGGATTTACTACTGATACATTCCACAAATTTTCATTAGCCATACATCCATCTCTGCGAATGCAATGGATAACTTAATTATCAATGTTGTATTTACTTCCCTACCCACAAAAACAGAAGTTTAAAAAAGACGTGCACTGAAACACACTGAAAATATTTGTACTTAATTTTCTTAAAAGACAGTTTTATAAATAAATTTGGTTTCCTTTCTCAGTCCTGCACTTTTCTGCTGTTCTTCCTGGGCCTGCAAATAATGGGATGGGCAAGTGGAAAAGAGATAGGCTGGAGCTCAGAACTCCAAGACTGAGATTTGTGCAGTGTCACAGGTGTTCTGTGTGAGCTTTTATCCTCATAGATGAAATGGAAAAAGAAAGAATATACTTCTCACAGAAGTGGTATAGGAATGTATAGGACACTCAAGTACAAGTGCAATAGGGGTAAAAAAACTCATCTGACAGAATGGTAAATTAAAGAAAACCATACTAACCCATCCTTACCTTTGACCTATTTTACAAGATTAAAGCAGATAGCTTTCACAAATCTAAAGGGAAGATAAGACACACATAGGAATGTTTTGCATCCGCAGTGACACTAGCTAGAATGAGATTATAATGACTGCAAATCATAGATACTCTAAAATTAGAAATACAAAAGACTATTTTATAGGTCATCCAGCCCATCCAATGGCAAAATTTCCCATGAACACTATTCTCCAATATCTTTATCCAGCCTACTTCTAGAGTCTTTGTGGCTTGAGGCAGA
Source organism: Pedionomus torquatus (assembly GCA_013398155.1). Lineage (NCBI taxonomy): Eukaryota > Metazoa > Chordata > Aves > Charadriiformes > Pedionomidae > Pedionomus > Pedionomus torquatus. The sequence continues at coordinate 211,418 of VZRU01008442.1, forward strand.
AGGTGATCTCCAGATGAGGTCATAAATAATTTTTTCCCTGTGGTGCAATACAATTTCCTGAGCATGTCTGTATCAGTTTATTAATTTCCAGCAAGAGACTCTGCCATTTTTTTCCCACCAATTTGAAGCAGATGGCCTCATCCAAAAGCTAGTGACCTGAAGATATGCATTTTTTTCCACTCACAGGTCAACCTCTCATCAGTGACCTTGAAGAGAAAAAAATACAAATGCTGAACAAATTTGATTTGCTAAAGGAAAAACAAAAACATTTCAAGTGACTGGTTCAAACTGTCATTCTGCAATTTCCCTGTGAACGAATTAAGCACTTAACAATGAAACAATGCTCCATGTTATCATTTGTTACAAGGGATTTCAGCCCACAAGCCATCTGTAGCTTTATGTGACAGTTAACTCAGGCTGTAGCCTTTCAGAGGTCTCAGTGTGAGTCAATGGCAGTTAGCAAAGGAGAATGGATTTTCCTGAAGGTAAGAGGCTACCTTCCCCTGAGCATCTGTTTCTACAGCACATTAAGCAACTGTATGATCATACAATGCAAGAAGGACTAAGGGGCCTAAGAGGTAAAAATGCTCCCAGGCCTAGACTATTCTTGCATTTCACTATCTACTCCCTGTCCTAGTCCCAAGAGCAACCAGTAGAAGTTGCAGGTGGCAGATATCTTTTAGCAAGCGAGCTTTGAGACACCCTGGTTTTCTGTTGAGTTCTCACAAGCTGTGAACTGGGCTGTATCAGTTACTTTACTCATCACATCATACACATGGAAACCACCTTTCCAGATCAATTCTCAAGTTCTGCTAGCTGTAGGCTGGCCTGAATACGGTAGTTGATCTGCACATGAGTACTACAATTGGCACTTTTCCTAATTTACTTTTTCCAAAATATAAGGCAAGTATAACAAAAGAACAGGTACGGTTTCTCTCATTCGGTTTACATGGACAGTATTTTTTTCCTTGAAATCCCTGCCTGAAACACATTTGTGTTGTTTTACCACCTTTTGCTGATTCCCTCTGCAATACTGGTGAACTTTCATATCTCTCTTTCCATTTGCCACGTGTGGTGTTATTACTGAAGAGCTGGGGGGGTTGGTTTTGGTTTGGTTTTGTTTGGTTTTGGTTTTTTTTGTTCTGTTTTGGTTTGTTGTTTTTTTTTCTTCTGATTTATTCTACTGGTGCACGTTCTCTGCTTACTGAAAAACCCAAGAACGTGTGACAGTGTCTCACTGCACTTTTTAGTTCCAGCCAGTCTGATTTCTAGATAAGTTTATCCTAGTGTTTTCTGGAAGATACATTACCACAGGGTATAAGAAAATACTTTCTCATGAGAACTTGTAAAAGGTGGGAAAGAAGAAGTAGCTATAAATGGTAAATTTTCAAAATGGAAAGATGTCAGAAGTGGCCCTAATGTTTTTCAAGGGATTCATATATGATGTAGCACAAAGTTATTCAGAGCAGTGAAAACCAGAATTGACAGCTAAGAGTTGCAGAGGGCTCTTAATGCTAAGCAACTAAGCAGTAAAGCATCAGATGAAATTCAGTGTCAATAAATGCAAACTGAGGCACATGGAAAACAACTTTAATTAGACATGTAAAATGTCGTCCTGTAAGTTAACTCTTACTTCTCAAAAAATTATCCTGGAATTCAAGGAAAGCATCAGTTCAGTGCTCAACATCAGACAGAGGGAGACAGATCATTAAAAAGGGATGAGAGAGAGATATTGGTCAAATAAAAGAGAAAGTGCATTATGGTGTGCTATAATGCCTTGCAGAAGTTAAATGAGGCCAATGAAAAATAAGGAGCAGGTTTCAGATGAGGAAAAAATAGAAGGGATCTTAATACTGGAGATGAGACAGAAGAAAAGGGTGTTATAGGCAACAACAAAATTGTCACTGACATGGAGAAAATGAACATGGAATATTTTTTTGCCATTTCACATAATATAAGAGCTAGAGGGAACCAAACACAATGACTAAGCAAGAGTCTCAAATTGAAGTCAGAATTCTCTTCAGATACCATTGCTTCAGACAGTACAGGGGGCAGAAGTGTTAATGGTTAAAAAAGTATCTAGATTTATTCATGCAAGAAAATCCTTCAAGGGCTTTTAAACACAAAACTGAGGTTATAAGACCTGTCTAGGAAATCCTTACACCACAGATTTCCAGAATCTGGGAACAAGAATGGGATAAGATATAATTTCGTACTGTTTTGTTCATATACTTTTTCCTACTCAGTGTCTACTGAACACCATGAAGAACGGTGTACTGGGATAAACGGACCGTTAAACAACTTGATACGGTTCATTTACTAGTATAGCTATTCGTAGGTCTGAACATCTTAAATCTCATCCACTCCATTATGATTTCATGCTTAGCAGAGAATATTTATCAGTCAAGGGATCTCATGAGAGATACAGAACACCTTTTTGTGGTCCATCACACAGTGTGTGCCAGGAGTTCAGCCTACATAAATCCATGGGTGTGAAGTTATATACCATGCTCTTGAATTAAGATTTGGTACAGATTAAGTGGCATCTCCTCATGTCATACACATTTTGGAACACGTATTTGACTGACTCTGATATTTGTGGCTTTATCATTCAACCAACATATTTTATTTGGTAGTTCTGTGACATAATTGAAGTTCTTGGTTTCCATGGTAACATGTGATGCTCCTCTGAAATCAATATATGCTCTTGAAAGAGCATTGTCTTCTCCCAGTTTTCTGAAGAGTAATGTTATAGGAAACTTCATATGAAGTACCCCTGCTTAAACCTGTAAAATATACCTTACAGGATTTTGTAAAATAGCAATTATTCCTCACTGTCTATCAATACATCTCAGTATCACTAAATAACATTCTCCACATAAGAATTCTTATTGTCTGTTCAAGTAAGGAAGTGCTATTCTGCACCATCAAAAGCAGTAAAATCTGACTCAGAGTAAATATTAATGGCACTTTACAAAATAATAAAGACATAGATCGCTAAGTACTTCACTATGTAGTGTTTTGATCTAGAGAAGGTAAATACAAACATCAGGAATGGTGAACAGACCTGTTTCAACTATTTATATATCTAGCTTTTCATCTCTGTTGATTTCAGTATGTGAGTTTGTTGGATTAAAGACAAGCATTTGGTAACTGTTGCAGAATGTTTTTAGAGAGTTGACTCTAATTTAATCAAGAGCTGAAGACCAAGAGTTCTTGGGCTATAGTGCTTCATGAAATTATTACATATTCTTCTAAGGAGTAGGGAAAAAAAGTGTGAAGTTATTTTAGATATTATTCGTTCACTTCTAAAATATATATAAATAATATATAAATGAAGTGGAACGTTACTCTGAAATAAAGAACTAATTCTAGATACAGTCTTCAAAAGGTATAAATCCATACTAGAATCAGTATCACAGATCAGTAAGTCGCACTTCCATTGCCATCAATTGGTCAAATTAGCAGCTGACATGACATGAAATCTGTAAGGAAGAACATACTTATACAGCTTTTCTTCAGCTATGGACCTGTATAAGTGGAAAGGAAGAAAAGAAAAAAAAATTAAAGAAAAAAAAAAAATGCAAAAAGAAGTATTTCACGTTTCATTTCACACCAACCAAAGAATTTCACAGTACTACTCCCTCCATCTGCTATTATCAAACACTGGGGAGAGAAACACATTATGCTGCTGATCTCAGAGGCTGCAATTTACCCACTCCCTTTCCTTGCAGCATTCCCCATTACGGGTGGGTCAATATTTACTAAAGCAGTGGTAAGTCTCTCACTAGCAGCCACTGTCTTCAAACAAGCTGATTATTCATGAGTGCAATATGCCCCTCAGTGCTAGTGCTTGACCTCTTATTTGTTCTTTTCCTCCTGCATCTGGACCAATTTATGCTGATAGAATTACTTTTGGCCTTTTCTATCTTGTACGGGCTTATACATTTCCATCACATGATTGCTTCCTTACATAATGGGATTGTAATCAGTAATTGATGACTTAATATTTCCCTTTCTTAGCTAATTAGCTTCCTGATCACAGTGCTGCCATCAGGAATGGTCAGGTGCTACAGATTATGATACCAATCAAGGCTCTGAGCCATGATATATCCAATGCTTTTAGCACTGGTTGGTGTCATATTTGTTGGAGGTGTTCTTTTCCAGATATGATTAGAAGCTAAGGTCTGTCCTTTGCTGAGTTGCTTAAAGATGATGTTTTCTCCATATATGTTATTTTCTAACTGTGATTTGCTTGCAAAATTCTATTTGCAAATTTGGGTAAATAGACTTGATATCTGAATCTAATATGTTGTATTCTTCCTTATCTAAGCTAGTATGAAGCATTAGTATGTGGTGCAAACTTCTGTACTTCAGATGGGATTCAGTGGAGGCTGAAGTGATTTTTCCTCAGGGAGTTTGCAATCTATGTCAAATGTTTTGTGATCTTCAGCTGACAGGTATTGAATTTTAGGCAATGTTAGCATAGTATATAATGTAGAAATTAATATAAACAAAACAAGAAGGAACCTAGAAAAAGTCCTTGTTAGTAATCCTTGTAGAAACTACAGCAGGGAGAAAACCTGTGTTAATGTTAGCAATACCAACTTTGCAACTTCATCTACCAGCTCCATACTCTGTGTTCCTGAACATGTCTCACCTTCATACCTATTTATGTCTGTATTGTGCATTTAGATTAAGTTAAAGAAAGGAAAAGGCAAGAAGTGGCATATTCCAGAAGTGTAATGCTTAACCTGGATTTTCCTGAGGAGAAAATAAGTTTCTACAATTATTATTTATGTGCAGGTCTTATATATCACAAACTTCTAGTGTAGCTAGATGACAGATTTTGTTAGGAGCAGCACTGGAGATGAAATAAGAACTTTGTTGAATACTAATGTATTCCTATAGGACTCGCATGTGCCGTATTTTCCAAGTAAGTTATTAGATTGATCTATTTCTTTCCAAGAATTTCCCATTTTCCCAGTCTGAATATGATATTAATTCCCTTTGACAGACCATTGACAGTCAAAGAGATATCTTCAAAATTCAGGATGGAAACTGATCCCTGTAAAACTGTTCCTGTTGGTACAGGGATTGTGTCAGACTTGACATTAGTACTGCACAAGATTAATTTCCTTGGGTATCACTGCATCATTATTTTTTTTTTTTATGTTTTGGCTTTCACATTTACAAAGGGAACTTGTCATTAACAAAATGTCTACAATTAAAACTCATATAATTATTCTATTTTTGATCAATGGTAATTTTATTTTCCCTAAATATAAAGATCCTACTTCTAAACCCCTGAATTCCCATGACAGCTTTGATGACACTAATATTGCTGGATTATCTTGACAATCATGGCCAATTATCTTAATACAAATGATCACAGCATTAGAAAGAAGCTTTCTTCCCATGTGAGCTAGTCAATATCCTTCATAACTTTCTTTGTAAACTGTTATTCAGAAAACTTTAAGCACAATAGCTTGGAAAAGTAGAAGACATCATGAAGGATACTGTGGTCTATCTTCTACTTGAAAGAATAAAATAGATATGATAAGCAGCAACTTACGTTTTAGAGGCAGCATTTCTTATAAGTAGTTAATTATATCATTCATCATAAAGCATTTTATTATGTACTCAGGGAAAAAAACAAAACAAAACAACACAACACAAACCTGAAAACAATCAGTAAAACATCAATTCTGCCCTGGCAAATATAGTGCATTTATACTTCCAAACACAATATCTTTGATATTCTTGATTGCATGCTCTCTCTCTCATTTTTTCTCTCTCTCTCTCTCATTTCCATTCCTAAACAATCTACAAGATATCAAAAGTCAAGATAATGGCAACAAAAGGTGCCTTTATTTAGGGAGAAAATGCATTTTATTTATTACTCACACACAGAATTAAATACCAGCCAGGAAAAGTATTGACTTTTTGAAGGTTCATTTTTATACAGGGAAAGCCTGTAACTCACCAAACTAAATATGATGAAAGAAAGAATTTATGTGAAGAATGACAACTGGGAACTGTTTCAAATCCTGGAAGATACCAAAGGCAAAATCAGGAAAGACAGGTAAAAATCAGTAAAAAGAAAAAGTTTAAAAAAAAAGAAAAAAGAAAAAAGCAGCTGGTAATAAATAGTCACAAATAACTATATTTATGTTTTAGTAAATTAATGTATGAGTGTTTGTAATAACAGAAGAAAAATGGTAACTGGACAGTTAGAAGTGCATCTTTGAAGGTGTAGTTTGTATAATTAAGCATATATTAAAGTATGTGAATTGTAGAAAGTATCCAAAATTTCATTATGCGATGAACTTAATGAGCAGAGATTGACGTGCTTCTTGCTAAATGGCTGAAGTTTCTTTTGAAAATAGAGGTTCAAAGATTCTCAAACTCCAAACCCAGTTTTCTCAACAGGCAAGACATGACAGAAGAGAGAAACCTCACTTTCACTTCACAAGTGCTACGTGCTCTTCTTTATTTATCCTTCTGTTCAGTTTCAGTTGTAGTTACATGTGAGCACTCAGTCCAAGGTGATACTCTGAAACAAGCTCATCTATAATGTCTTCATTGCTTTCTAATGTAAATCTACAATCTATACTACCTCTCATTTGAGAAAGAATGGATCCTAATTTTATTAATAGCATTCACTCTCCACTCTGTACATAAGAACTTGAAACCTCTCACAATGTCACAACTCCTGTTAGCGTGTATTCTTCTTACAACATTAGAGAGGCCTCTATTCAAATACAACCCTTAGTATCTATAGCAGCTACAAGAGTAAGTGATGCTAGTAGCTGCCCTCCAGCTTTGAACAACTCTGTGAATTGAAGGGAGAGAGTCCAAGACAATCCCATCTAGACTGAAACACTACCAGACTTATGTTTATAGGGCTCACTTCGCACTTCAATCTTTTTATGTTTTTGCAGCATACAGCTGTGATCTCTTTCTTTTACACAATTTGGGTTTGGACACAATAAAATTTTGAGGTATAGATTGAGGAGATCTGTGCTTGTATCTCCTCAGGGCAGTGTAGCCAGAGCACATACTGCACTGCAATCAGGCAATGACCATGGTTTTTGTGTTCAGGATCCTATGATTCTTCAGGACATGCAGGAACCCAAATATGAAAAGTCCAGTACTTGGACCAAATATTCATTGTGCAGCTTCTGGGATGTTGGAGGAGAAGAGCAGGTATAAAATCTATAAAATTGCACTGCAATTGAGGTTGTATTAATCCTCTTCCTCAGGGTTGGTCTTTCACCACCGGAGCACCAGTATAAGGCCTCTAAAATAGAGAGATGTCATAAAGCTGGTCTATCACAAGAGGCAGTTGCAAGTAGAGCTCATACCTCTGCATTTTAAAAATGCACATTTTTGCAGAATATTTTTAAATATTTTAGGATATTAGGTCAACGTTTAGACTTCTTACTGCCTTTTTCTGACATGTGAACTTCACATGTCTTTCTTTGTCTATATTAATTACAAAGGAAGCTGTTCAGGGCACCTGAAAATCATCGTTTGCTGTTGTGAATACATTCTATCAATAGAAAATAATGGGAATGAGTATTGGTAGAATAATATTCCGATCAGTGAATATAACTTGCTCTAATAGGGAATTAATTTAGTGAAGTATAGAATCATAGAATAGTTTGGGTTGGGAAAGACCTTTAAAGGTCATCTAGTCCAACACCCCTGAAATGAGCAGGGATATGTTTAACTAGATCACGTTGCTCAGAGCTCTGTCCAATCTGGCCTTGAATGTTTCCAGGGATGGGGAATCTACCACCTCTCTGGGAAACCTCTTCTAGTGTTTTCACCACACTCAGCATAAAAAATTTCTTCCTTACAGCTGATCTAAATCTGCCCTATTTTAGTTTAAAACAATTACCCCTTGTCCTATCACAACAGGGTCTACTAAAAATTCTGTCCCCCTCTTTCTTGTAAGCCCCCTCATAATAAGACTCTTCCCATCTGTAATTACTGATCTGAATCTGGCTTCTATTATTTACCTCCCAGTATTCTTGTTTCTTTTGTCCTGCTGGCAAATCCTCAGTCATAGCAGAGTTAATCTGGGAGCTCCAAAGCAGCTCAGTCAAGGGAGAGGACTTGCCACCACAAATATTAAACACACAGGTAGAGGACTGTAGTGTTTCTAGCTGAAACTGGTAGTGCTGACTAACAGTGCCTTTTCACCTCCACTATGAAGTAGATCAAACAACATGGAAGGGGATATCAGTAGATTTTGTGAATGGAATAATACTTTTCCCTCTTTGGAGCTTTATTTAAAGTTAACCAAAAGAGGTTAGGGTAGAAAACTGCACTCTGATCAGGAGGCTGTTCTGAACTCAAAGCAGGGATGTAACTGCCACAAAACTGTTCCTGAGAAATATATTATGCAGATAAAATAAAATAGGCTCATCTGCCCATAATCCTGAGCAGAGACCATCAGTACAATCTCTTCCATTTTAAGTCCTTTCAGCTACGAATGTAATAGGTGCTATAGCTTCTGATTACTCTTTGCACTGTTGTCAAGACACTTTCCTATGTTGTGCATCTCTTCAGTTTTGGAGAGGGATAGAAAGAGGTTGGAACAACCAGACTGCAGCACATGAACAGTTATGATGACTTCTGTCATCATTAAACTATGATTTTGGGCCATAAATCTAATTTACAAACTCAATTGTCTTTTCATAGTAAAACTCAGAGCTCCTTAATGACGTCAGCTCCTCAACCCTGTTTTGGATATTTCTCTTGAGAAGCTTGATGGCACATGTAACACAATCCCTGCTGCTCATCCCGTCATCCTCTTTAAACATAGGAAGATGAGAGAACAAAGACAAAAGGAAAACATGAGTAGCAGGAAACTATGTATATTAGATAGAAAAAAAATATTGCATTCATCTCTGAAAGCAGATTTCTATTAAAAGAAAGGACCTACAACAACCACCAGCAAAACTGAGTTTGGGAGGAGTGGTGGGTACTCTGTGGCTCACAGCACAGCAGCTGGAGGTACCCAAGGCAGAGAGCAGCTCAGGACCTGATCAATCCACAACCTGAATGAAGTATGACAGAATCATGGTTAGCAACCTGCATGCCATGGTGCAGCACACAAGATACATAACAAGAGGAACCAGCAGGCACACCAGTGATGTGAATGTATTCTAGGTTCTTGCCCTGACTGAAAAAAAAAAAAGAAAAAACATTATAACACCTGTTGCAAAACTGCTTCTACCAAATATATATGCACTGTGAGCTTGGTCTGTTTTGTGTGAGGCTGACTTGAAGCAGTTCTGCTTTCCCAGAATTGTTTATTTTTCGGGAAGGAGCAAAAAGGCCACTATAAACATTTCTACTCCACTTTCCCCCTGTCTGTGAAGAACAAAGGATAAACTCCTTTCTCAATTCCCACTGCAAACCCAAAGCAGCAGAAGCAACCTCTTTCAAGAGGCAAAGCCTTGTCATGTCATCATGTCTCTTTGCATGCCTCTGAGTTTTGTTTTGTGTAGATGTATGAATAAAACAGTACACATGCAAATGTTTATGGAAAAGAAGACAGAGAAAACATTGGTCCTGAGTTGACTCAAGGTTGCTTTATTGTTGAATGGACTAATTATGGAATATTTTCCCACTTTGCTCTGAGCTCCAACTCAGGCAAACCACTGTGCCAGGCACTCTAAATTATACCTACCTATCTGAATGTTTCTAGCAGTGTAAGCACTGAAAGCCTCCTATGACAGTTAGAATGGGCAAAATTAATGAATTCATCACATCTCCATCATTAATTTCAGTGATTTCAATGCAACCAGACAGCTATTTGCCAGTGGTGACAGCCTTTCCATGATGTGTTACTTCCTCTGACTTAATATTTTTCTTAACAGAAACATTAGAGGGAACTGAGCTGAGATGCGGAGCTGTTGAAGCAGAATGAAATTGTCTCATAAAAAGTTCAGTCAAAACCCTCTTAGTCTGACCATTCATTGAAATCTTGTCAAATTCAACCAAAGGCCAAGAGAAGTAATTAATTAATTAATTAAAAGCAAGAACATAGAGACATGCAGCTCTAGTTCTCTACTTCCTATGAAGTTTAATTGTTACACTACTGTCATTCAGACAAGTCACAGGATACTGAAACTACACATTTTGTCTGACATATACATGTGGATAAATTTAGCTAAAGTAGTCACTGGCTTCCTAATCAATATTTTGAGATTCCTGTGGATTTCTACCCACTGGTGACTGGGAGGAAGGAAATTTAACTGTGAAATTCATCATCTGCAAAAGTGTTTCAATACAACCAACTGAAAATGTTACAGAGCCCATTTCTTCTCTCATTTCAGGTCCACAGACTGAGACTCCAGTGACACCAGTACAGATACTACTGATTTACAATTGTAGAAACCATAAAGCAAATACCAGTGAGTCTACATATTTCTCTCCTGAGCATTAGTATTCTCTTTTTCATTTTATTTTTAGTGTCAGTATTATTGTTTAGGGGGTTTCTCCCATGTTTTTTTTTATTGAATCATAATATAATTTATGCTTGGGAAAGCATCATCATAATTTGTAAGCTGCCTTCAGATTTCATTTATGTTTTAAATCCTGTGATTTTGATTAAAAAAATTATTCTTTAAGGCTGACTGGCAAGATGGTGAGTACTTTTCCCACAGTGCAGTTGAGAGACTACAGTGAACCATTACAGCGGTTCAGCTAGGGAAAACACACTACATCACAGGATCTGGAGCCTTGTCAGTAGAGAAAAGCAGCATGAGATATCAACATGGGACATTTTAGTGGGTCAGGTAGATGCGGACTGATCGTGAATGTACCCAAAAAGTAAACATTTCCTTATTTTGTATGACAAAAATGAATGTTTTGATTCCCGTGAGTCTGGTAAAAAATTCTAAATGTAGTTATTAGACTGCCTGTACATCAGAGGAATTTTATCAAGCAGAAAAGGATATCACAGCATAGCAGCACTTGGATATCATTTAATGGAAACAGTAAGTGTTTTTTAAACAGGGAGGAATAAACGATGTTGTTCCACAAGTGGGAGAACTAAGGACATACCGACTCTCATATTCTGATGCTGTCAGCAATTGCCCCAGAACTTTTCTTTACCCATATGACCTTGAAAATCTTCCCTTTGTCTGAAATATCTCCATGTTCCTCATTTCCTTCATCCCAACACATAGATGAACAGCCTCTCCACACTCAGTCTAATCCCTGTACTAGCTGCCCTCTAATAGACCAAGTACATGTACTCAAACAGCTTCCAAGTTTTGTGTGCAGTATTTTGCCAGAGGCAAACCAAGAAGAACAGTTAACCATTGAGTTTACACTTACCTTCTGTGGGGCCTCTAATTTAGGTCTCACTCTTCATCCACTATTTTTCACAAAGCATCTATGAATGCAATTACTTTTGATGCCTCTGCTTCCTAGCAAAATGTAGTTGAAAGTAACCAAGAGAATTGACAGTTACTTAGGTCAGGATTTGGAGATAAACAGGTGGAGAGCCAGATGATCACATAATCTCTGCTTCCAGGCAAAAAAAGAAAAAAAAAAAATTTGGAAAAAATGCATTTGCTGCTACAGAAAGGGTTTTTTGAGAATTCTTCCATGGGAATGCAATCGGTTCTTCTGATAGCACTTTAATTGTTAAATTTTATCTGCTTTCTTTGACTTTCACTCAACTTGTCATCAACTTGCACCATTGTCATCCCTTTAGAGTAATTCTATCACTTCTGGAAAGTGAAGAGTATTAGAGTGTCTCTCCCCTAAGGAAAAATAGGATTCTTGACTCTGACTTTTGCATTTTCAGTAGTGTGCTCTCTAGCTCTGAGCAGGGGTGGGTTTTCAGTTTTGAATACTGACATGGGGACCTGAAATAATGGTTGTTATTATAGTCATCAGTCACTTTATTCTGAGCTATGCCTTGAGGATGCTTCATCTAGTACATGCAGCTTTCTATTATTTTCTATTTTTCTATTATTTCTTTTTAATTGCTACAGATTCATTTCTCTCCACCTATCCTTATATATACCTGTTCTCCTCATTCCTTTTTCAACTTGTTAGAAATCTTTATAAAGTACCTTCACTGTTTCACATTTGCACATTTCTCTATTATATGCACTGTCCCCTGTTTCCTGTGTATCTCTCTCCTATTCTTTGTAATCACAGAAACTGCAAGGGGAACAGACCTACTGGATTGCTCCATTGCTCAAAATCAAGGGTAGGACTGAAGTTTTATGATACACTTTCAAGACTTTGCTTCCAGAAACAAACAGCAAGTAAAGATTACACAAAGTGTGTGTTGCATCTGACTTGCTGGGAGTTATACACAGAGCAGGGCAGGCTTCAGTGCACGCAGATTGCTCTGTCTCTCTTAGCTCTAATGGGAACTTGCTCATTTACGCAAACTGAGAGTTTGGTCCACTCTGGTCCAGTGTCCTCTCTCCTCACCCTGACAGCTTGCATTCTTCACCCACACCTTACACACTGTCTTCTCAATCATACATTCACTAGGTTATGCATAAGTATATGTTTATACATCTCATAGTCTCTAAAATGCTTCATATAATTTCATATTTTCTTTAAAACCCCTATCTACTAAAATCAGGGTAATACATCAGCCTTGTGCCTTGATAATATAAGGTTTGGGGTTTTTTATGGGATAATAACATTGGCCTCTCATCCATTCTAATCTCAAAACATGGAGGTAAAAAAATAATAAAGCCCTAAGGCATCTTATTATTATGTTTTTTAAATTCATTATTTTTAATGCTATCTCGTGATCTTCAAGGGCGTGACTCGTTATTCTAGAATGCCTGGTATTAACAGTACCAAGTGACAGTAAAAACAAGGCTCCATCATAGAATAAGCCCTTAGGCAATACTGTAGCAATAAAACAAACACTATCTTATAGCTAGGAAGCTGTTTCTAGGTCCCTCTGGGTATCAGCAGGACTTAAGCAGAGCATAAAAAGAAGTGAATTTCAAAATGCATCTAAGCTTTTGTGATAAAGCGGCACAGCTTCTGTGGAATTAATTCTGCTCACGAGAAATTTCCACCTCCACAGTATGCCAGAATTATCTAATGAACAGTTCTATTATGAAGCCACTATCAGGTGAGTTTCTATGCAGTGTCTACACCTTTCCTGTCACTATTGTGGCTATAGTGTTTTGTGTATTATTATGTACAGTGAATTGTAATAGAAAGCAGTTTTGCTGCTTGATAAACTAAACATCATTTGAAGCTCTTACAATTTTACTTAAAAACTCGTAAACATGTGTTTGTTTTGCTAGGACAATGAAATGCCATTTAGCTACTGAAATCCCAATTAAATAAAATTCTGTGTCGGTGCTACTGATGTAAATCAGGCTATTAGAGAGGCAGTGCAAATGAAGATGCAGAATTGGTTCCAACCATTTAGCTTCTGCTAATTGAGATGAAACGGAAGGCAACACATTGAATTTAACACAGTCTGTGTAGACAATTTAGTGGTCTTTTCTCATTGCAAGAATTTATGGACTGTGCAAGGATAGCACCAGTGAAAACATGACAATGTAATAGCATGATGCATTGTAATGCTTTATTCTTTATTGTAAAGCAATTGGGAAATATGAAGGTGATGGAACATTGCCTCCCATTTTTTCCAATGAACCTTTCCATGCTACTGTATCTCATGGGATTGCTGAAGCTAAAACCACTGGAAGACTTACCAGGGGAATCTGATCATAGAAGAGGGGTCATATTATTAGTCACTAATATAAACACCTCAAGAGTCCAGATTTCCACAGGGGAACCTCCATGAAGCAATATTTAACCTCCTAACAAGAGTTTGCAGATGAGTTTTCATTTATATGCAGATCAGAGCAAAAAGGCCTAAATAACACATGGAGGAAGAAAGATACCTAAAATTTAATTCAAGGAAGTTGTTAGCTCAGCTGGGGAAAGGCAGAACTCAATTGAAGTAAAAAATTAAGGAAGAATTTATTTAGAATCTGCATCTGAAATAGATTTTAACATCTGGAACTAAAGGCATTGTTTTCCCTGACTTGAGTTTGAGAGCTGTGACTTCTTTGAGTGCATGGTCTAAACTCAGTAAGCCTTTAATTTTAAATAAGAATTCAACAACATCCACTGCACAGAAAAGCGTCCTGTATTCTGCCATGTGCAGTTAGAGGTACAGCTTTCTCCTTCTCTCCTACTCAAGCTTTCCCATTTCCTATCAACAATATAAAGTGTGTAAACAGCAGCATACAAATGACTGAGCAGATCAATAGTTAAAATCATCGGTAGCTCAGTTTCAGTGAATAGTTAGGTATTTCCAGCTAAAGAGTTTTAACAGGAGAGGTTGAGTGTTTGACATCAGGGTACCTAATAACCCACCACACTGAAGCATTTCAGGTTTAGGACACTTCTCAGAACAGTAGCAATCCCTCCTTTAAATCAGGATAAGAAAATTGTTGAACCAAACTGACTACTTAGTCAGTGTAAATGGCTGGTTACAAGGACCTACACTAATGACAAAGACAAATTACTATTATTATTCTTTTGTTTTACTATTTTCACCAAGAAGCTGAATTATGTTAAGAATAACTGTTCTCCTAGGATTCTCTGAAAGGACAAAAAAAGTGAACCTCAATTTATATCTGGGAATAAGATTAAATTTTAGACTAGACAACTTGGTTGCCATGTTAAGTGACCCTGGATGCCCAAATATAGCTGTTTCCTGGCTGAGATTTATGAAATTAGGCCCTTGCACAGCTCAAGGAGTGCTCTATCAATAGAGCTTGCGTTCTTCTTTGAAGTTGGTTAAGGGGTCTGAAGACAGGAAAAGGAGTCAAGGAAAGGCATGACATCTCAATATCTCTAGCTAAAGCTATACCATTCTGCATAAAATAGTTGGGTCAGACAAAGACAGATGGAATAACTTACAAAGTTTAGGAGATTAGTCAGAGACTGAAGATAAGAATTAAATTAAGAATTAAATCTATTATCCATTCCAATAAAGAAAGACTTTTGTCAGAAAATTATCCTGGCAAAAGCTGCGATACTTAAATGTTTTAGGTTGTAACTGAGAAGGTCTTTGGAGAATCATGATTCTCAGTGTAGTGCCTGTATATTCATATCAATGCACTTGTCTTCAATGATCATTTCCCATAAGCACTTTCATGATTTAGTTTCTCCAAAATGAATATTCATATAAAATAAATGTATTAGGCTGCATATATGAATGCTCGTGGAAAAAAAAAAAAAAAAAAAAAAGTACTTTCTACAGGCATTTACATCTGCAACAAATTACAGTCAGCCAATCTTAAAGTAAAAGTCCTACAGCATAATTCATATGATCAGACACATTAAAGTGACATGGTTACCTCTGAATTGCAAGCTGGCATAAGTCAAATGATTGAACTGCAGAAAAACACATGACATTCAAGAAAGTTCTCAAATGAACAGCATTTTTACTGTATTTTTATTCATTTCTTATATATTATCATGTTCATTCTCTCAACAAGAATTTTCAAAGATTGAAATTATCCTTGTGATAAAATGAATTGGACATTGCCAGGAGCCTGGCTCAACTTATACTTTTGTATTCCTCCTGGGCAGAAGTACCAGAAATTAAAATACCACAGGGCTTATACAACAAAGTAAAGTTGAATGCTGAAATATGAGTTTTATGAAAAGGGATGCTTTCTCCTCTTTTAGGTGTGTTGCCATGAAGTTGAAAGCAGGACCCTGGATATTTATAAGATGTCTGTAAATGAAGAATAAGGACTTAGGATCAGGGATGCCCAAATCCAAAAAAAAGTAGCACTCAGAAAAACAAGGAACATGCCACTGCACCTTTTGGACATGGCTGTGTTTCTAATTCTGGTCTCAAGACTGGAGCTTGTGGTAGAAGAAGCAAAGAAACTTCCATATAGCCTTTCCCATACCTTACTGCTAAATGTCAGGTATTCAACATCAGCAATCTGAACCTAGGCTAATTATGAAAAAAGTTTAAAAATCTTGAAGCTACTTTAAATTTTAAATACATCAGCTTACACTCTGAATCTGTGCCTTAACAGGCAAGTCTTCAGCTTGTCTAAAGTAGAAAACTACTGGACAGATTGCCAGTTATTTACTTATATTAAATATAAGTAAATAATATTATATTACATTACATTATAATATTTCATTATATTACATATAGTTAAATAACAAGTTTTCAGGAGCAGGCAGGAGCCTTAAGAAGAAAGGCCAACTGTCAGTGACTCAGTATCTGGTAGTATGTTAGTCACATAAACTAGGAATAGGGACAGGAGAAAAAAGGAAAAAGGCTTATTTTAAAACCTTGTTGTAAGGAAGATTGAAAGATTTCTAAAGTACAAAAATGGACTATGAACACCACTGAAAGCTGATGATAAGGGATACTTGAATACCGAAGGCCAACCCTGTGCCATAGAGAAACTGTGGCTAGAGGGGAGACAGATATAGCCCACAGCTGTGCTTGTATTTCGTTACCCTCTCTATTTACCCTTGAAAATAAGAAAGTCTGGTCTGTGTGGCAAATAGCTTCCATGTACCAAACCGTCCTACCAGCCGCAGAGGTGGCAGCTCTGGAAGAAAAATGGTGACACAAAGTAGAAAAAGCTGACACATGGACATGTGGACACCAGAACAAGTACTATGATTTCTGTTAATGTAGTTTCTAGAGATACTTGAAGCAAGATTTGATAAATATTGATGTCTTTATATTTTGGATAGCATGTGATTGCCGTACCTCAGTAGAGCAAAGAAACAGCCAGCAATGTAGTTGTAGCCCTATCCTATTGACGTGAAACTTTGAATACCCCATTGACCACAGTGAGATTTGAACCTTATCCTCTGAAGTTTACTGATCTTCTCCTGCAACTTGTATTGAACTATGCAGCACACTGCTGAGTGCCCCTTCAGAGAAACAATGGCAGGACCTCAGGAAGAGATTATATTTGTTCTTAAAAAGCTTATAGGTTACTTTTGAAATAAGGAAGAAGGAAGAAGAAATCTTTAATTAAGACCTGTGCATTGAAAAAACTTGAGAAGAAATATGGCAGACTTTATTTCTGAAACTGTCTTACAGGAAAGGTCTTTGAAGTGTGAAATATTTCTTTGTACCTCAACTTCTTTTGTCTTTAATGGAGATGGTACATACGCTGAAAGCACAGGAAAAAGCTATAAGTTCCCAAAAGAACAATACCAGACAATCTGAATGTATTTGAAGTTGTCCTTAAAAAGTGACCTGGACCATGAGATTGCATCTCAAAGATCCAACAATGAAAACTGTTTTTCTAATTTTATCCTTCTTGTCTCTTGAATGGTGTGCCTTATGCCTCAAAACATTTGTTGCCTTTACAGGGAAATTCAGGCAGGAGATCTATAAGGACCTGGATTTTTTATGACATGAATGCCCTAAATTTTTAACATATATTACCTTAGTGAGCTGTAGATGCTCAGAATATTGACAAGCAGGAATTGACAGGACAAAATGGGCATGGACACTTTTGAACTTTATCACCTGCAGACGTTGCAGAGTCTAGAACAATGAGGTAAGAGAACTGTGTTCATCTTTGCTTCAAAAATAGCAGACTGCTGGTAAAAATTCACTTTTTGGGGGGTATATTTTTATCAAGCAGATATAGAAAAGGTGTTGAAATTATTGCAAATACATTTTTGCTTTGTTCTCCTCAGCGTTTTCCTTTACCCACCTCTCTATCCTTCTTTGCTCAACTATCTATACAAGTGCCATTGACAGAAGCAAGCCGGGGATGGGAGGAGGAGGACAAAACAAAGCCTGTATTCATTTTTGTCAATCATGTGTGCTCTTCTAAAACAAGGACTCAAGCAGTGACAGAAGTGGTGAACAGAAACTGGATTGACTGAAATGGTGAACAGAAACTGGATCAACTGAATCCTACATATGGAAAAAAATGCAAAAACAAAATTACAAAGAAAAAATTAAGTAGAGTGGACACGGACAGATACATTGAAGAAAATATGTAAAAGCAGAGAACACTTAAAGAAGGTGATATTATAAAGGAAGAAAAGAAGAGGCGGACTGATTTAAAATAGATAGTTATGTATAACAAAACCTCATTAAGATTTTATGGAGCTTCATGAGACAGCCCTGTTCGTGAACCATGAAGTTCACCACTCTTGCAATCTGCAGGAGCAGCTATCCTGTCCAAGTACATTTGATGTACTATTGGCCATGAGGATAAGACCCCTTGCATTTGGAAGTGTTTAAAAAACCTTTATTAATTGTTATAGAAAACTAGTGATGTCAGCAACACAGCTGGAGGTAGAAGTAGAAAGATAGAAGGAGTCCACTCAAAATATAGACCAGTATGCAATACTCATCAAAACCTAGTGTTACTCATAGCAAAGAGCACTGTGATTTTAGTAGACTAGGAAATTAATAAGGTTAAGGTGTGAGCTTGGGATTCCTTAAGATGAGGATTTTCTATGTTTACTGAAGGTAGAGAAGCTTAAGAAGATGCTTTTCTATGTTTATTGATGGTAGAGAAGCTTAAGAAGATACTTTCTTAAGAAATGCAGTTCATGTTTTTTCAATACTTAAGCTGAAAAAATACTGGGTAAAAAATTTTCTGGACAAAAATAAAACACTAATTTCAAAAGCAAGAAGTACAATAAAGGTGAGACAGATTCCATTTTAACATTCAAGAACATCTAATGTTTTGACTTAAAACCCAGCAAGTCAGAGACTCTCCAGCTGTTTGCGATATGATTCCTGTCCCCTCTCCACAGCTGGATGCTTAAGTACTGCTGTGCTTAAAGTATGTAAAATAGGATGCCTTGGGATCCCAGGTTTAATCTTTCTAAAGTGAAAAGTTCTGTGGTGCTTTCAGATGTTTTCAGAAGCTTTTCCAAGTATGTATGCAGGCTTTGGAAGAAAACTTTGGAAACAATTTATTTTCACTTATTTTTGTTCCTGCTTACTGGAGAAACCATTTTCTTAACACAATAGAGTTTCCATATTAGAGAAGCTCCTTACCTTTTATTTCCACAAGGCTGCATGACCGAGAGTTATCACGCTAACAGATATGGTTTGCTGTGAGCATGCAGACATGTCATTGGATTCACTTGGAGCTGAGGCTAAGATGTTGTAAGGACTTATTTTGGATCCATTCTTTACTTTGGGTCAAGTTTTACAGGTTTTTGTTTGTTTTTTTTTTGTTTGTTTGGTTTGGTTTGGTTTGGGGTTTGGTTTTTTTGGTTTTGTTTTTTTTTTTTTTTTTTCTTTTTTCTCACAATAGATTTGTGGAGATGCAGATCAGTTAAAAGAAAGTCAATGCACTGAATATTAACACACATTATTTTAATGGTGTTATCTCAGGCTATATTTATTTGGAAGGTAGATTCATTATAGTTGAAATTTTAATATAGAATTATTAAGCAAGAGGTTTCAAGGGTGATACTATAATTTCTGATTAATAAAAGTGCTACTAATGTGCCTTAATTAACTACAATATGTGCTTCCTATAGCTCGAAGGTCTGACTCTTCTAAGCAATTTATTGCCAGTAAGGTCCAAGGCAGTTCCTGCTATAAATTTAATTCATTAAAATGCTACACTTAATGAGAAAAAGGTTATTCTACAGAATTCAGACTGGGTGCACACATTAGCTTTAACAACTGATAGACCTTTTCTAATCGTCCAACTACTTTTTAACACAAAATTCTTGCAATACATTCTTCCTTGGTGTAGTTTCAATCAAATGAAAACACAGAGAAAAATCAGAAGTAAATCACAAACACAAACATGAGTCTCCCTCTCTGATAGATTGTCTCTAGAAGGCCTTCTTAAAAGTAGTAATGTATGTGGTTGGGCAGGAGGGGGAAGTGATGCTCTCCTCCTATTGTTTATTTGATCAACTAGATGATATGTATGCATATCTTTCACAGTAGGAGATTTAATAGTTTCATAGAGTATAAAATAATGTTATAGAGCATAAAAGAGTATGTAAAATTGAAAGCCAATAACTACTGAACTGTACATTCAGGCAAACAGGGCTAACATTATTATTCCTCTAATTCCTTGCATAATATGCATCATAGAACATGACTCAGCAATTCCTCTATGGAGCTCTGAAGTTTTTCTTCAACTCTGTGAGACCAACTGAGTCCTTTTCTGAACCATAGCCACTCATGTGGCAGGTCACCCTGCATCAGCAGATAGATACTGAAAGACTAAAGGACCTCAGTCACCTCCCTCTGACTTCCTTCCATTACGTCAACAACTGCCATAATTTTCCTTTAATTTTTGAAAAGGTTATTTTCAAATAAGACTAAGTATACCAAATTAAAAATAAATCTGTCCCAGAGAAGAAACTGAGGCTCAGAGAAATGAGATAAATCCTGCTACCAGAGACAGAATTTGCAAGGGAGAAGAGCATAAAGGGATAATACAGGACTACCTAGCTTTTGCCAGCTCGATTATAGGTTTGATACTGTTCTGAATGCTTGACACGTAGGAGGATACTGGTCCTCCAGCCCCTGACACTACTATTGTACTGGTAGGATGTAGCCAATAAGAGCTTTCTTATTTCTAAATGGGAGTTGGTCTTCTATGTGGTTTCATTATCATGCCAAAACAAGGATCAGTGCCTTGAGATTAACTTGTGTGTGAGCCAATGTGATGCATGAAGTGCTCAGCAAATATACTTCCATCCAGTAATATAGCTCCAAGAGAGGTCTAGTCTGTTTTGAACCAGTTGGACTTTTATGATTCATAGATGCTTTCTAACAGAATGAGTTAATTGGATTAGTAAAATGGCCAGAGAGTGAGGTACAGGATCCCTTTCCCAATCACAGATGGGAAAATGCCTTTCTGGCATTGGAATAAATTTCTGTATCAAGAATCAAAGGACTCCAGAAAAGCTCGCAGGGTATGAAGCAATTTGACTTTTGAGAGCAGAGACTATCGGTGCATACAAATTTTACACCCCCATCAAAATGCTGCCTGCCTTCTTGTCTCTTGCATTCCTTTGGATGGGTTTAGGCTTAGACACTTCACAGCCACCTGCTGATTTTAGCCAGACAGAGAGACAATTGGATAACAGAGACCTGGGCTCTGACATAACGGATTTTCACATAGACAGCCAACAGATCCAGGTGGTCAGACCTTGAGCTGGACAGCAGAAACATGTTTCTAGTTCCTCAAACCTGCTGGATTCTGACCACAATCACACAAGACTTTTATTGCTATCCAAATGGCTTCCTTACAGTAGCACTACACACTCCTTTTGAAGGAGACAAGGAGAAACTGAAATCCATATGTAGCTAGGTAAATGCACAAGTTTATGCACCTTGTAAAATATGGCATCTGCTGATCTTCATGCATAGCTTAGTCCTCTCACCCATGAGACCAGTTTTGAGGCCAGAGGAAACCCAGTAGCAGTAGATGACAGACAAAAAGTAATTCTCTACTGTGTCTCTCTGACCAACTGATTGGAAAATTAGAAGTTAACCTTCTATTTCCAATGTGCTATCAGTCATACCTTAGTCAATGTTATTCTATTTATGGCCTTCCAGTACTTAAGGGGGCTTACAAGAAAAATGGGGACAGAAATTTTAGTAGAGCTTGTTGCCAAAGGACAAGGGATAATTGTTTTAAACTAAAAGAGGGCAGATTTAGACCAAATATAAAGAAGATTTTTTTTACACTGAGGGAGGTGAAACACTGGAACAGGTTGCCCAGAGAGCTGTTAGATGTGCCATCTCCAGAAACATTAAAGGTCAGGTTGGACAGGACTCTGAGTAACCTGATCTAGTTGAACATATAGCAGGGAGATTGGACTAGATGATCTTTAAAGGTCTCTTCCAACCCAAACCATTCTATGATTCTATGATTCTGTTTCTCAGATGTCCTTATATTAGGTTTGGGTGGAGGATGGGAAGTAGGTGAACTTTAACATAATTGCCTTTACACAAGATATTGATTCAACTGGTGATGCACTTCACATTGGAAAATAGCATCCTGACACTCCAACAGAGCAAATAGTCATATTCCAAGAATATAGCATCATAGAACCATAGAATTGTCTAGGTTGGAAGGGACCTTCAAATCATCAGGTCCAACTGTTAATCTAACACTGCCAAAACCACCACTAATCCATGTTCTTCAGCACCATGTCTACCCATCTTTTAAATACCCCCAGGGATTGTGATTCAACCAGTCCCTGGGCAGCTCACTCCAATGTTTGATAAGATATATTTTGGTGTCCACAGCTGCAACATTTGCAGCACCGGGCATCACTCCTATTTCCAGTGGAAAATAAAAATGTTTCAGGAAATCTTACTGGCACCTAAATACTGTGAGAAGCCTGGCTTTTCTGGGGCAACAAAAATTCCTGTTTCCTCCACTACACAATTAGCAACCTGCAATGCCAGTTGTTGAAAAGGAAAACAAACTCTTCAACAGATGGCCTGCTTACTGTGTTGTTGTTTACCTCCTAGTCAGGCTAATTTGGGCCAGCTCTCTTTTTAAGAGACCTTTTGAGAGGTGCCTATTTTGATGTTCAAGCTCCAAGAGTTTTCTAAGAAAGTGAAAAAGCTGGGATAGAGTGTGAGTCGTATTTCCTCTTGCGTACAGGTAGAAACTGGCAAAGCTGTTGTTTTTAGTTAGTCTACAACTTAGTCTTATTGAATATAGAGACAACAACCTCCTATAGCTGACTTGATATTACATTCACTATCCCTCTTTTTTCCTTTCTCACCTTGCTGAAAAGCAAGGATTGGAGAGATCATGCATATTATACTGAAATACCTAAGAAGTCACTCGATATGTTGAAAAATTCAATAATGTGAAGAAAAGTGATTGGCTGTAGAGTTGTAATGAGAGACAACTGTGGAGGGAAAGATGTAAGAACAGAGAAGTTTTAAAATAATGCTTAAAATCCTATGTTTTCTACAGAAATAGGACAGGGCTAAGAAAATTCATTAATGTTGACTCAGTTATGTGTGTTTCCTGTGGCCACATCCCCTAGCTTCCTCAGAGTCCTCCAAAGATAGTGTACTGTCATGTTGTGGAGAGCTGGGCTGCAACTAATCATTTCTGTGGGTATAAATTCCTAAGTGAGGAACAGCAAGGCAGGTGGTGATAGAGCCTGTATACAAGAGGATGCTTATGCAGACAGTTTGTTCAGATTATTTAACCTTGTAAGGCAGAATTCAGATAGAAAAAAGGCAGTAGGTAAGAGAAAATGTGTCCATGAATTATAGTATCCTCTCAAATCAAACTGAGAACCGCAATAAATTAAAAATAAACTTTCCAAAGACCTTCATCAGACACTGAGCGGCATTTCTAAATGATTGGTAAACAATTATAAAGCTGCTGTCACACCTCTAGCATCATAATTCAAGTTGTGTGCATAGACTACTGTTTAAATCACTGGTTCATGTCAGGAAAAATAAATAAGTCTTGATTCTCTGAGTTTTCCTCCTTTGCTTCATTTCTGCCCAGAGTATTTTCCCTCAGCTGTTTGAACACTGGCTAACAAGCCAAGCAAATTTCTTACATACAAGCTAGAAAGAAATCGCTTGAAACCTCTGGGCATGGTCTCTGGCCAGGCTGCTTAATTGTTGTTCGCAGGTGCCGGGTACCCTAGAGAAACCCTTACCACTGAAGAGGATTTAGAACCAGCCTCCTGATGAAAATATTGACATATATAAATATGCTTCTTCCAGAGAAGCATGCAAAGAAACATGACATTTTGGGACTAATATTTATTGCTCAACAGCAGCTGGCAAATTGCTCTCATCTGATTTGGCTGGCTGCTTCGCCTTGGAAATCAATAGCAGATTGGAGATATTTCACTCCATCTATTAGGTGCAATAAAAAAAAAAATATATAACCATCGTTAAAGTCAGAGATTGCATAAAAACCTCATTTGAATGTGGGTGGTGTTCTATAAGCCAAGTTATAGTCCAAACACTACATGTCTGTAATGCGTTTCTAGCTGCTACAATAGGTGATGAAGTATATTCAGTTATCCAGCTGTGCAGCTGCTGCTGTAATTCTGGAAACTATTGAGGAGTTGTTTCAGTTTGATAACATATTGTCAGATTACAGCACATTTTAGCACGGGTACCACACACAGCCATCAGGGGGCAGCACGACCACAAGACCACACCAAGACCATGCCATGACTGAGCTGTCGCAAGGAAATGCATTATGGAAAAGAGGAGATGGGATCCTAATGCCACCAAAAATAAAATGAACCCGGGTTCAGAAAAATTACTGTTTGAATATAGTAAAAAAGAGAGGGTTTGAGGCTGAGCAACTGGGCTCTTTCTACTTTAAAAAAATACCTGGTAGAGCTGCTTCTTGTGATCTGACCAACATCCCTATCTGTCTTGATGGTGGCGTTACCGTGGATAATGGCTATGTATACATAGTACTGCAGAGTACTATGAATGGAAAATAGGAGGTTTCACAACCAAAACCTGCTCAAATAGTCAAAGAAGTGTTTCCTTCCACTCAGAAGGGAGAAAAGAATAGGAGGAAAGAAATTTATCTGAAACAGGTGTATCTGATTCCTTCGTGAAGTTAAATCCCCGTGATCTCCTAGTCTAAGAGGGAGGGAGGCTGGGAGTCAGGACTGAAGTTCTTCTCAATTTTCAACTTTGGTATGTGATTGATTCCTAGATACTTTGTGCCAAAATGGATTTAAGATTTGTGTTCAACCTTAATGCCACAATTTTCTTGGATGTTAATTAGAGAGGGAGAGCTACTTGTGATTTATCTTGATCTTAATTCACTCATTGTGGATTCAGTCAATGAAATTAAAGCCAGCCCTTATACCAGTCCTTTGTTTCTTTATAGAGGAAGTTCTCTGCAGAAAGATCAAATTTACAAAGGTATAAGCTTTAGATAACAGTAACTCATCCACTTTATTAGTGATGAGTTTTTGTCAGACCCATTTGTTTCAGGAAGCTTTGAGAATCAGTTCCTCAGATTTTACAAGAGTCAAAACAGAGAATTGCCACTGTGGTGACCAAGAATTAGGCTGTATAGTAAGAAAATGAGCTGACATAGTGACAACAGCGAGTTAACTCAGTGTGCAATCTGTATTCTTCTGCTGCATAATTTGATCACTTTGAATAGCCATGTCTTGAGTTCTGTTTGCATTTCAATATAAAGTAGATGCAGACTGTTTTTCAGTGAGTCTGTATAATAGGTCATTTGTCTATTGCCTTCCTCCAAGAGCCTTACATTTTTTCAATGATAAATGTGTTAAATCTTTCCCCAAATCAGCAAAAGCGATATGAAAATGGGAAATAGATCAAAGGCTTGAATGAAAGAGGCTGTCATTTTTTTTCACATCTAATTGCCATAAAGATATATGGGATGTCAGGTTGCCAATTTTATTTATGTTCTGACCTGCTATTAAAAATATATGATTAAAATCTGCATTTAGTAAAATAATATGTGGATGTGCCTTTATCATAAATTCAGTAAGTTCAACAAAAGGGCTGAATAAGCTACATGCTGCAGTGGAGAAGTCACTTTTGTTCATAAAAGTCTCCAGTGCCATACACTGTCCGTCCTGGTCTCGTCCAATCTAGATTGAAATTGATGAAAAAGTAGCTTTGAAGGAACCTTTATCCCTTGACATCTTTTGGTCAGTTTTAAAATCATAGAAGGGTTCTGGTTGGAAGGGACCTTAAAGGTCATCAAGTTCCAACCCCCCTGCCCTGAAGTTATAATATTGAGTTCTTAACTCTGCTGTCAACCGTCATTGGCAACTTCAGCTGACAAATGAGGCAATCTTCGAGACAATGAATTTGCTCTATTTAGGCACTTGTCTAATATTTTTACTTACACATCTACATTGTCCACATTGCTGCCTTTTATTACTCTCTTCTGAGTCAGTGGAATTTAAGAGTACAGCTTGTGTACTTGAGCAGAGCCTTTGCACACTTTCTGCATATTTTGGTAAACACAATTAAAATGGATTTTCAAAACTTGTTTAAAATTATTAATTTTCAACATAAGAAATCCTAAAAAGTCCTTGTGGGATATTTTATTGGCTGGAAAGAAACAATTACGAACAACAACTGATCTAAATTGGAAAACACAAAGGCTTGCAAGTACTGGGGAAAACATCTGGAAAGGTTGAAACTGATGAGAGAGGATGCCATCAAACTCTGAAGAGTCTCTAGATTAAGTATCTTTTCACTGTTTGTGTGTCTCTAGAGGATGTAAAATGATATTTCAAGTGTATGTCTCTTCTATCAGATAGTCAAATAACTTATTCAGAGGGGAGGTGAATCCAAAGTAGGCTATCTTCAAAAAGTATTCAATGTTATTATGCTGTATATGTTATTATGCTGTATATATGTTATTATGCTGTATTATAATTACAATGTTATTATGCTGTATATACTCATCACCTTCCAAAGACTGTCAGAATAATAGTTTTGACAATAAAAGATGATTAAATGGGCTAAGCTAGACCTTTCAACAGTGTCAGTCAAAACAATAAAGCCCAAAAGAAAAAGCAGCTTTCAGCCCTCTCCATGCCTCAAAGGTTTCAGGTTGCTGCTCACAGTGGTTCTCAGAATAATAAACCTGCCCATCACCATATTTGTTCCACTAGTTTTCAATGTCTGACAAGTGGTTGTCTTAGACAAAAGTCTAAGATTTTTCTAAAAATTCAGCCAAACAAGCAGAGTTATTTTCATTTTTCAAGCCCCTTTGTTTCATAATTCCAGGTCATGGGGCTCTAGAGCTGCAAAGAAATTGCAGTTGGGCATGTGGAAAGTATCTTACTATCTGACATAGTCTAGATTCATTGTCTTATGGCTTGTACGATCATGCAAGAGTCACCAATTGCTACTGTGTGGGTCTTCTAGAAACATTTAGAATTAAAATTGTAATTGGACTGACATTTCCTGGGCAACTTTGGCAGCCCTTGAGTGCAAATGAAAAACCCAAAAGTACAAACAAACAAAAAAAGAAATTTGTATTTAGATGGTGAAATTTTAGATGGTTTTTTTTATTTTTGTTTGCTTGTTTGTTTTTTGTTTACTTGTTGGTGGTGGAGGGTTTTTTTTTGTTTATTTGGGGTTTTTTGTTGTTTGGGGTTTTTTGTTGTTTTTTTGTTTGGTTTTTTTGGTTGTTTGGTTGGGTTTTTCTTGGGTTTTTTTTTGTTTTTGGTTTTTTTTTGTGTTTTTTTTGTTTGTTTTTTTTTGTTTGTTTTTTTGTTGTTGTTTTTGGTTTTTTTTGGTTTTTTTGGGTTTTTTTTTTGTTTTTTAAGAGAATAGCAGCTAGCAGAAAACTATGATAACTTACAATTTTTGACATAACACCTGCTTGGAATTATGCCAGCCCTGATCAAATTAGGGGTCTGCCTCCTATTTAAATACATGCTCACATCCCAGGCACAATATGTTCCTTTTTTTCAATTTTATTCTTTGCCTTTAGCATGTGGCAATAGAAACAAATCAAATTGGCTCACTTTGTGCCAAACCCAAAGAATGAATTGCTTTCAGTAATACACCCACACTTCCACACTTCAAAAAAAAATAAACTGTTGGCTTCGTGACTTTTAAAGCTCCAGAACATTTATTTTGTTCACTAAGAAGCCGTCACCCCTATAGAGGAACTCAAACTGTATTGT
Organism: Pedionomus torquatus; assembly: GCA_013398155.1. Classification (NCBI taxonomy): domain Eukaryota; kingdom Metazoa; phylum Chordata; class Aves; order Charadriiformes; family Pedionomidae; genus Pedionomus; species Pedionomus torquatus. Next base: position 239,105 of record VZRU01008442.1, read on the forward strand.
TAAAGAAGAAACACACTTAGTTGTTAAATGATGCAACTGTAAGTGAAAGGATCAAATAGACTGATTGATGGTTAAATGCTTCAAAGCTGGCTGGCCCAGAAGGTATGATCTGTTGAACAGATCAGATTTTGAAAGTCAGGGTAGAATGAACTGGAAACTCCTATCCACCCTGTAATCACACCTTCGCTTGCGGAATAGACATAGACTGAGTTTCATATTTATGGCTAAGAAAATTCTTGGGACCTGCAATCCAAACACACCACAAAGGCATTTGATGCAACAGAAAAAAGCTGATAAAGATTCTCCACATTGGCAAATTTTGGTCTTAGTTGGGGCAGTTAGCAAAATTGGGAAGTGATTAGAAATTTTGTCATTTCTACCCAAAGTCTACTCCACCACAACCTCCCTTCACCTAGTTGTGCCAAAGAGTCAGTTGGGGTCAGCCTAGCTCAGCCTGTGTTCAGAAGGAATATAGTAATTTTCAGCAATCACTATGTGACACTGATATTTAAATAAAAGGGAGCAAAGTGCCGAAGGACAGTTTCTGGGTAAGTCTCAGACCACAGTCAACAGAGGCTGCATCTGAAACAACTTTCTCAGTTTCACTGAGAGCTTCTGCACAATCTTCAGTCCTGTGATGTGTTCTGCATCTTGCAAACAGCTAGTTCAGAAGGCAAACGATTATTACAGTAGATAGCTAAAAAGCATTGTAATTTATTTTTTTAACTGTACTAAAAGGAAAAGAGATGAAAAGTGTTCATAGCCCAAAGATAATTCCTTATAGCAACTACTTAATCCTGCATCTTATTTCAATTTCCTCCACTTACTTATCCTAAAAATAAATCCTGCATTTTCTCTGAAAAGAGTATCCTTGGCATTGCTTATTCTCTTTCCACTCTGCTTGTACCTCAGCACTAACTTTGACTCAGGTCAAATGTAATAGCACTTAGAAAGTGATTTCTGTTTGATAGTTCAATTTGTTTTGCAAACACTAAGAAACTAACTCCATACTATTTACAAAAGTCAGGTACTACGTCAGAAGTTAGGGAAGTTAGTGACAGACCCTGGAAGAGAAAACTGCTGTCCTCGCTTCCAGGACCTATATCTCAAACAAAAGGAAACCTAGTTTTGTTCTTATTCCTTTTTCTCCTTCTTTTCTTTTCTTTCTTTCTTTCTTTCTTTCTTTCTTTCTTTCTTTCTTTCTTTCTTTCTTTCTTTCTTTCTTTCCTTTCTTTCTTTCTTTCTTTTAAAAAAATATATAAGATATGTTGTGCTACACAGGAACGAAACTGAGCTAAATCACATTTCACACTGGTCTTGTAACCGAAGCGAAACTTCATACCAGTGCTAATCAGAAACAGAAATAGTATTTCACTCCTAAAGTGCTGTCTTGTCTGTTCTAGAATGTTTTAATTTTGATTTAGTTCATTCTATACAAAGAATTTTTAAATTATTTGATGTCAAAATGTGGAAAATTTTATTTCTTCTGCCTCTTCTTTTTTTTTTTTGTAACAAAAGAGGATATGTTTAAAATAAATGTTACCTCAGAAATATATATTATTAAGATTTAGTAGTTAACTGATTTTAATGGAACCTTTTGACAGTTCAAAATTAACTTGTTTTGAATTCTTTCTAAATTCTAACACTTCAAAATTCATTAATATAGGGAAATCAGGAAAGCATCATTGCAAAACTGGAATTTCCTTTGAAATACAAATTCTATTTTTGTAAAGACTATGTGCTCATTTAAATTTAAGAACATCTTGTAGTCAGGTCCAATAACAAGATCGTATGTGCTTTGCCTATCAGGATTCTAAACAAGTTGTTTACTATCATGCACACACTGTCTCCATTCCAGACAGAGTCTCTCCTCTACAGTCTGAATAGCCTATATGACATTGCCAACACAACAGAAATAGAGACAGGACAGGAAGAGGTGGAAGACAAAATGGAAAGTGTACATTTTTCACATTCCAAGTTAATGAAACAACTGACTTGTCTTCTACAGGACAAGGAAAGATTTCCCAATGGTATCTACTGGATGATATATGATCCTATACAGACAACTGCTACAGAATGTAATGCACATGCAAGTATCAATTTTCTATAGGCATATGCTAAAACTCTGTAACCTTCTATCAAGAAAAAGTTTCTTTTGTATTTTTGAGACTTTTAGTAGAGTTGATTCCCAAGCATGGATATAAACTTCTATTAGTATTACTTCTATTTAACAAATATTTTACAATTTTTACCCAACAATGTTTGATTTTATACAGATTTGTCAAACGCACGTGATTTTAACAGAGTATATGCAGTGAATCAAGCTACTGCAGCTCTGATCCTAGTTTACAGATATCAAAAAAACATTGAAATGGGGTCCCATTTTGAAAAAGTGTTCAGTCTCCACTATTCTTCCTAACCTGAGTAGGAGTTTTGTTGTTCCACTCTCTTACATTTCCTGCAAAACTCTGATCTTAACTACTGTGTCAAAGACTGTATCAAAGTCACGGTTATTAAAAAGGAGAGATCACTTCAGTTTCGTATAGGAGTATAATGGTACAAAAGGAACACAGCATGTTTGCTCATTCAAAACCCTGTAAATGAACACCAGGGCACACTGACTTAAAAAGGAAAGTGGCTTGAGAATGAGACTATTAAACATGGAAATAAACAGGGTTGTCAGCCAGTTGAGACATTTTTCTAAGCAAGTGGGTCAGACAGCATCAAAACATATGGGATCAGTCTTAAGCATGAGGTATTTATAATCAAGTAAGAGATGAGCTTCACAGTACCTCCCATGTTCATCAGGGATCACAGTGTGACTGGAACTGAAACACTGATTTTTAACAGTTGGATAATCCACAGTGCATGAAAATACAGCAGGTACAGATATGTGTGGGGAGACTGAATGTAAACCTAACTGGTGTGGTATTTTTCCAAAGTGCTGAATACTCCTGAGAGCCAAGATGTTGAAAATTTTGGATCAGGTAATGAAGGCACCCGATTTTACAGGCAGAGGAGTAGATGCCAGTTCTCTAAAAATTTCTCTGATACTTCTGCTGATATATTTGGAAGAGAAAAAAAATACACATGGGGTGCTTCCTTGCAGATACCTAAGATATTTGCACATAAGAGTATGTCAGAGATTTTCTGCCCAAGTCCACTTTTTCTACAGTCATCCTTCCTACTGTTTATTTTTTATTACATCAACAGCTTTAAAATCAGAATAGCCTTTTCTCATTTAAATTCTTATCCAGTGTAGAATTATTGCAAAGCACATTTTTAAAGGTCATGTTTTATCAGATCAGCATTATGTGGACAGTCAGACATGAGGTATCCACAGAGGAAGCATCACTCGGGAAAGGTGAAGGTTTGCTTTTTAATCCTGACCCTGACATGTCATATTAACTCCAGCTAGAGACCAACTAATGCTCAGGTAGGGAGGAGCGGAAGCCATGAAATTGTACAGGCTTGACAGAACCTATTGCTTGGTACAAGACTCATTTTAGTGTTGAAACATTGTTTTTTTCTAAATAAAGCAGAGCCTAAAAAAAGAAAAGTGAGGAGGCATGGGAGGAAAATAAACAGTGTTTACTTGCAGCTAGAAGACCACAAAGAGGGGATTTGTATTCAGGCAGTAAAATGGAACAGAAGAAATCCTAAACAATAAATAAGAAAACAAACATGATTATTTCCTTTTTATGTTGTTCCATGTCACAGAAATAGGCATATCCACTGAGCTCAGCACCCTATGGGATGATTGATAGCTTGTATGACAATTTGGAATTTGAGAGCTTTTACTGTCAGTATAAATCCCTGTACAAATTGCCAGTACTGCTCATAATGTCCTTTAATACTTGGAAGATTTTGTTCAGATGTTGGGGTAGTGGTATGACTATCTGAGGGTCTCTTTTGGTGCCCTCAATTTGAGAGCAATAAAGCATGGAACAGCACACATTGCCTGCAGGTGTGCCTGAGGTCTTTGTCTGGAGATCACAAACACAGCCTGGAAGGAACAGTGCTTCTCTTTGCAGAAGATAATACTATTGATGGAGGTAAATTTCTCATTTGTTTTTGCCTCTGGAACTCTTCTGTACTCTCAAAACACTATTCCTTGGCCTGTCGACAATATTAATAGCATTCTCACATAATTAACACGGGAAGATTACCTAAAGATGAAAAATAGCATTCCCATTCAAGACATTTTTTAAGACTTCGTTTCTTTCTCTCTGGGATCTTTATACTGGCTTTCTCAGAGGCAATCTTAATCTGAAGGTTGGTGTGAATGTTTTGAGAGATATGCAGATAATTTCAGCCTCCACGAGAAAAATTCCTTGGTATCAACACAGCGTGAACAAAAAGTCTGGGGAAGAGGGGGAGCCCCATTAGAAGAGTTTGATTTTAATAAGAGGTTGATGAAGTTAATTAAAGCTCAGTGCCTCTGAGCAAAGAGAAGAAGAGAGCTCTTTGGGGTTTTTCTTTTAGCTGTACTCCAGCTGTTCCTATCTCCAAGCCAAATACATGAGCCAAAATGATACGAGTTGGCAGCTTTTTATAGCAAGGGGATCATCTGTGAAATGGTTAGGTTGGTTTTATTTTGCTATGAGAAGGTGGGGAGTGGGGTAGTTTCAAAGTTTTCAGCAGGAATTTAGCCAAGCAGTTCTCATTGCTTTTTAAGCCTCTTTTCATTTTCCTGCCCATAAATTATACAATGAAATCCCTTTCCCTCAGAGCATCTCTCATGTCTGGATTTAGTCATCAGTTTCTTCTTTGCCTGGACCAACTTTAACCTTTCTAAGGATTTTTTGAATTCTCTTCTTTCATTTATAAGCTGATTATGCATAAATTAACCCCCTGTTTGTGTCCTAGAAAATAGGCATTTGTGCATGCAAATTAGCTAATAATTGGTCAGGCCTTTAAAGATTTTAAGATGCAAAATTCAATGGGAAGATAATAAATCTCTCAGTATTTCACCTATTATTAATAGTTTCCAGGCCACCTACTTTCCAAAGATTCAGACAAGAAACCTCAAAATACAGGGTTTAATTATTTTTTAAAACCTAGATTAGCTGTACTAGTGAATTTGCACTTAGTTTCAAACTCTTCTAAGCATCTGTAGGGACTGTCTGTTGGCACTCACACTTGTCTTTTTTCAGAAATACATACTTTGGAGAATCAGCTCACTAAGTTTCACGCCTGTGAGAAAGCAACATATGAGCTTATCTAACCACTAAGTCAGGTAGCTGTATACTGTATGTTTAATTAAATCGCACCACAAAAAGTCTGGCATTGCTTGGAAGTTTCTGGTAACTCTATGTTTAAGGTTTACTTCTCCAAGATGCTGAGAATTTCTTGAAAAAGTCTGAGTGTGCTGAGACTTACTTAATAGAAAGACAATCGATATATTTACTTTTATCTTGCATGTGTTTGGCCCCATAAACTGATTTGATCCTAAAAGAAATTCCTGTCATCAGTAGTTTTGCTGCTGTTTCCCTTCAAAATATATAAGGTAAATTTGGTCAATGATCTGTTCTGCTGTCTCTTTTATCCTAATGATTATTCCCCTCCATCTGTGCTTTGTTTGACCAAGACAGTTCCATCATAAGTTGGAATTCACAGTCAGCACCTCACTTGCCCATGTTTGCCTTTCCTGCTGATTCACCCCATTCTCATATTCTCAAATCTGAGGAGTTTCAAGTTCTAAGACATTAACCTATAGCCTGCAACAACTGGGAGAAACACTTCCACTGGGCTGTACCTTCAAATACAAACTTTGCAGCTGTAAAACCAGCAGCTGTAAAACCAACAATTTTTTTTTGTTCACACTGACAACATGTCAGGATCTTTAGGGATTGCACAGTAAGGCACCTAATTCAGTCTGGAATAGAAGCATTCCCAAGTTAATAAGATGGAAGAGGAAAATAAAGAGTTCCACTAAATTGAGGGTAACAGAGCCCTGGAACAGGCTGCCCAGGGAGGTTGTGGAGTTCCTTTCTCTGGAGATCTTCAAGTCCTGCCTGGATGCAGTCCTGAGTAATGTGCTGTAGGCAACTCCTGCTTTAGCAGGGGAGTTGGACTAGATGATCTCTAGAGGTCCCTTCCAACTCTGACAATTCCATGAAATTCTCTTCCTGGCAATCCTCAGCTCCAATGGAACTCAACAAAGTGGAAAATACAACTCAGTCTAAGAAGCTGGTTGGAGGAATCTAGAGGGATGATTCCAAGAGATGACAACTGAGAAAGGAAACTTCTTGTACACCCAGCTGTAAGCAACCTAGCTAGTAGATTAGTTTGCAGTACAACAGAGAAAATGAAATAGTTTCTCAATGCCCCATTAAATATCAGAGCTGCTAATATTTGAAAACAATTAATGATTTGGTGCAGGAAACTAGGAGATAACTTTAACCCCCGTAAACTGCACTGATACCCATTAGGTTTATGGGAGAGGAATGACTAGTCTGCATGGGTGAAATGGCAAAAAGGCAGTCTTTGCACTACATTCTCAAAACGTTTGAAGCTCTAAAGAAAGCTACTGAAAGCAGAAAAAGTACTTTGCAGTACTGAAATTACCCCAAGAAAACCCCACCAAAAAAACCCACCAACAACAAGCTTGGCAGTATCCCAAGAGTGCTTAAACAAAAAGTTGGGACAAACTCAAAGTACTGGAAGCCAAAGATATAAATATGAAAGACAGTGTTCTTTCCACACAACTTTCACTCTTGGATTTTGGATAAGGCTCCTATTACCCTGTGTTTTTATTTCTACTTTTGTAAGACGTTTAGAGAGAGCAATGAGACAGGGATTCTGGAAGGCTTCATCTCTGAGAGTTAATAAAGAGAGTTTGAATAATAAGACATAATATGAGCAAAAGTGCAATATCTCATCAAAAGCTTTCAGCCAAGCTTCCATTTCACCTCACAAATTGAAAATAACTAAAATTTGAGTTAATTTCCTTTCACCCAGGACATTGCTGAAAACACCACACATTCTGAAAAAGAAAAGCAAGGAGGTTCTGGACACTTCTTAGGATACTTTCTTTTTGGATGGTGAATGAAACTTTGAGGATTTAAGTGTAATGCAAGAAGCAATTTGATGGTCAGGAACTTTTTGCCCTCCACATAAATATTTAGAATATATTACTAAACCCATCACCTTGCTGATTTTAGACCAGTGTTCAACTTTTTTAGTGATAAGTTAGTCATCTACCTTGAAGTACTGCAAAGTATTCCAGGCAGTTGTAAATAACTCCTTCCATCAGATTCTCAGATCATATATCATCAGGACCAGTAGAGTCATGTCAGTATTGGATTTGGCTGGCAATCACTCCCTCAAAGAACACAAATAGTAATTTCCATGATACAGCAAAAGACTGATCAATGACATCAGGACAGAGAAAGTCAGATGAGAGTATAAATAACTGGATTATAAATAAGTCAATTGGTTTGTCTAATTTTTCCATCACAATTATTAATGATTCTTTAGTCTTAACATTAGGACAATTCCCCTTCCATATCAATCTAGTGTGCTATATAGCTAATAATGCTGTTTAAGAACTGATAATCCAAAAGCAGGGAGGCAACACCTGCTGGCAGGACCTGCTGTTCTGTGTTACCTGTTCTTATTTTGACAGCTGTATTAGAATAATTGCAAGTATTCTCTTTTTTTTGCCATATCCCTAGATTTGTATAATTTTTTGTCATTCTGTGCCAAATGCATAGGGCTGCAAGATCAAATGGGGCTACAATCCCACAACTGACACTCATATTTTGCAAGGCTGCCCTTGACCTATAATGCATAAAGTATATAGTTGAGGGAAGAAGGGAAAACAGTTTTATTGCTATAGAGGACAGTATTTACAGAAATTTAGCCATGGATCCTTCAAATGGCTGTCTGATTCTATATAGAATATAAAATCTTTAAAAAAACCCTGTCAGAATGCAAGTTATCACCTTGTTGGTTACCAAGAAAACAAAGCAAGATCAGCATTCCAATTAGCAAGTTATATTTACACAGGTTATCAGTATTCTGAGCACTGCAAATGAGGAAGTGAGTACAACTCTACTTTGTTCCATGAATTTCTTCTCTACGTGCAGCTGAGGCAGCTAATGACAGTCTCTGCAGATGGATGGCATCACCAGCATTTTTGAGGGTCTTCAAGTAAAGCGTACTAAAAGGTAATAAAAGAGGCAAATAGTCTGAGTAATGCCTGAGTATCTTTCATCAGTGACAAATTCCCTTGCACTAAATAACTTACAGCATATCGTTTCAAGACAGTGTGAATAAAAAGATGGAGAATTTTGATATAAATGGAAGCCTAGTGATTATTTTTATCCTCAGAAACTGTAATGACCACCTCTTTCAAAGATGAAGTGAAATGACTGACCATCCATTGAGAGCAATGTAATTGATCCATATAATGGAAGATGTAGTGGTGGAAGATTTCAATAGTGATGAAAGATGAAAGAGCCTAAGCAGCAAATATGAAACCAGTAGAAGAAACACAAGGTCAGAAAATCATGCAGACTGCTCTCGTGAGGTTTATAACTCAACTCATACATTCGAAAGATAGTGTGCACCAATTATTCCAATTTTTTTATGCTGCTTTTGAAAGGAAACAGTTAAGAAATCATAAAGGTGTAAACTCCATGCACTGCTGGTGGTAATCAATGTTTTACTAATATTCTCACCCATACCTGACCTAAGTTTGAGTTTTCACTGTAAAATCAATTGAACGCTTCCAACCTCTAGTACTGACTCTCTTCCTGAACTGAAATATCCAGAGATATAATTATGGTTGGGATTTCACTTTTCAAATTACAGATTCTTCTTTAAGGTCTAGAAGGTTTTAACCTTGTAGTAGTGGCCAAAGAAAAGTACAGGACAAAACCATATAACAGAATACTTTACCTGGAACCTGGATTGCCTATGAGTGCTGTTGCATAATCTTGACTCCTAACAATATTATAAAATCCATCAAAATCTTTGGAGTTCAATTCAACTCACCTCTGTCTTGCAATATGTAAAGATCCTATATGGTTAATCATATGTGTCTAATGAAAGACAGATATTCCTTCTCCTGATTTCTCTGCAATTAAGGGAAATGTTGGTTTGAGATTTTTTCAATACTTCAACTAAATGTTTTGGAGCTTTGTACACATGATCCCAAACCCCTGAGTTAAAAAACTCCAAAGCCAGCAGTGTGGAATGCACTGATTCAAGGCAATTTGTTTTCAAATAATTATTATCTCTGGACAAATAACAGGAATTGAAAGTTCTTCTTCCCATCTCCCTCTGCCTCAGGGTATTGACTGGCTGCTTCTTTTTCCAGGTACCGTCTCTTGTACTTGACTATCACCAAGTCAATAATCCTTCAAATGTTTAAGCTCCTTCCCAAAGTTATTACTACATGCAAATCTCAGACCGGTTTGCCGCACTACAACTTGCATTTCAGATCAAACTGTCAGCTGATATCATGGGTTAATAAAAAGGTATGAAATTAATAGATTATTTTCATTTATTATGAATTTTTTCACTGAGTTTGGAGTGACTGAAAACTGCAACCACTTTGAAAATTACTATGCTTTATAGTTTGCCATAAAAAAGCAAAGCCTACAAGATCCTTCAAGGCAGAGTTTATAATGTCCAGCTGATTACACTTCATAAAAAAATCCTTCATCTGTGATTTTCTCTGGCCGCGCACCCTGGGAGACTTGGAGACTTGCTGTCTTCCTGCCTACACAAAGTATTTTTTTTTTCCCAAAAGTAAGGTCTGAAGACAGAGGCCCTGAACCTAGGAGCTGGAAAGTATTCCTGCATCCCACAGTTTAGATGTAAGCTATCTAAGCTAATTTGATATATAACAGCAACCCCAGCAGTGAGTCACCAGCTAGTTTTGAAACAGAACTCTGACCAATATTATATAGTTCAGAATGAGAAATAAAGGTCAGTGTTACTCCTGTTAATCACATTTACATTAAAGTGTGTATGACATCTACACAGGGACACTGAGGTCATCAAAGTCTAACATGAAATACATAAATCCTCTGTTAGGCCTGAAGGAGCAACTCTATTGGATGCACTAAGAGTAGGCTTTTATAATTCACTCAGCCAGCCTTGGGAAGCAAATGAAATCAGATGCACTGAATCAAGCTGTGGTGGTATGCTCTCCCTGTTCTTCCCTCCTTTCCCCCCCCCATGCTCAGGCCTTGGCCATCAGAACATCGGATGCGATAAGTTGTACCAGGACTTTGGGGGATGACTGGTAACACAGCCAAAACACTGTCTGGACTGGGGACCTAGATACTTTGTTCCCATGAGAATATGACTATAGATCAATTATCTTACTGTATAAATAGCAGACAGCCCAAGAGCCCTTTGAGCTCTCCGGTATGGCAGCGGGCTGCATGCCAGGATCTCCCCTTTTGTGAGGACGCTCGCTTAAGGTTACTCCTCGAGGCTGAGAGATTCCTTGCCGCAACAGATTCTCGGTAAGTGACTAATAGCATGCTAAAACTTTGAAATCTTAGCTAAGTAATAGAAAGGATTGATTGTGCACACATATATAATCCTTTAGACATAAACCGTTGACCAAGTCTGGGACTAGGATTGGATCCAGCCGCACCTAGACTCCTCTCTGAGAAGGAGTTTAGAAAGCAAGGGGGTCCTTTCTGAACCTCGTGACTCAACGGGAGGGTCTCCCTGACAGTTTGTCTGACCCTGTCCTCTGTGCAGTAAATACCCAAGTGTACCTTGGCATCGACCCTCGTAAAACACTGTCGCATTTACTACTAATTTGTTAAATCTGTTTCATCTTAATAAATAGTTTATTACTTCTCTCTTACGAGTGAAGTCAATCACTCTGCCCGCGACACAAGCTCTGCTGGTGCATTCGCACCAGGCACTGCAGACTCACAGGTCTTGCTCTGAATATTCATATTTAATGCAGAATTAACCATGCCCATTCTTAGGGACAGAACTTGGATCTTTGTGGTTCCTTCTATATTTAGAGCCTGTAGGAAATATTTGCTCTTCCTGGTCAGACAAGCACCCCACAAGAACTGTATGTTCTGCCTTTCACAAGGAGAAATATATGAGGTTTCCAGAACTTATATGAAGAACAGCAGTAGCTGCTCTGTTCCTACAGGATCCTTCAGCACTTTTCTCATTCCAGGACTAAATCTTTACTTAATCAGAGGTCACTTTTTTGGCAGAAGTAATGGATTGTGCCCATTGAAAACCTTTGCAAGAATGCAGAGTTTCCATGGAATGTGTGGAGCCCATTTGCAGAAATGCCAATGCAACAATGATACATAGGTAACTCTTGATCAAAATAGATTGACCTCTGAAGCTTTCTCTCTACAGAACTTGTTGTGTCTCCATCAGAAAAAGTTAATGTAGTGTCCTCTCTGCAAAACAGCAAAACAGCTGTTACCTTCTTTCTCAAGATGCACATCTGCTCAACTCAATGTTCTTGTAAGTACACGCTTTAAGCTTTTGGTGGATCTTACGATCTTATTACAGGCTGAGCTATAACACCCTGGGCTATAATTTCTTTGCCCTTCATTGGCAGAAACCACTGCTTCAGCAATCAAACTTTTGTTTTCACTCCCATTGCACGTATTTTGTGTCTGTAAAGTGAACACAAGGTAGAGATCAGACACTAATCCTGCAAGTTAGGAAACTTGAATTCCATTCTCCACCCTGCTACTAGTTTACCTTCTGTGAGTTATGTTTGTTCCACTCTTGTCACGACTCCCATAAAAGTCAGTTTCTGTGTCACAGCAAGCCTGCCCAGCACTCTAAGCCCACACAGACAGACTGTGAATAACTGGAGAAATGATACTTTGAGTTCATTAAAAGTTGGTCTGAGCTATTTAGCTCTTATCTTGTGTATCTGTGACCAAAAACAGATTAAAATGACATAAACAGTTCTTCTATTTTCCAGTATCATTTGACTTATGATATATTAACACGTTCTTTACATGCATGCCCCTTCTTTAGCATGAATAATTCCATCAGCTTAATGACAAAGGAAGGGGAAGATGACCACAGGCAACCCACTGCTTGCTTTTTAGCAGTCACACATTCCTAATATTTTAGGAAGTCAACCAGTTTTGCATCCTTATTCTGGAAAAGATCTATTTGTTTATCACTGCCATAAATTATGTGTTGCTTTTCAGTTATGGAGTCACGTTGGAAGTGACCTCTAGAAAGGATTTAGTCCAACTCCCCTGCCAAAGCAGGATTTCCTAGACCACATTACTCAGGACTGCATCCAGATGGGTCTTGAAGGTCTTCAGAGAAGGGGATTCCACAACCTCCCTGGGCAGCCTGTTCCAGGGCTCTGTCACCCTCACCATAAAGAAGTTTTTCCTCATGTTTAAATGGAACTTTCTATGTTCCAGATTGTACCCATTGCCCCAGTCCAAATCCTATTTATACAAGCATGAAAACCAGAGCCACACATAAAGAAACATTAGAAGTTCACATTTTTAAGTTATCTGAAAGTCTTATTGCAACTGACAAAAAGCCAGAAAACTGACAACTAAGAGCTGACACTCCATGTATCGTGTTATGTCTGGTTTTATTTTGTGTGTGACTTTTCCTTTCTGGGCTTATTTAATGCTAAATTTTAAAAAGAACTTGTATGCTGGAACAAACTTGAGAGACAAGAACTTGAACACAAACAGACAGTGTCCTTATAAACAATAAAGCCAACACCAGCAGGCATCATTTGCTGTAGTTATCTTGACATGGTGCTGTGCATCTGTCTCCCAGGGCTACTTAACAGGACCTTTTTAACCATACTGCCAAAGGTTTTCTCTTGCACTTCCCTGCTCTATTGGTATGATGCCATTCTGCCTCCACCCACCCTACTTTGGGTACTGTGGCTATTTCAGAACAGTCTGGTCACACACCGCAGGAGACAACAGAAAATGATTTGGCACATCATGAGACAGAAACAGCACAGAACAATCTTCATTACTACCTGTGAAGATCCCCACTCAAAGGCCTCAGAATGCTTCACAAATGTGCATCATTAAACATCAGAGGAGCCTCTTATAATAAAGGGATTATTTTGTACAGTCCTGTAGCACTGCTGTACCAGTAAAATTCCTCCTCCAGTAGAAGGCTACACTTCACAGGGAGGGTGGAGTTCTCATGAGTAGGTTGGGAGCCGGGAGACCAGGAAATACATTTGACATTGCCTCCTCTGGCATTGCCTCCCTTTCTAAGGAGCATGAGTGTCTTAGAATCTTACAGCTTCCAGAGCAAAGTCCTAAGGCCAAGGGCTTACACTCATCATTAATGGCAAGACAGCTAGCGAACAATGAAGAAAGTACTGTTTAAGAATATCCTTGCTGCCAAGGGTGATACAGCCTTCCAGCAATGAACCTCTTTCTTGTGACTTGGTTAGGCATTCAACATCATGCTGCCTGGGTATCTGTGGATAGGAAGATTTAACTAAAGCAGAGATTTAAGAATGAATAAAGCAGAAGAGGATTGATAGACTTGAAGTGATTAAATGTCTCCACTTATTCTATCTTATTCTTTTTCCAGTCTGCTGGTCTTTTTCTGATATTCCCAAGTTTAGCATTGAAAACAAGGTGGGACTAATGTTTCACAGGTGCTGTACAGCAAGCAGCAGGCAAGGATTGATCTGTAAATTCAGCTTACCCTTTCCTTCTAACTTTTCCTCCAAATACATTGATTTTTAATGCCATTGTGTTCCGCTATAAAGTAATTTAATTTGTTTTCTGTGGCCTCCTCTAGGATTCTTTCAGGCTTGCTTCTTTTTCACTTATCTGTCTTCACTTGAATAGCATGGATTTGAAAACATTGTTCTCCAGACAATTTAGTTTGCATGCTGTTTTCTGCCCATGTTTTAACCTGTAGATCATTTTTTATTATATTTGAGCCCTGAATGGCATTTATAATAATTTCCAGTAGACTTTCACATAGTAATTAAGATATGAGGGATTTCTTTTCACTCTTTCTAGGCAGCACAGAAGTGTCCCTGTATTTAGATATGATGAATGGGACACAGGGAACTAGAGGGGCCAGTAACAAAGATCCTGTTTTCAGATAACAGTCCTTCTACATTTGTAAATATCTGCATCTTCTTTCATTTTTCCAATGTCCACCATACAAAGGACATTGTGGCACTTTAAATGTCCTTAGGTTCATCCATGTCAGCATTCTTTACAATCTTTAAAATCTTTTCGTCCTCCTTACAGCATCCCCGAAGTTTGGCCAAAGATACCTGGAAATGATTGGGGTTTTGGATCCTGATTCCCAGAGACTATTTAAAGCATGGCTATTAATTGCTTTACAATCCATCTGACAGACTCACACATCCATTGTGCTACTGGAAGCAAGAAAAGTGCCTGAAGTCCTGCCAGAGGACCTAATAATTCTAGCTCTTGCTCTCATGATGTTATCGTAGAACTAGCAACATCCAGAGTAGCCAGGTACAGCCAATTTAGCAGCTACTTAATGAATAAGGAACTTGAGTGTAAAGAAGGCATAAATGATGTATATAAACATATTCAAATAAAAATACAAAAATAGCTTTTCAAGATGGTTTCCCTTGTTATCTAAATAAAAACAAAACAAAACAAAACAAAAACAAAAACAAAAAAAAGAACAATGCAAAAAAAACTTGCCAAATAAAATTTACTCATCTTGACTAGAAAGAAAGTGATAAAAATATCTTTATGTGTACTTTTCAGGGCTGCAAAAGGTAACTAAAAACCAAAATAATACAACTTTATAATAATGTAAACACTGAAGTAGCTGAGTGACTTCAGTAGTATATTTTAATTAATTTTTCTTCTTTCTCTGTTTATGCAATACCCTTGAGGAAATCACAATTTTCTTGAGTATGTTGTTGTTCTGGTTTGAAGTAAAACAGAACCGACTTTCTGTTCTGTAATATTATATATTAGCTAGGCCTTTTCTAACTCTATGAAATTAATGGCATATTGCAGAGAAAACTGCTCATTCTCAGAGTGATAAGACCAGTGTTTGTACTTCATACCAAGGAATGGTGTGCAGAGAGACTCTTGCTTATACTTAGTGGTATAACAACCTAGGTCAGCCAATTTCATTATTTGACCCATTGGAAGGTTGGAAACAGAAAAGCATAGAGGGGTCATACTTGTGGAGGGTAGTGGATAGGACAGGTGACTCAAACCTGACCAACTCGGGTATTCCATCCCATCTGCCACATGGTCTGTATAAAAGCTAAGGGATCAAAGGGTCAACTTTCTTTCTTCAATGGCCAATGGCCAAAGAGAACCCTGTCTGTTCATCTGCCTTTGATCCCAATCTGTGTGTTCTTGTCTCCAGATCTGGAATCCAGTTCCCATCCATTGCCAAGTCCAGTCTGGGACTTCCCCAGTGCCTGCTGGTGACATGACTGTTACCTTGGGAACTTGATACAGTTTTGTATATATTGTATCTATTTCATTATTTTCTTCTTTTCTTTTGTTTTAAGATTACTTCATTAAAGTAGTTTAGTTCATTCTAAACTTGTAAATCTCCTTCTCTCTTCCTCTCCTCTCTTTTCTGTGTGGGGCAGAAAGGCCATCTGTCAGTCTGGTTTTGACTAAATTTTGGTAAGTTTGCTAAATTTTGGTAAATTTGGCTGAAACCATGACAGTTGTTCATTTAAAATTAATGCTCCATTATATTTCTTGTATGTATCCCATAATATGAATTTGTTCTTGCACTGGATGAATACCAGTCTTGGAAGCATATTTTATCTCCCAAAAAAGTTTGTCAATGTTTATTTAATTAATAGGGACTTCAGAAATATTCTTTCATCTCAGCAAATCCAAATGGACTATCTGTTCAAATTCACTTAAAATGCTGGTTTATTTTCCTGGAATTCACATTTTTTTCAGGTTTTTCAAACTTATTTTATTGCACTAAAAGAAGTATGTAGTACTTTTAAGTATTTCATGTGTGAAACACTGATGTTAAATGATGTCACTGAAATCAGTTTTATTCAGTGATAATTACTGCTTTTTAGTCTAGCATACAGTGTACAGTGTAGTGCACCTTATACTTGAAGACAACTTCAAGTGATACCTATATAGTTTTGTGAAGATCCCCCAAATCATCTCATGTAGCTTACAAAAGCAGTGAGGGTGAACTATTCTTTCCTTATCTGCTATCTTTTATTCAGGAACAGAAATGTGATTGCAACAGAGGGGTTTATTCCTTTCAGTTCAATACTTTTAGCATCTTGCTAACTATATCTTGCTATTTCATCATGGTTGGTGGCATTTGTTCACTGCTGCTACCTTAGACGAAGTAGTATCTCTACGCTGTGACATAGCAGCGGTTGAGAGTCCTCATTTGTGAAAATGTTCCAGATTTCTGAGTGTGTCCTTGTTCATACATTAAGTGAAAATTAAATCTTTCATAAGTCATTGGTTGTTGTTTGATTGCATTTTAAACAGGGAAGTTGTATCACATTTTCTAGTTCCAAACAGAAGGCTTCCAGTCTGGTTTGAGAAGAGCTGTCAAAATGTCCAGAAACAGGTCACCTATTAGCTAACACACCCTGCTGAGGATGTGAGATCAATTCCAGACACTCTTCTCCCTAGATCAAGGCTGATTAAATCTAGTTAATATTTGAAACTGAGTCCCTTGTATCTTATAAATATTTTTAACTGACAGATGCAGAGCAGGCCTTTCGGTTTTAATAAGAATAATTTTACTGAAGTTTATTCAGGAAAAAGCAAAATAGGAGGCCAACCAGATGCTGCACTCAAGCAGAGCACTTAGAAATCGTGGTGTTGCATGGCTTCTGTTCTCTGAGTAAAGAAAGATATATGGCATCTTCTACAAGTTGCTGGAGAAGTTACATATTTGGGAGCTCTGTAAAACATAGCCAAAATCTGCTGTTCATTTCATGTTGATGGATCTGGACCATACAGGATGAGAATTCACTATTTTTGGAGGTCTTGTGCAAAGATACGAACATTTCCCTTTTTTTTCGCTTGCTCTCTTTTTATCTCCTAAAAAGGGCAAAAATCTTTGATGATTGGCTTCAAAATGGCAAGGAAACTTCAGAAATAGCAAATAAATAAATAAATGGAAGAGAACTTAGACTGTAGGTCACTCTATGGATCTTCTTTTAGTGAAAACAAAGCAGAAAGCTCAAAAAGGAATGTTTACCTTTTTGGCAGTAGTGTGACGTGTGTATTTTGGGGCTAGAGAAGAAAACTCTCTTTTTCCAGAGGTCACTTTGAGTCCCAGCATAAATCATCCAATTTGCCTAAGGCTGAGTTAATGATTGGTTTGTTGTGGTTTTTTTTTGTCTTAAGTGAACAGCAGTGTGAATGTGTCAATCTTCATTTGGAAAGTAAAATTCACTTTCTCCCTGATTGCTTCAATACTTCTCCCTCTGCTGGCCTTCATTCAGCTCTCAACAGTATCTTCTCTTTCTGCGTGCACTATCTATTGGAAGAGCCGCTCTCTGTCTGGGAAGAACTGTTAAAAGTCGTATCTTTTAATCATGAAATCCACTTGAACAAGTCTTGTGCAGTAAAAGTTGACAGCGAACAGGAAACATGATCTTCAACCCTGCCACAGATCATTCACCCTTCTTAACACTGCATCCATGGTTCACAGTAGCCACTGCATCATACATATTTTACAGTTTATGCTTCCAATAGGAAAGCAAGACCTGGAGCATTCAGGTGTTCACACTAAGATACTTAGAATGATTTGGAAAGTGTCTCGACTAGACTAAATATCTGTAGAGATTCTGATTTGATATCTGACTCTATTGCCTTACTTTACTTTTATAAATGCTAACCTTTGACAAAAAGGCATACTGATTTAATAACAATGCATATATATCACCACTGAATACCCTTTCTTCCCTCATTGATAATCAATCCTCAAGGTTTCTGAATCATTCACTATGTCTGAATTTCAGATTTAGGTTTCAGGACATGGAATAGAGTGTGAGCCATTTGTAAGTACTGGGGCAACGCAGTGCAGGTATTGATTATCTATTATGATTCTCCAACACTCTGCTGGATTAAAATCAAGGACACAAAAATGGGTTTGACTGAAATAAGATTTCTCACTTTTCCCTTTTATCTTTTTTATAACTAGCAAAACTTCACTCCTGAAATTACTTTGCATTAGCTGTTTCCCTCACAGCCTATCATTGTGCTCAGCTTCAGTACAGCCTTGATATTTTCAGGTTTAATTTGCAAAAATACAGAAATACAGAGGGAAGCTCTGCCAGGGAGAACTACATTAGGCTAAAAATAGGTAGAAAACCCAGGTAGAAAAAAGAGTCTGTCAAAAAATTCTTAAAACGTCAATGGCATTTTTGTCAACATTGTGAAATGCTGTCTCCAGAAAATTATTATTATTTCTTTACAGAAGATATGATTTTATTTTTTTTTTTTTTACCAGATAAACTTCTGACATTTGGAGTAGGTATATCTAAGTACATTGTCCACACTGTTATTTGATTAGAGGTTCTTTCTATCCATGGAACTTCTTCAGACCTGAATGCCACAGCTTCAGCCTCTCTCCACACACCTGAAAAACTGACATCATTCTCATCATCATTACACAACAGTTTGTAACTGATAGGCAACAGCTCTGTTTGATTTCAAAGCACATTATTATTACTTGAAACATGGAGCTTTCTCAATTTTGTCATTTGTGAGAGTTGCTAGAGGATATTACTATGGTTTTTCATTGACAAATATCATTCAAATGTTCAGCAACAACCAAGCCCATTATGGCAATTTGTGGGAATACCATCTCTGCCTAGATGTGTAGTCCATATAAGAAAGACAAACTGAAGCAGAAACTTCAGATGTGAATTCCCTCCATAAAACATACGTGAAATAAAGCATGAAGTTCCTTCCCACAAACTGAATAAACATATTTCACCAACTTTTGAAAGACATTTTAAGTAATGTTTATATTGTCACAGAGCAGTTAGCAGGATGATATACATATTATACATATGGTCTTAATGCTAGAAGTTTCATTATTTATTAATTTCTCACATGGTCATACAGCAGAACACCATATAATTTCCTCTTCTACCTTGCCACTAAAGGTGAAGGTGCCCTAATGGAATTGATTTGTTCAGTCAGCTGGCAAAATGTTAATTAGTTTTCATAAAAGATTAATCCATTGAATTCTAAGTGAGTGAATTGATTCTAGTGCACTGAAGAAGCTCACTATGATATGCTTTGAATTAGCAAGCCATGTCTTTGGAAAACTCCACAAAGTAATATTATGATTTCCTGGGTGTAATGTTCCACGTCTCCTGGTAATTAAAAGAATATAGAAAAAGAAAGAAGGAAAAAAAAAAAAAGAAAAAGAAACAGAAAAGTTGATAGCAATTAATAAAACCCATATATTAGCAATTACAGAAGATTGATAGCAGGAGGAAAAGGATTTCAAGGGAATAATCTGTAGTCTGAGAAATTTAGCAGGTAAGAAAGACCTTTTAACAACAAAAAGAATATGAATGTGGTCCTGGCTTATTTCTACACAGAAAAAATAAAACCATTGATTAAAAGGTGCAGGGGTTGTGTGCATTCAGTAAATACTTCTGTTCCCTGCTTGGAAAAAACAGATAACATATTCTCATCACCTGATGGTCTTTCAACACCTTCCTTTCTGCCAGCAATGCAAGAAGATGTAGAGAGCTACTACTACTAAATATGTTTAAATCAGTAGATTTATATAGTTAGCACACCCAGGTTTTGAAAACTAAGAAGTTTTCTTTGACCTAAATGTTGATTTTCAATGAATGAAATGAAAACCACCAGATTTCCAAAGGATACTGAAACAAAATTACTAGAGTCATTGTCAGTCTGACACTGATCTACAACCACAGTCTGCCAGAAGGCTGATACAGGTCTAGATTATTAAAAGAGAATAAAAGAAACAAAATATAGTTAACTCTGAGCAACATGGGCTTATAAAAAGCAGATCCTGTCAAGTTAACATCAGAACTTACTTTGAAAAATTTAAAAGTTCATAAATAAAATAGATAAGATGTATTTCAATTTGATTTCAAAAGGTATTGTATGATATGCACATTTTAAAATTAAATTACTGCTATAAAAAACCCAAGAATGCATATAACACAGGAATTAAGAATTGGTTAATTGTCAAGCTTCAAAAGGTATTTGTGAATTACAGTTCCATAAAAGATCAGCAATTGGTGCCATCCAGTCAGGACTCATTGGTTTTCCTAAATTAACTGCCTGATGCAGTTTCAGACTCTGAAAGTCTTATAATTATTTAGATGGGTCTAAACTGGGAAAAGAACCATCTTATATGTTCCTTATAAGTTTTCCTTAAATGTTTTTTGCTGGCCACTGCTGGAGAGGAGGTATCTTTTTTTTTTTTTTTTTTTTTTTTTTCTTTTCCTGANTTTACGTAGTGGCTCAGAAATAGACACAAAATCATTGATCTTCAGCTTTTCAGATAACTCAAATGTTAGAGAAGTGAAATCACAGCAAATAAAATGGTTCATTAGACCACTGTTCATATAAACAGGTCAAAGAGCAGTAGAGCAGTTATATCACCTCTATCTACATTAAGCAGCCTTACAACACTGCCTGCAAGACCATGTTCAGCTCTGGGGGGTCTGTGAGGATGTTGGATATAGAAGAATTGGAGAAAGCTCAGAGACTAACCCTGAGAATGGCTACAGAAAATAAAACATGTCCTTCTAAAAGAGGTCCCAAGAGCTCATCAAAAAAGAAGGTTTACTGTATAGCATTCTGTGGATATCTTTTATCAGAAAAAGGGACTAAAGGGTAAGAAGGACTATATAATTGAAAAGTGTTTCTAAAACAGTAGATTATCTAAATTGAGGTTAAGTATTATTTGGGCTGTTGTAGAGTTCCCACCTCTGGCTTTTTTTGAATTAATATATAAATTGTGCTTGTTTTCTCAAACTCTGTGTCATAATTCCACAAGAAATTATAGAAAACCAAGCGAGAATTTTAAGAAAGAAATGTTAGAAGAAGCTTATGAAATATTTAAGCTTAAGAAATCTACCTAATTTCATAGGGGGTTACACGAATACTGATGATCAAAAAGGCAAAAATCTTCAAGGCCTGTTACAGGCAGAAGATAGGTGAGATAATCATAATGTTCTTTCAGTTCTATTTATCTATTAATCAGACCTATGTAAGTGGGGATTTCATTGCTCCAAGGCACTGACTTGGAAGCCTCACTTGATCTGCATGGACTTACAGCACCAGATATATACAAAATTGAACTTAGATAAATATATGTTAGTGACCCAGCAGGCAGGTTAACAAAGGGTGGGGAAGTAATAAGACAGTTCTGATACAGGCACTTTTGCAGGTGTGAGTCAGGACTTTTGCCAACTGACAAACTGCTATTCATTTTTAAGCCTGCATGGGCCAAGATCTTCTGCTGTCATAAATATGGTAGAGTCTGTAACATAATTGTTGCAGAATGGCTTCTGCAAGTTTATAGTGCTCTCTAATGTTTATCTAAGTCTTTTTGACCACATTCTAGCCCCTGGAGAAAGTAGTGATGTTCTTTGAAGTGATTATGTTCATTTTAACATCATCGGTTTTGCAGTAATGGCTCAAACATGTATGATGGCACTGGTAATATGTATTTTTTCTAATCATTCAGGAAGAAGGAAAGAAACAACAAATAGGGTTGGTTTTTATTTTTTGTTTCTTTTTTTCCTGGAGGATGAAGAACACAGAGAACATGAATTAATTTTAAGAATTCAATATGTATTTTACTGTTTTTTAACTACTTAACATCATATTACTGTTATTTATATTACTATCATTACCATCTGATCTGCAAGGGCTATTTAGTCCTCTGTTCTTTGTGCCATAGCAAGCAATGGGTCCCACTGCTCCTTTAATCTAAGATTATTTTAGTAAAAGAAAATTCTGTGTCCCGTTACCTCATCCATCTGTGTGTTTTCCTCATGGCATCTCTCCAAATGCTTTTTAAAAGTGCCAGGTAAATAATTAACAGATAATTAAAATAGCCAATAGTCCCAGCTCCCCTACACTTTATCTTCTCCTTGACCTTCTTTTTTTTCTCTTTCTCCAAAAAATGAAACTCAGAACAATTTACCTGAGACATGTGACCATTCACACTTCTAAATCTGCTCAAGACTGAAAGCAACCAAACCCGAAGTCCTAACATATGCTTTTCCTACCAAAAAACATGTTTGTCTTGCTTCCAAATTGACACAAACCTACAGGTAATCCCTTGTGCTCTGCGGTAGTGAAGTTAGCAAGGATCATCAGGTAGAGGGTGCCTGGAGGGCAGGAGCCTGGCTGGGCTTGTAAGGATTCTTAAATTGGAGCCGGGATTCAATCTACCAGGAAGATGGCTTTCAGTATTTTAATTTCTGGAAAAAAGGGAGCAAAGGAGACTTTCATCTTGCCCTCTTTAGTATTTCCCATTAGGCCTCACTTCCTCCCTGAGTTCTTTACACATTCTGGAAGAACAGGATGAATCTCCACTCCTCTCCAGCAGCTCCCTGCAGACTTAAATCTGTCCTTAGGGTGCAGAGGCAAGCAGCAAGCCACTTCCTTTTCCTCTGGAAGCAGAGTACATGGTTGTGTCATTCCTGCCTCAGACCCAGCTGTTTAATAGTGAAGTAAGGCAGAATCTCTCCAGGCACAGCACTTCATACTGAACAGAGACCTAACATCACTTGTACATTCACTTGTACATTCACTTGTACATACTGCTGCTGTAAAGGCACATGGTACCTCACAGGTGGAGAAAAACCCTCTGAAAAGATCTGGCCAGATGCAAGACAAACAGCAGTGCAAGTCACTTCCAATACTGGAGCGGCTTTAACACTCACTAGCCTTCAGTATCTGCGCTAATAAAATTATAATGAATGAATACTGATACAGAGCTGATTCACCCTGGATATGAACAGACCTGGCTATGTCTGCTGGTGATGTGTGCTAAACCTCTGGCTAGCATGTTAGCTGCTTCCAAAGAGAGCTAACCAAAAGAGCTTCCAAAGAGAGGGTTTCAAATGACACTTTTTTTTCCCCTTGTAACTTCCTCAGCATGTTTATTCACCTACTTTTGAAGTCTATGGAGACTTTTGTCCCCAGTTCAGTAAGGTCTTTGCCTGGATGATCTTTGGGAGTAAGAACCTTGTCTTCCTGTCTGTCTACAAATCATCGCACGCATGGGGTTACCCAGAGAAGCAACAGATCAGAATTTAGTTAATATGGTTTACACCAGCATCATAAACTCTGATGTTTTACAAATGTAAGGCTTTGCACTTGTAGACTTCTTTTTAGAAACAAAGAACAAGACAGTATGGGTTTAGTATGGGTGTCTTTTTATAAATACTTGATCACTGCAAGCTTCTCACTGAGTTGTTACTTTATCTTATTTTATCTGAGTAGGTCTTCCTTCCTCCATTGCCTCTAGCACAAAAATGAATTTGCCATTGCACTTCAGTAAAATCAAGTTTAGCTTTGTTGTAATCATTCTGCAATGATCTATCATTCTATAGGCAACCCTTGTCCTGCATTGATTAAAATAAAAAAAAAGGAAGTGTTCCAATCACATATGACAGATCAAGAAGAATTTAACCTCATCTGAAACTATCAGTTTGTTGAAGGTAAATAGCATGCTGGAATGTGCAGAATTGAGCCCATTTTTCATTTTAAGACATTTTTTTTTATGTTTTTAAAACACTGATAGATCTTAATTTGGTATTAAAAATCTATTTGGAGAATAGAAACATAAATTTTTGATCTGAGGTTAACATTACTCTATTTTAAAAATATTTTAAAAAATAAAATAAAAAAGTTTCCTGACCATATTTAAATTTTTCAAGCTTTCCAGATTGAAATAGAGAAGCAGACAGTCCAGATTCTTCTCCAATAATTCTATGACTCTTGTTCCCTCTTGTACATGGATTTATTATCATGTGGCATTGACTTTTATGGGATGGTAATGTTACTGCTTTGATTTAGATTCTTTTCCAAATACCACAGTCTATTAAAAGCGTCAGTTCATCAAAGTCCACAGTATTAATTTACCAGGAATATCCCCACAAGGTTTTAAAAATAATTTTGTATTATGAAATCATGCTTCAAACTGAACTAACAGAAATCTAATTATAAATGGGAGCACAGTGTTAATTAAGCTACCCACTCCAGCATTAAGGCCGACTTGGGGGTATTCACATTGGTAAATTGCCAATTTCAGCTAAATTGCAAGATGTAACATCCAAGTATTGCCCAGCCTTACCTTTCTGCTCCTCTCTCTCCTTTGCCCTCCTCCACAATAATAAAGTGTAGAAGGCAAGAGATCCAACAGTTTTTCAACCCTTGAATATTTTTTTCTGTGAATAACAATAGATCCTGTAGTGGCAAGGATCAATCTAAAGCATGAGAGCTCCCAAGCCTGACTCTTCATGTGGTTAAACGTACTCTTAACATGCTCTCTAACATGCCTGGCTTGTCCCAGATCATCTTATTTCCCCAAGTCATACTGAAGTACTGAGGAAGGCAGCTGTGTGCTAATCCATGCTGAGAGATTTCCAAGCACGGAGTCTCATTTCAGGAGGAAGGGGTCATGAACATGTAGTGGCTCCAGCCACAGCACTCTAGCTCTGTGTACATCTAGTTCTCTACCATAAAAAAAACCCTCTGGTCAACCCTGTCTAATCTACAGGCTCTGATATACAAAAGCCAAGTGCTCTCTGAGCCAGGTACTTTTGATCTTGTTTTCTGTCGTTTAGAACTGAGGGTCATTTATGTGACAAGCATCCTGAGTCTGATAAAATCACCTGCTCTGCTCTGATACTTTGCTCAGAAAGAGAGAGATATACATTAAAATGAATACTCAGAGCAGAGACTATTCAACACCCAGTAAGCCAGTACCCTACTAAGAGATACCAAGAAAGTGACGCAAATTACTCAAGGATTTGATTTCAGATAAAGATAGTAGCACATGCCTTTTGTTCTGAGAGAAAGGTAATTAGGTTATAGATGCTTTACCACTCTGATTAGACAGAGAGAAGGATGATGGAGAAGTGTTATGGTGATCAGCCTTTACTAAGTAGTGCTAACTGAGATATAGGGCAAAAGTATAGAAGGAGAAATCTTAAGAGGTTATGCCTAGGACTATATATACATAGTATCTGTTATCTTTCCAACAAAGCTTGTTGTCCTGTTTATTACACTGAAATGTTTGGCCTCTTATATATCACTTGGGTGTTACCATCAAACACTAATGGGAATTTCAACACTTTAGTGGACAGATCCTTAGTCAAGCTGGGACCTTTCTGACCCACTGGCAATGTTTCCTTCCAATCGTGTGTCTGGAGAGATCCCATGGGTAACTTTGAAAGGACACAGGACTATGATTCATATAATAATTTACTGATTAAATGGTGTCAAGCTTGTTCACAATTTGGCTGAGAAATCTCTGAAGATAGCCTAGTGAAAAAAAGCAGCACTAGCACTTTGCAGGTTGAAATGCCCAAAACACAGAAAGTATTGAAACACTGCTTAGTGCACTGGAGCTCTCACCCAGCAAGAGGAAAGCTGTGCGACTGATTACCTGTGGTCGTTAAAGCACCAAACTATTGAACAGAGCAAATATATTTCCCCAACAGGAAAAATAATCCTATGTGGGAAAAGAAAATTTCTTCTATATATGACATTATATTTGTATTTTTTTAGATGTGTTACCCATCACTTTTTACTATCTATTTGTATACCCTTTTAATCTCCCATGCTGCTCTATTTTATTAACTGTCATAATTCATACCAAATTTTTCTCTTGCATAGAGAAAATCCCATTTCTTATTTGTGAAGCTTGCTTGTATTGAAGGATGTTGTGTTCTCAAGTGCCTGCAATGGAATTCCTAGGTGACATGAAGCAAAAATAGGCATGTCTAGCCACACCTTATAGAATTAGATTTGAATGATGCTAAGACCTGTTTCTCAATTTCTTATGAATTTCCTGAACTTTGAAAGCCCAGGCTGAGATTTGTTACCCTGAACATTTGTCCCAAGCTTTATCAGTGATCTGGAGGAGGCGGAGAGCATGCCATCATGACGTTTTCATGTGACACCAGATTGGTGGGAACAGTTGAGATGCGTGAGGGCAGAACTGTCATTCAAAGGCACCTAGAGAGTCTACAGGAATGGCCATATGGTAAATTGAACAAGGACAAATGCAAAGTCTTGCAATGGGGAAGGAAAAATCCCTGTAGCGGTACGGGCTAGGGACTGATGGGGTGGGGAGCTGCTCTGCAGAAAAGGATCTGGATATCCAGGCAGAGAGTGAGCTTGGTATTTGCCAGCAGTGTGCCTTGGTAGCAAAGGCGGCCAACAGTATCCTGGGCTGCATTAACAGAACAGCCAGGAGGTTGGAGGAAGTGATTTTTCCACCTTACTTGTCAATTGTACCCAGACTACTGCACCTGATTTTGGGCCCCCGATACAGGGAAGATATCAGCTAACTGGAGCAAGCTCACTGGGACCACCAAGAAGTTCAAGAACAGGAGCACTTGTCCTGTGACGAGACACCAAATGGGCTTGTTCAGGCTCGAGAAGAAATGACTTTATGGGCAGGTAGCAGCAGCCTCCTAGTACCTATTAGGAGGTTATCAAGAAGACAGCCAACCTTTTCACAGTGGTGTACAGTGAAAGGATGAGACAATAGATACAAACTGAAACAAAACAGATCCTGACTGAAAATAAGGAAAAGCTTTTTCACCATGAGGACAGTAAACAAGAGAAAAGGTCTCTGTCCTTGGAGATGATCAAGACTACACTGAATTAAACCCTAAGAAAACCAGCCTGATCTAATGGCTGACTCTCCTTTGAGCAGGAAGTCAGACTAGAGGTCTCCTGATGTCCCCTCTAAGCTGAATTCCATGATTATAAACTCATTATTTGAAGTTTTAGTCCAGAGAGTTCAACCATTTCCAAGAAAGCATTTTTCAACACATTAGAATACTTCTTGTAGAATATTGTTTTGGAAACTCTAAGTTCTGTGGGGTCTAGAAAGGAGATTTTCATACTTTCATTTGAAGTTACCTCTTAGTTGGGGATGTTCCTTTTTTTCTGTTCCATTAAAACCTATTCAAGTCAGAAAACTTTGTAAATCTTTTCTAAGAAACAAAGCAGTGTGAATGGGGTAGAAGTTGCCAAAGAAGCTACCTGAGTATGTCCTTCTCTCTTTGTATTAATTGCATAAAAAAGCTAGCATTGAGATTCACCTCGTCTACCTTGAAGTAGACACCTAGAAGTCTACAGTGTAGGTGTTCATTTCTGAGCTAGTCAGCCCATGCTCCTTTTATAGCACTATGTAGGAGTTAACAGCTGGTTAGCTGAGTCCTGCCCTGGATGACTAGCCTAGAAACAGAACTTCTAGAAGATTTAAATTAAATGAGATGAATCTTATGACTAACAAGCAGCTATCTACCCTGTATTCACTTTTTTTCCTTATTCTCCCCTGCCCCATTATATGAGCAGTATTATATTACTTCATCAGGTGGTTTTAAGTAGTACCCACTACTACCATAATATCCACTGCCTTGTCAGCAAGACTGCCTAGCCACATGTGCAAAAGCAGAGCATGCCTACAGTAGTCATTCCCCTTTTACATCTTTCCATCCCAGCATCACAGTTTAAAGGCTTCCTGAGACAGAGGCTGTAACCCAACCATTGTGTTGAAAGCTACCAAAAGACTTTGAAGGCTCTTTTTCCAGGCAGTAGAGGGAAAAAAAAAAAAAAGGCAGCATAAGTAAGAATCATATCAGCCATTTTTTCAAGCAATATGGTATGTCCAGAAATCTTCAAAGTGATGGTGAGGGATGCCTGGAGTGGTTCTTGTTCATTCCTGCATGTAATCTGCAGTGGAGACACAGCATAATTCTAAAGGCAGCTGCTGCTATTCTCCAGGCTCTGGCAGGAGATGGTCTCACTTACGTTTCATTGTAGGATGACGGTGTGTCACAGACTCCCACACACAAATTCAAAACTCATTCCCTGAGGAATTCCAGCAATTTAAAAAGGGGTGGGTGTGGGTGTGTATGTAGAGGTATCTTTCTTCCATGAGTAAGATGCATAATCTTTTTATTCAGAATTAATTGTATCAATGCTGAAGGGGGATTCTTTCAAGTCGCTGTAAATATGCAACATTTACTAGTTGCCAGTCAGAAACATATGTTGTTTAGAGATAATAGATGTAAAGAGTTTATACGAATGAGCCTAATTTATAGATAGTGAACAGAGGAAGATAGAAAGGAAGAGCAGTCTCAAATGATGTTTTGTATCCTTTGGAAAACCCTCAGCCCTAAGCATTGTATTTTCCCAATACAGTGTACAAGGATAATCACTAGATCTAGGAAATGAACTTCTGCAGCCTCATAAAACACAAAAATAATGCCTGTAGAATTAAGTGTTTATGCTTTCAGGCCCAGTGAGTATTATATGATTTGTGTAAAGTGCAGCCTTTCCATACATGTATGTAGAAACATACAGACGTGCATATGTCTAAATGGACATAGAGAGAGATGAGCAACGGCCAGGATGTGAGTTCAAGATAGTGTAATTTAAACACTTCACAGGTGAATGCAAGACTTCAGCAGAACAACAGTTTGGGGTGTCTCACCTGATCCAGCTGAAGATTACAAAGCGCCTTGGAAGAGCAACTCCTTTTACTGTCTGGACAGAAATTAACTGTCCTGTTCAAGAGCTCTGATCCCTCACATCAACATTATATCCAATGAACCCAATAGATTCCATTTTGTTTTGTTTTGTTTTCTAAATAAACGCTCTGTTCCCAAGTGACAGTGCAATGCTTCCATGTGCAATTTATCTAAAAAGCTTCTAAAAAGATTATTCTCTGCCATGGGTAGTATATCCCACCAAATGCTGCTATTATGTACTATTCCATTTATGAACATTTGTCTTCTAAACTGATTTGGAGCTTTAATTTTGATTTGTTTTGGCTGGCAGTAGGGGAGTGGAAGGGGGCAAACAAGTCACAGAACAAGAAGAATGTAGAAACTGAAAAAGAAACTTCTGTTCTTGCAGAAATGTTTCTTCATCTACTCATTACTTTTTGCATATGTATGTGTGTGTATAATGTACGTTTCATTACTTACATAAGTTTCTGGTTAATATACTTTAAAAGCTTCATGAAGAACATCATTATTTGAATTATTTATCATTACAGACACTTTTAAGGCACTTATCACCATGATATCTGGGTACACTTTTTACAGTTCGTTTTAGGTCATTAATAGCTAAAAAGAGAAAGAAAAAATTCCCCATCCTACTCTGCAGTACCCTATAGCTGAAAGGCAAAGGAGACTTTTTTGACTAGTCAGCTAAGAAAACACGAGCTTGTTACTTCAGATCAGCCCACACTTAGAGGCACAATTGCAGTCCTTGAACATGTGCAGATACGCTCCAAAGTATTTCTGGTAGAAGCTATTTGCAGAGTCAGGCCTCTTTTCCTGTCCAGGCCCTCCCTCCAGATCCCAGAACCCTCACCTTGGTCCTACAGATTTTAGCATTTTGTATGAGTAGAGACCATATAATCAGGATAACTGAATCCCATTCCTCGGCCATCAAATGGACAGGAATGATAGAGCTCCCAACAGCTGTGTCTGTTCACGTGAGACCAATTGTCCAGCTCCAGGCTGTGAGTGGAATGTGTTGGTGCTGTGGGTGGAATATGGAACAGGCTTTCTGCATGATGTTATCTTCTAGTGTTGGATCAAGAATTATTTAATGATTTTAGCTATATTTCACTGAAACTTCAGCTAACTTGAATTATTTTGCACCTTCTTCAGGCTAAGAGGATGCATAGAGGCAATTACTGCAGACTAGCTGATGCACAAAAACCTGTTAGCTATGTTACTTTCTTCATACATCTGAACTATTAGACAACTCTAATAGCAAAAAAGATAACCTGAGGTAATTCTCAACTGGCGTCAGCTAAAGATAAAACCACAAGTGTCTTCCACAGCTCAATTGCCATGCTTTTGCATGTTACCCTAAAAGATGTCCACATGTTTAAACCATAAGCAAAACTTTCTTAGCCATTAGAGAAATCAGTCTTTTAGGGACAAGCAGAGCAGGGTGTTCAAATCCCACAGCCTCTTGTGCAGAATGTATGTGTTCTCTCGTTCTATCTGATTCTGAATTTTGGCAGCAGACCTTCAAAGCCTCTGCTGAGCAGACTATGTTTTTCAGAGCATCAGGAGTCAGATTGTTCAATACAGCACTTTCCCTGTATCTCTCTCATCTTATACACTGTATTTATTATTCACATCATGGACTTGCTGCTGCTTCTGGTACCGTATTTCATGTGCTTTAAAAAAAAAAAAAAATTTAAAGTTTTCACTAGTTTTATCTTACAGATAACCTTGTCAATCCTGCTCACTATTCAGGAAAGAATACAGTATATCCCGTTATTAAATCACAGCAGAGCATTACACCAGCTAGACTGAATGAGTCTGTAAAAAATCACACTTCTTGTATTGCAGTAGCCATACTGAACTAGAACATATTATGGGCCAGCAGTACAAACTTAGGAAAAATATAAGACGAAGCTAAGTCTACAGTGACACTTTCTTATTATAACATCGAAGATCTTAGCAATCACTAGTTTACAGATGTCCTGAGCAAGAGATTGTACCTACATCTTCACACTTCATAGCCCTTGGTAGATTTGTCTTCCATAAATATGTCTGTTTTTTTTCTGAACCCACTCACACTTTGGGCCCCTGTAACAATCTGAAGTAAAAAATGTTTCACTGTATGAAAAATACTTTCCTATTAATTTCTTAATTTAATATCATCCACCTGATTCTTCCACTTGTACACTACTTCCTCTGCACTGTTTGAGAATGTATAGAGCTCTATCAAATTCCTCTTTAACTATCTCTTCTGCAAGCTGAAAAGACTACTGTGTTTAACCTTTCTTCACATAGAAGCCTCTATTCCAGTTTCTTTTTGACTACAACTCGGTTAACTTTTCCTTACACTACACCTGGACTTGATACAGCATCTTTACCTCACCACTGTCACGGTTGGAGGCCAAATTTGGTTCTCCCAGCATATCTCTTTATACCTCTGTTACGTCATTTAAGCAGTTAATATCCTTATGTGTTAGTACTGATGAAGAAATTATTTCAGAGCATTCTGTATCATTACATGATGTAATCCTTGTAAATGGATATTCTCTTTAAACACCAAACAGAAATATTTTAAAACATTAGTGTTTTCTTGTATTACTGTAAACTGTTTCTATCTATTGAAATCTAATGCTTTTCTCTATTCAGCTGTAATAAATTGATAAGGTAAGGCAAAGTGTATAAAGTGCGATACTTTTCAAACAGAGTAAATTAAGTATTTTAGGAACAAAATAAATTCTAAAAATGCATCAACCCATGATGAAATTGTTAATAGTAATACAGAAAAGTTTAGTGGGCAAACTGAGGTCTTTAGTATGAGGGCTGAAGATTATTTTTTTTTTTCACAGATGCAAATTGTGCAAAACTAACATATTGAAGACAGAATATGAGTACTTCAAAACTTGGAAATTTAGCATAATTCAGCAATCCAACAGAGAAAAGGCAAACTTAAGGCTCAAGAGCATTGCCAGATAAAGCTCTATCATGTAGGAAGAGACGGAGGAAAAACTGACATCAACCAAAGTGTGATTTCTTTCTTTTTCATTTAAAATTAGTACAGAACACCTCTCTGTTCTAGGTGGCTTGGGCATTTATCCTGTTGCCTATCAAATAATCTAAAAATTTTTGCAATTGTCATTCAATGTGCTAAACCTTGGTGCTGAGCCTTCTGACAAAATTAAAAGCTAAGGAAATGTCACTCCATTGGAAAATTTCCATTTATAAATATACATTTCTTTACTGAAAGTAATATTTCAGTAAAGGAGAGAAGTTGTTGAAGGGTGGTACCTGTAACACTGATGATGTCTATGTTGAGAGTATCCAGATGAAGCACCACCACTAGAGGAAACTTAGAAGTCATTTTTTAAGTATGCAATAAGAGGAAAAAATAAATCCAACTGCTCACCAAATACAAAGTAACTATTTCTGAAGAAGCCTGACTGTGAGGTCACAGAGAGAGTCCAAGTCTGAAAAGTTTATATCCATAAAAAACAAGTCAGGAAAAGCATCTCCTGCTTCTAATTACAAGCTATCATCCCTCATACTGCAGAAAACAACAAGCTATTGTATAGATAGGCAACTGGCAGGTTTTATGCTGGGTTTTGGCTTTAACCCATAGAGGAGTTAATAGTCTGATCTATTTTGTATTAAAGTTTAGTTAGAAATCTGTGAATCATTATTCAACTATTTAAATGCAAAATACAGGAAGTTTGTGGAAACTGAAAACAAGAGAAACAGTCAGAAAAGAAACTAGAAAAGTTCTTCTTCACCATCTTTACCATCTTCTTTACCATGCTTCAAAAGCATCATCTTTGTCATGAGACTTTAAGCAATAGAGTTATTCCAAACCACAAAGAACGTAGCCAGTGGAGGAATAGTGTAAATAGAGAAAAATAACCCAGCATGTTTCTGCATCAGTCATAACCAGGAAAATGGCTGCAAGAAATGAGAAACTGTGAGTAAGGAGACAGGCCTGACAATACTGTAGATCACTGCTTTAGCAGGAAATCCCTCTGTTGGTCCTTTCTGATGACAGCTCTGACTTCTGAGTCATGGATGAATCCTGCCCCCACCCTCAGTGATATATCTAAGATTATCTTCCACCGTTGAAATATTTTATATCTCAAGTACAATTGATATAGAATTAAATTAGTGAACAATATGGCTTGTGCTGTGCAAAAAGTCAAGTCAGATGGACCTAGCAATAATCCCTTCCAGACTTAATATCCCCAAGTCTGTACAGATCAGCTTCTCCAACAGCTTTAGCTTAAAATAGGAAAGTGAAGTTGATATTATATTAGATGATGGCTGAGATCCAGGCTCAGTCACCTGCCATACTGATTCCAAAGGACTCCAACTTAGGCCATCTCACAGGACTGGAGAAAACTGTCAGTTTGTTGTATGGATCCCTGAATCTTAAAAGAACTTACATACAGTGCACCAGCAGATTCATATTTTACAACTGACACACTGTCTGCTTAGTTTTCTTATCTTAAATTTTCTTTACACTTCATTGGGAGTGGGGAGGAAGGGTTAAGAGTTTTCACCTGCCAAAGCCTGTACATGTCAGGGTTATCAATTCTATCAACTCCCTTCTCTTGGTACTGTTAACAGCTTAAATATGTCACTTTGATCTCTTTAGGTAATTCATAAATACGGGGAAGTTCAAGTCACAGATATCTCTAATGGTAAATGCAGATCGCCAGAGTGAAAAAGATAACTTCAAACTTAGTTTACATGGGGCAAATGATTTTGCAATACACCCCTAGTCTTAAGGGAAAGCAGCAGGAAATGGCTTTGAAGGACAAAATTGCCTCTCCTGTTATTATCTGTTTGCAGTTGATCAAGACAATAGAGATCATGCTTGTGGGTTTAAGAAATAAAGCCAGGTTGCTCAAAAGAGGACAACAGCATTAAAAAGTGGTTGTGTCAGCATCTCACATCTTTAGTGAATTATAGGGAAACACACACACACACACAAATAAAAACATCTGAGGATATTATATATTGTACTTCCCATGATCAACTTTATATGACCTCTCCTCTGTAGTATTTTCCAGCAGCTGATACACTTTCTATGAGCCTCTCCTTAATGATTTGAGAGTGCAAATATTCATGGCTCTGAAGAAGGCATATATAAGCTGATGTCTCTTTAGCTGTACAATTTCTTTTCTAGACTATATAAATTTAGTTCATTGTGTCTCATTCTTCAAACCTTGAGCCTTTTTTGTGCTTTTTTTCATGTTTGTTTTTTTTTTTTCTATTTTACTACTACTGCTCCTATTACCACAGCAATTGTTTACTTCTTTCTGTACTTCTTTCTTCCTCACAAGCCACCTAAATCTCTGGGTCTACATATGCTATGCAGTTTGACCACACAGACTTAACTTTGTTTTTGGCCCCCTGCCTCAGCTTAGATCCACTGCGATCATCGCAAAGGCTAAGAGTTAATCATTCATGACCACATAATCATCAGCTTCACTGATGAAGCTGACAACAGGGGAGACAATTAGTGTGAATTACAGTGGACATTTGCTTGGGGGAAAAAGGAAGTACCTAGAAGATCTGAGACGAAATTTTCAATCAACGTTACTTGGGAACAAAAAAAAAGCAGCATCTGAAAAACTGCAATGTTTAGCCAATGAGAACAAATAGATTTGCAAGGCATACGTTCTCTTCCTTCTCTAGAAAATATCGTCATCAAAGAAAATACAATTTAATGAAGGATACATGTGAGTCATTGCAACAAAGTGTTTGGATTTAGAAATGCTGAATTTTGTTCCTGAAAATGAAACACTACACTGCATCTGAATTAAAAACACAATGAAGTTTTTGTCATGTGGAAAAAGCTCAGCATTTCACCTTTTTATAATCCAGGAACATAAAAAGTACCAGAGTTTTGTAGAGGACTGAAGCCTTGATCTCATGGCTCTCCTGGTTTGACTAAAAACCTCCCAGGCACCTATTTCACAGAATAATTTCACAGGCATTAGATCAGAATGCCAGCACTCCACTGGCCTGAACTGAGAATCTATGATGGAGAAGGATTCTGAAAATTTGTTCTCATACCAGTAGCTCCTGCAAGATGCTCTGGACTTTTGATCAATTCAGGGAAACAGTCTTAACAAAAACCCACCCACGCAATGCAGTAAAGGCAACAACTCACTGTAGAAGAAGGGTTTTAAACAAACTAAAGTTAATCTGTGACACCTACTTCAGCATGAAAACCCACCAAACCTAAGATTTTATCATCACTGAAAAAAACAACTGAGAATTTGTGCAGATAATGAAGATATCCACATGCTGATTTGATAGCCTACATAAAATAAGGGACATAGAAAACTTTATGACTTTATTACAGGTTTTGAATATGGGATAATGCTGTCCCCAAAGACAAGTCTACAACTGTCTACAACCGTCCATCATTCAGAGATTTATACTACTCACTGCAGAAACCTGTTTTGCAGAGAACAGTGTTAAATGGATTGCCAAAATTGTCAGGTAATGGTCTTTCTCCATTCAGAGAGTTCATCTGGCCGGCATGCCTCTGGATGGGTATGTGAGGACTTTCTTAAGAGGTAGTTTTGGTCCCTCTATAGATTTACCTAACAGATGATTGTAAAGGTCTGTTAATGAAGAACAGACTCAGCCACCTGTAGTCAAGTAGCACAGAGTGGCTAGAAAAATTGCTATGCTTTCCTGGCAATTCCTCACATCCACAGCTTCACTCTTCCTTTTCTGGCACTGACTGGAACATTAAAGAGAAGACATCTGTCTTCATATATGTGATGAAGCCAGAGAAATGGCTTCAAATAAGGTACGCTGACTGCTGCCATGTCTTGCTGCAGTGCAGCATGGATCCACCCTGCTGCAGAACAGTAGACTCACAAGCTTTCTCCTGGCTGGCACCTCTGGTAAATGCAGAAGTCTACTCGTGTCTACTCAACAAGTGATACAAAGGTTCCTGAAGGATCAGTGTAACTAATCCACTGGAAGCCATTCCCTAGAGCTTTACCCTGTAGAGTCTTACATCTGCCTGACAGTGACTCTCTGGAAGGATTCCTGCAGCTGTGAAATACAGATACATAATTATTACTCCCAGGAAAACTGCTGTGAGTGCGGTCTTATAAACACTGCAGTGAGGTTCCCTTGTATTCATCACCTTGTATTCAACTCACTTTTATGAAGTTCTCTAAAATGCAAAGGGAAAAGGCAGAGTCAATGTTTCTGCTCTTCCATTGGGGATGATCTTGTCAAGATTGCACAGAGTTAAGATATGAAGTAGTCTGCAGTTTCAGGCCCCAAGATGTGCCCAGACACTGTGATGAATCCACAGTTCACCAGACAGAAGATATCTCTGGTGCTCAGACTAAATTTTCCGTATCTAGATGTTTCCTAGGTACCACCAAGGACCAAACAGGGCCTTTCCCTCTTGCCTACCATATCCTGTAGACTGCAGATCTGCTTCACTGCTCAAGGAAGGTAGAGAAAGTAAGAACGGAAAGATATGATAAAATTAATTTAGTTTCAGGCAGGAGCAGCATATACTGCACATTATATAGCACACGCATTCCTCCACAGAACAGCTTGGATACCATTGTGAAGGACCAGCATAAGAAGGCACATCATGCACATTAGGATATGAAGACAGAGAGACGAGAACATCCATTTAGATCAGTTCAGACAATCCCTTAATTCTCAGTGAGTGAATTCTAAAGCTCTGTATCACCTACTGACATTTTTTTAAAAAAAAACCTAAGAACCATTGTCCTTACCAGAATCTCCTATTAAATCCATTTAATAAACAGGCTGTATCATTTTCAGTGTCCTGTGTTGCAACAGGAACTAGGCTGTAGCAGGAGCTGTCAACATAAATTTAGGCTGTAACAAAATGAAATTGACTAGTTTTCATGATATTTAAAGGGCATCACAAGCCATCATAAATCCTGCTCTCTGTGTACATATATCGCCACACAGGGTACCAGCAGCTCATATTTTAAATAGCTCAGAAATCAGCCTGTTTGTAATTTTTTAAAATTTATTGGCTGTATTGCAGATTTACTTTTTATTACCATGCAGGTGGGAAGCAATATTGCTAAGTCCAAAAGGAGCCTGAAACCATATATGCTGAAGAACAGTTGTGTAGTGGAGTGGGTATATCTAAGCAGTGGGGGTCCTTAAAGAGGACTTACATAAAACCAAGCCTACTTTCCACAGAGAAGCAAAAAGTGTTTCATTGGGTGCTTTTTACCTCCAGCTCTCCTTCTATTGCTCTGCCACCCAAGCAAATTAAGAGGGAGCTAAAAATGGAGGTTTGAGAGGGATGATGGCTAAAGGAGGAGAAAAGGGTAGGAAAAAAATCTGAAAAATTAAAAATTAACCTGCACACTGGAAAATAATTTTTGCTATAAAACACAATAGCAGCTTCCCCTGTTGTTCTAGCAAATGAAATTTAAATATTTAACTGGAGTACTGGCATCACATATGCCATCCCCTGCCCAGGAAAGACAGCATATCTTGTAGAACTAAAGTAGCCCTGCCACTCTCTGCTCCATGGAGACACTTGGCTTTCCAACGCATCCACCTCTTCTGCCCATGGCAGCTCTACTAGCCCCAGGCAGCTGCAGATGGTGGCTCAAAAATTATACAGATGAGACAGCTGGTAAGAGGTGCTTCTGCTGGTACACTTTATTTTACTTCACATATAAAAAAAATACAGTGGGACACCAGTCCTTCAAAAAGGGTTCCATTGTTGACTCTAGACAGGAAGTCATGAATATCTTGCATGTTTCATGAGTAAAAAAAATCCAACACGTATTTCATGGCCAACAAAATGGGAATGTAGTCATTGGTGATCAATAACCTGTTGTTTTCTTGAAGAATTCAACACCCAGAAGTCTTGCTCAAGTCAGTGTTCAGAACCGCCACACAGTACATTTAGAAAATTAGGGCATTAACCGCAGACTAATCAGGGTCCCTGTGGAGACAGAATGGTTCTGTGGAGTGTACCCATTAGCGCTCTGTCTAGTCTGCTTTTTCAAATAGCCTATGTAACAGAACCTCCAGCACATCCCTTGGTACCTATACCATAACCTAAAAACTCTAATTTCTTGCTGTTCTGCTAAAGCATTCCCTCTTACTGTACATATCCTCATTCTACTCTCTTGTACTCTCTATAAAATCATTCTTTTGTGAGACCGTTTGGGACCCCCACTTCCAGATACTCCAAGATTGCTTTTCCTACACTTGTGTAAAGATTGTTTCCCTTTTGTAGTGACCAGAGAGGCAGCACTGTTCTTTCCTCTATGCTTTTGCCATGCAGAAGGGATCAGGGCTGTGCTATCCTTGGCTAAGGAACAAGCATGGACAAGATGCTTTAAGCAGCATATGTTACTGTAGTTGTTACAACTGGATCAGAAGAGTGCTTGCTCCAAGCTTATTCCAGATAAGGGGTCCTACTTTCTGATTCCCAACTAACATTAAAGTTTGGACTTGGTCCTTTTATAGTGGACTTACCAATGTATCCTAAAGAAAGCATAGATACATGTATAAAATGCAGCTACTTGTAGCTGAGACAAGCTTCTGCCTGAGCAGATCTCAATCAAGGAACACTAACCAGCACATCCTAGGATGAGTTAAATGCCAATGGAAAAAGGCATTTTCTGAAAACTGAGCAAAGCCTTTGAGAAGAAAATCAGATCACAGGATGACAGAGTTTACTCTGATTCTGGCGTTGTCTCAAATTGGAGCAGAAGCCAAAACCCTCTAAGGTACAGAAAGCCACACAGAGTAACTCTCTGAGACACAAAAAGGCACACAGAGTAATTATTATGGCCCATTCTGGTATTAAAACCTACGAGAATCTAAGGTTCAATCTCCTTCTCTAAAAGTGAAAATCTGTAAATGTTGACCACTCATTTCACAAAGGAAGAGCTACAGTTAAAAACAAACCTTTCCTTCCTAGTAGTAAAGGGCATCAAGCAAAATCTGCCTCACTTTTGCTTCTATTATCTCTCTCTTTTTAATGTAGAATGCACCATCTAACTCAGAAAAAAAAAGACCCCGTTGGCTTCTACTTGTATAAAATCAGGTGTCCATAGTCAAATGAAACCTCTAAGAGGGAATACCTGAGTTAACAGGGTATCTGCTCATTACAGCAATTAAATATTCTACATGATCCTCTACAAGCAGCAACAGATTTTACAAAGTGGTTTACGTAAGAATAGCAATGTGATTTTCCACAGTGTCACACAGGTCTGGAAAAGGGTGAGTCTCTATTTGCCTTTCTTGTTTAGAACTGCTAAGACTTTACTGCTGTAGTTAATCCTTTAGCTAAAACGTAGCAGTTGTTTGGGGCTTAAGACCCTATCTGTGATTTGTGCTAATGGTTCCACTTACAGAGCAGTGTCCTCTGTGTGGTGCTGCTGTTCAAGCAAAAGTTGCTCTGCCTTGTAGCTCCCCTAAGATTCTACGGGAGGCAAGGAGTGAGCATGCTAGTAAAGCTGGAGAAAAAAAAAATGGGGGAAGGAGGGAGATGGTAGTTGTGAGCAGTTTGGCCCAAAACTCTTGAGAATGAGGACATGAGTATGTCCATAGAAGAGCAATGATTCTAGTGAAGGGCCTGAAGCACAAGTCATGAGGAGCAGCTAAGGGCTGCCAAGTCTGGAGAAAAAGAGGCTGAGGGAACACGTTATTGCTCTCTACAACTACCTGAATGGAGTTTATAGCAAGGTGGGGATCAGTCTGTTTTCCCAAGTAACAAGTGATAAGCCAAGAGGAAATGGTCTCAAGTGGAGCAAGGGGAGGTTTAGATTAGATATTATGAAAAAATTCTTCACAAAAAGGGTTGTCAAGTATCGGAACAGGGGAACAGTTGAGTCACCAGTCCTGGAGGTGTTTAAAACATGTGTAGACATGGTTCTTGGGGACATGGTTTAGTGGTGATGTTGGAAGTCTTAGGTTTACAGTTAGACTTGATGATTTGAGGAGTCTTTTCCAACCTAAGTGATTCTATAATTCTAAGAAAGAGTTTATCCAGTCTCTGTTTGTGACAAATGTAAGGCCTCAATTTAGCATGATTTTCAGTGCGTTCACATTCAGGACTGAACAACGCTAAGAAACAGGCAACATCTGTTCATTCAAAGCAACTTCTAAATTAGCTAATCACTTCCTGTGAAGTACAATTTCAATATAACGCTTCTCAAAAGGACAGTACATTCTGAGTCATGCTGAAAAAAAACACAGTCTTCAGGTCACTAAGCTGCTTTCACCCCTCACACTCAGAAAGGTTGAACTCCAAGAAGAATCCAGGTGGGTGGCATGCATAATGTATAAACTCACAAGTGTAAGCCTGATTACAATGATTATACTACAACACTGTGCCTGGTTGAGTTTTGTCTCTGTTAGCTAATTCTGAGAATCACTTGCCTAGTGATTTATTGTTGGAGTTCCCCAGAATAGTGAGGTCTTACAAGACCCTGATGCTGCAGTCTAGAGCAAATGTATTCTAATATCAGAAAAAATAAAAATGAGAGAAGAGGTGATGCCTTAAAA
The DNA here is from genome assembly GCA_013398155.1 of Pedionomus torquatus. Taxonomy (NCBI): domain Eukaryota; kingdom Metazoa; phylum Chordata; class Aves; order Charadriiformes; family Pedionomidae; genus Pedionomus; species Pedionomus torquatus. The sequence goes on from VZRU01008442.1 coordinate 279,381, forward strand.
CTTGGTGTGGGTAAGCTTGTTTCAACATTCTTTTTTTTTGCAACAGGAGACAAAGCTGATTCCTATAATGTGATGATTGCTTTTGTAGAAATGAGGGACAACTGTTCAGTTGAGAGCAGTTTTAGTTATTTTATCAGTAGAGTTTTTTCTTCTGTAGTGGGGATCCCCTAAGCTGTTTCACAGAGCTCTTCAGAAAACACAGAGAATAAAGTGAGGTGATCTTTTGCAGGTGTACTAATGTAGCAGGGTCATAAATCGCTCAAAGCAAAGAAGTCGGAGTCCAGGCAGCTTTTCTGCTTTTTCACCTCTAGTACTAATTTGCTGGGTATCTTTGAGCAGCAGAACTGATCACTGCAAGCCCTGTTTTTTTAAAAAACAGGACTCCAAATATTTTCTTACTATGCGAAAACTGTTCAAATGCTTGGGTAGAAGCACCTATATTATGAAGATGAATTCTCCCTCATTAAACAGAGTGCCCAGATCATGAGAAAGGCAAGGGAAGTCAAGGAAGCTTTGTCAGCTTACTGTCTCAGTTCAGACAGAACCCTTTAACCTGAGATAAACGTGTATATAATAAATATTTATCTACAGTCTTTAAATGTCTTGAGAAATAGCTGATGTCTGATTTTTACCTCACTCAGATCTACCCTGAAGCATCTATTGAGAAGACTGAGGATGAATTCATGCTTTAAAAAGGCAGATATATAACTCAGTTATGTCTCAGCTGCAGGACAAGCATGCTGTACGGTTGCTACTGATCATCTAGATTTGGCAGTTTGGCAAGGCAGGGCCTGCGTGCTGAATCACAGATCTTTCACAATCTGTGCTGCTGTGTGCTGAAGGGCTTGGTTGTGCCAGAGCAAAGCTCATACATGCTTAAGTAGAAGGGTATTCCTGCCACAGTCAGCAAGGGTCTCCCTGCAGGAATTAAAGGCTAGTGTGAAGCTTAAGGGCTTTGCTGTATCTGGATGCTCCATGCCTTGAGGGCTTGAGCTCTGATGCAGCACAAGTCTAATACTCAAAAAGTCATATTCTGCTTTCAGTTAACATTCATGTAAACTAGAACAACTCCAGAGACTACTGGCATGACTTTATCTTATATCACTCTGCAATACCAGAACTTGACTGTATTAGCTGTTTCTTATTGTGCTCTGCACTTCTGAGGATACCTTTACCAGAAATGCTAAATTTCTGCAGAACTGTCTATTATTTGAGGTAATTGAGAGATTTCCGTCACTGCAATATTAATTTCTTGGCTTCCATCATCATGGCCCTGAGGAACCATCTTTCAACCGCTTTCAAAAGAGATATTGATAAATTCCATAATATCTATACTGCTTTCCTTTTTAGTGCTTGAATTGAATACATTTATAAAGCAGATATTACTTTAATCCAGAAAATATTCCCCACCAGTGAACAAGGTATTGTTCTTAGAGCTTAGCTGGGGTGCTGTTCCTTTCTTTTCCCTAGTACATTTTGGTTGTTGAAAGAAATTTTGAACCAAAGAGATCTCAGGGCATCTAGTGGTTCTCAAGGAAAACTGCATCTTCATGCCAGCAGTCTGGGGATGAACTTCCAGTATTAACTACTGAGGAGGCAATAAGGAGGGCTAGAGGGGAAGAGTGTCACCCATTCCAAACCTGGTCAGCACCAAGCCTTTGGCTTCAATCACAAGAGTTCAGTCTCTTAAAAACTCTGCATGTGTCACTGCCCAACCTTCATCACCATCAAATGACAGTGACAGTTACCAGACAGGTTGGAGGGATGCAGGAAACTGACCATTTGCCATCTGCATCTATTCAAAAACTGCAACAGAACATACCCATCATAACAGCATGGTAAAAATGGAGGACCAGCCTTGTGATTAATGGGATACAAAGCCAAACATGGAGTTCTGCCTAATTTTTCCTTGCATGATTAATCACGTGTATTAGAAATTGAGTGTTTACAATGCTTGCTTGCTCACATAAGAATTGTCCCTCTGAGTACAGAAGCACAGGAGATGGAGTGTAGTCACATGTGTATCATTCAAATCCTTATTCTTATCCACGTAAGTGCAAATAGCTTGACTAATGGTGATCATTTTGCAAACTATTAAGCACTTTTCTAAGGATATTGCTTGTATGGCCTAAAGCTAGACTACAAGGGGCTTCTTTTTAAACTCTGCGTCTTATAGGAAACAGTTAAAACTTAAGTTTCCAGAGGGCCCAGTGGAAATCAGAGTTATGCTGTGTCAAGCACTGAGTAAATATATAAAAGAGATCCCCAGGTCCAAATTAAAATTCTGAAAGAAACTGAGGTGAAAGGAAAGGGAATTCATGCTTAGAAACAGAAATTTTAGTACAAAAAATAACACAGGACAGAGATGAGCAAGGAGGACGAATAAATAAATGGAAATCAATTGTCACTTCTATGCCTATCACCTTCTCCAAAGGCCTCTCCAGAGCTTCTCAAGCTTGAACTGTTGCCCTGTGTTTTTTGTAGTACAAGATAAATGCCATAGCTGGCAAAGCAACAAGTACACTTCTCTCTTGATTGTAAATTAGATCTACACACTATAAGAAGTGAAAAGCATTTTATTAAGGTTGCAACTTTCCGGTGCAAAGTTAGAAAGTGGCAGAATGATGGCAGTACAGAGAATTTTTGTTCAGTCCTCTTGTGTCTCTATTATGGCACACTTCAGTTCCTTGATTGCATGCTATTTTTCTCAGCAGCCCCCTGACATATATTGCAGACCCAGGCTGAACCGATCATCAAAATTATGCATGGCAACTAGCAGGGAACATGTCACATACCAGAGAGATCTACAATGAATTTAGCAACACCAGAAAACTGAGAGGCCTGTAGTTGACTTGCCTAAGGATAGGGCTATGATCAGTGTATACGCAATTTTCAAAAAATACATTTATGTATCAGAAACTCTCTAAAGCTAACAGTGAAGACTGATGGCAAATATGTGATCAACGTGTTTATTAGACAGTGGATAGTTTAATATATAAAAATGTTTGGAGCACCTTAGCAAATGCATCATGCAGTGACAGAACATGTTTCTGTGTAAAGGAAGTCATGGCTAGTGCACATTGGATTCCAGCTACAAGATAAATTGCAGTTGGTCACTGTTTGTCCAGGAGCATCCAAACGCTGTGCTGCTTGGTGTTTGCCAAAGTAAAAACATCTCAGTGATTGCTCTGGAACTAATTCAGGTTTGTGACAAGGAAGATTAGATATATAGGCTGAAAAAAGTAGGCACAGTAAAGGTGAGTAGTGATGGCTAATTCTGCTAGAGCTGCATTACTACCAGCAATTAGTATAACTTCTCTTGAGGGCTATTTGCTCTTGGAGCAGGTAGGTAGGTCAAAGGTGTATTTCTTCTCTAGCATAAGAAACACAAAGGCATTCTTGAACTTCCAAATGATCATAGATTTGCATTTTCAGCAAGTAATTTTAACAAATATTACTCCATTTAAATTGAACTATCAGTAGACCAGTCTTCGCTACATTAAAAAACAGTATGCTATATGAGAGACGGAACACATCTATCTTATTCAGACTACCAAGCCCACGTTGATGACAAATGATAATACTATTGATGGCAAAATACCTCAGAGACAATACTGCTGTGCAAACCAGAGCGCTTGACTTAGTTTCAAAGTGAAAAGTATTCTGGGTAGCAGGAATGATTAAAAGCAGTGCAAAACATATATCATGACATAGACCTAAAAGAAAAAATTATTGTAGGTATGCAGTGTTTAGTGATTCAATTACAGGAAAGCTACTTGAGGAAGATAAAGAGACTTAAGATAATTTTAGATATACTAAAGGATAAGATTATTCAGAATTATTACAAAGAATAACATTATTAAGAGGTGTGTTTTAATGCTGAATGTCCCTGCTACGATGAAAACTGAGAAGAGGGTATGTGTCTCTGCTCCAGTATACTTAAGGAAAAAAAAAGGGGGCCCTGGTGAGATCACTGGACAGGAATACTCTACTCATATGGGTAGGAGTACTCCTACTAGTAACCATCTATGCCTATTCAGGGCTTACCTGAGAAAGACTTGCATATATCCTTATTGATATATTGTCCTCTCCTTGAAATACCACTTGAGTACTCTGCTAATCAGTTTCCAGTAATTTCAAATAAGAAGCAGCTTCTTTGTATCCACCATACAGAATTTGGTGAGCAGTCCAGGAAAAAATGTGTCAGAGTGTTCAAATAAGTGCTCTGTAGGGCAATTTTTTAGTCCTTGGAGGAGGAGAGAATGCTAATTGTATACATATGAGCATCTACTTTTCCATTAGATTATGAAAACACATATCTGAGAAAAGAAACCCTATAGTGGCTCTATTAGAAGAGGATAAACAAGACCCATTCTTCACAAAACTTTTTTGTCTTCTTTCCTGTAAAACCATAAACAGTACTATATGTCGCCTTCTGCCTCCTCTGGAATATATAACAGTCCTGACAATAGCATGGAGGCAGTGCGATTCTAAGACTGAGATCATAATGTTTCTCTATAACTGCATCAAAAATGATTGTTCAAGAAGGTCCCCACAGAAATACCTAGAGAGATGCCAGCATTTGTTGATGGCAGATGAATAGACTGGTTCCAAATAAACATGATACTTTCTTCAGGTGAAGAAGTGAGGCCTATTCCTACAGCATCCTTTAGGAAAACTGGGCAGATACTGCTTTTGTCTGCTTTTGTTTTGGTTTTTTTTTTTTTTTTTTTTTTTTTTTTTTTCTGCAGGCTTAATGACATTTGGGGTTGCAGTCTATTGATCCATGGCGCAAAGATTTGATCCAGTTCTTATATGGTGTAACCTCATGCCAAAATCTAAACAGTTCATCCCCCTACTGAATTTCTCTCCTTGCCATCTTCTTAAAAATATAAAAATTATGAGAAGTGCTGAAAGGGAGAGAACTTTGCAGCAAAGCTGAGTGCCAAAACTCTTCTGTTTTCCCACTGATTGTTCTCTGATTTGCCATGGTGCCTTACAAACAAGATGGTTAGATCTCCCTGTGCCTTGCTTGTTTCTGCTCTGTAAAATGGAGGTAACTAAACACACCTGTCTCATGAGAATGCCTTATACTGATACTTAATGGATTAAAATTTGTAAAGCTCTTTGGAAGCCTTAGATGTGGATCTGTATAGAAATTCAAACCATTGTTATCTTGCAGGATAAACAGGCATTTCTCAAGGCTGATCCTGTTTTATTCATGATATCTGAAAGATGATAAAACGTGGGGCTAAATACAACACTATCATTCACATAAAGCGAACCCTGCTGGCTTGCTTGTGCTTCTAATAATATCATTCTGTCTTCAACATCTTCTGCTGATATCTTAGCTTGAAAATGAAAGTTCCAGTGCATGTAAGAGTAACCTAGAGCCTAATGACACAAATGCATCTTTTTTTGAAGTTCTATGGTAGGTGTTGGAGAAAAGGTATATTCTGGTCAGAATCCAGAACAAATATATGCTTTTTCCTTCATGCAGTGGGCAGGTTAAGAGAAAACAACTTAGCAAACTTTCTTCCCATGGCTGTGGAATTACATCACCTTTCTAACTACGAGTTGCATCTCCTCCTAGCCCCAGGCATGTGAGAAACTGGACATGAGAACTGACAGAAAACAAGATGTCTCAAAGCTCGCTTGCTGCAAGATATTTCTTGCTGCGCTCTGTAATACTGCTTCTCTTTTCCTTCTTTCCTATACCGCTGCCTTTTTTCTGTTGCCATTTAGCATTATTTTAAGGTAACAACAGTAAAGCTATAGCAAATGGCATCTGACCTCATTTGTGTCTTAATTGCACCCTTGGAATTGTTGCAAACCCTTCCCAGACCAATAAGTCTGGGACCTAACATGGCACCAAGAACACTTCTAAATCTGTCCATCAAAGTTGTTTCTTAGTTTTGACAGTATTGGTTTGCACACTGTAGAGATAAGGGATAAAAGGTCTAATCCTAGCTTTCAGTTTGTATGTAAATTATGCAGCAGATTTCTCTGCTGTACTGAGAATATGGATGCCTTCAAGTAATCTCTCAAGCACATAACTGAGACCTCCTGACAGGTAAAATATGGAAATAGAACCACCAAGGTCTTCAACACACCAGATCACACAACTGCAAAGAGGTAGATACCACACCACCAGACCATGCACCATTTTATATGTTCCATGTACTTTGGTGAGGGAATTGAAAGCTACCCAAATTAAAATCAGCGTATCCTATACATATATATCCTATATATGCCTTGTGACTCTTGTCAATACAACAATTTTGGAATACAACTTTTAAGAATAGGAAGGGGTTTTTTATCCTTGTTCTAATTCTTTTGCTTCCTTCTTCCTTGCTTATAAAACCAGTCCATTCTGTTTGTAAACCTGCCTAACTTCCCTAAGATGAAGCATCAAGTCCTTTTTGTTGTTGTTGTTTGTAACAAACATGATATTCAGCTAAAATGTTACAAGCAATCACAAACCCCTTGATAATCTTAAAACAAAAATGATGGTTGTGGTGAAGAGCCTAAAGGAGGTGAAACAGAACAATCTTGTACTGAGAAAATAACAGCTATGAGGAAATGTTCAAAGATTTGAATTTGTTTTCATGCTTTCGAAAGAAAAAAAAAGTAAAGAGACACATGAGCTTTCTAATGAATAAAAGATTCCTTATACATACCAAGGGAAATCAAGAAAAGTTCACTGTATTTTCAGCACAGATTTAGATCTCTTATAAGGAGTTCCATACTATATGAGGAAGAGTAATGAAGTGCTAGACCAGGTAGTCTAGAAATGCAGAATCTGCTTCATCACTAGCTTAAAGGAGAAGCTAAACAATCTGAGGATGGTTTCCAACTAGTTGATCTTGTATAAGAGTTGGAGGTTGGAAAGTTTTCAGTTTGGTTGTCTTTCTGCTCCATGTGACATACTAAAAAGAATCCCATGGGTTCTGTTCAACAACAACAACAAGCAGTACAACCTGATGTTGAAGTGATATTTGATAAAGCACATGAATCTCAAGATAGGAGCAAAGACACAAGAAATTTCAAGATGTACTTAAATTCTTGTTTTAATACTTTCCACCATTTCAATAACATACAAATAAGGGGAGGCTGTCTTTGCAACTGTGTTTAGTTTTACTTTCAAATAAATGAATATCATCAATGATGGGTTTGGGTTGGTTTTTTGAATGATTTGACATGAAACATTTAGCTGTGATCTTGACTTCATTATAGGAGTGAAAAAGAACATGCATTCAAAGTATTTTATTGAATACATTGCTTTTGTTAACACACACAAGTACATTCAAGAGTACAATGCAAAAAGCAACTACATATTGGTGGTAAAATAGTTCTGATCAGAGAATACCTAATCAACATGTCTTTAGTATAAGCATTATTTAAGCACATTGTCTTCACTGAGGTAAATTAAATCCTTAACATTCATTAAATGTCTTCCTGAATCAGTGCCTATAATGGGAAGTCTGGGGGATACCTTCTTTCCTTTATGGATTTCTCCTGATTCAAATGTATGTGCCCACTGAAGCCCTTTGCAAACTATGTTTTAAACTTTGCAAATGCTCTCTAGCTGAGTTTTGCAAATTGCTGTGCATTACTCCATGTGCATTCCTACCATTACAATTTCTGTTAAATCCTACTGACAGTACTGGACTTATCCTGAAGAGGAATCTGGACTAAGAGATCAGCAAATAGCAGTGCAGGGTACTCTAGGACTTTGATCTGATGAGGAAAGAACCGTTGTTAGTATTCAGTCCTGTTCTGGTTGCATGCTGTTTTTGCACAGGAGTCATTCGTTGACTTCATTAAATTTGCAGCAGAATCAAACTTGCTCTCTCTCTTTGCCTATTTGGATACATTAATATGTGTTTATTTTAGGAGGAGAACGTTGTTGAATTTCAGTCACTTCTAAACTGTGGGATTCAATGACTAACACAATCTAGTTCCCGGTCACCCAGAGCATTAAGAAGGACAAGTTTAGCAGCACAGTGTTTAAAATGAGTCACTTAATTAACAAAGGCAGGGAGTGATTAGTATAGAACAGAATAAATGGTACCTAGCTAAAAATATTTTCTCTGCTTCATTCTTTCAATTTATTTTTTATTTTAAATTACACAGCTTAGGTACACCAGGCTGATATATTTCATCATACAGTCCCAGTGTGAATATTGTGACGACAGATAACAATGTGTGTTAAATATGCAACAAGTGACTCAACACATACTCATTTAGACTTGTGTTAGGTAAGACTGTGCCTTGGCAGGGGAATTTTAAGTCAGATGATGGTAACTCCTAGAATACATAAAAGTGAAAAATATTCTCCACTGCATATATTCTTAAGTGTCAGCTATTTACCCAAAGAAAAAACAATATAGAAAACACAAGGCATATTAGCAGAGAAATAAATATTCCAAACTTACAAATTTATGTAAGAAGCTATCATATATCCCATTTCTGACCACCAAAGATGAGTATTTTCTCTTTCTTCTAGTTATTAACTTACAGGTTACCTTTATATATTCAAACTATTGTACTCTGCCTTGTACTTCTTGTTCTCTGTCTAAATCTGAATTACTCCCATTCCATTCTGTCATGTCAGCTAGTCATTCCTTGTGCCATTCTTCTATTAAACCAAAAAGCCTGTCTGTTAAAAGGCCTTCCCTTATTTGCTGTTTTCATTTCTTTTCCTGATCATCTCATTACTGACAGCAAGTCATTGAAAACATTTTCTTTTAAATGTCAGAAAAGTCTGTGTACTGCTTTCTTGATGGCCTGTGTTTCCCTTATGAAGAAAATAGGACCCCAATCACGGTATTAACCTGCTTTTTTCCCCCTGGGTTTACAGGGACATTTGCCAGCTCTCCACTCTGCCTCAGTTCTCCATTTCTAAAATGGAGATGATAATTGTGATCTACAGGAGGGGAAGATTAAAACAGTTTATGAATTGTTTCAGTCAGAGAACAGGAGTTATAAAAGTACTACATATGGAACAAATCACAACTGAAGTATGGTAGACAACCATAACAGAAATTCCTAGACTTGAATAATAAAGTGCTACAAGATGAAGATGGAAGGTACAGGGTAACTGGCAAACTTCTCCATGCTGCACAAAGCTGAAGCTACACTGACCAGTCCCCTTTTCTAAAAGTAAAATGCCATCAGCAGATGAATGGTAACAGGAGCACAAACAACTGCATCTGATAAGCTCCTATGTACTATGGACTCCTATGTGCCTGTAAGAGAATTACAGCAAAAGAAAATGTGATTAGAGGCAGCTGTCAAAATTGGAAGGTAGGTGGAAACAAAACTTCAGTTACATAGGAAGTGAAGTGAAATGAAATACACTAGCCCAGTTGAGATAACAGTATATAGCATTTGCCACACTTTGATAAATAGAATATTGACTTCTTATTGTACTTTCAGGATGTACAGATCCCTAGGGAATTTATCACAACATGATGCACATATAAGAGGCAGAAGGAAGGTCATATACAAATGTGATGCTGGACATGGCTTTCACATAGAGGGAGGGAAAAAAATAAATTAAAAAAGCACCAAACCAACCAAAAAACCACAGAACCCCACCCCACCCCTCCCCACACACACACACAGAACCAAGGAGCATTCAAAAACCTGAGTATTTGTTCTCTTTCAAACAGATTCTAATCAGGACTTGGGCACAGAAAATATGTTAAGACTTCCATCAGAGTCATTCAACTGATAGGAGATAAAAGTGTCACTTCATTTATTACTGTCTTTGAAAGGTTTCTGTATCTCTTTCAATTTTTGTCACCATCTCAATCCGTTGAAGCTTGATGTTGTTTTCACTTCCAGTTGATGCAAACCTTCCTGATAAACAGGAGAAACCATTCAAATAATGTGAAGTGTTGAAAACACAAACATTTGGGCTTTAAAATGCAGGTTCTCTATCTTTAACTCCTGGTGTTTTGAAAGGAGGGAGAAACTCAATAGTGTGTGTTCCAAATGGAGTGGGTGAGTATTTGATGAAGGAACAGAACATGAACAGAATACAGAGGTATCCTGTGGAGTGTCTTTGATGTAAATGTGATCTCAAAGTGCTTTATGAATTTAAATTGGATAGAAGGATGGAGAAATTAAAAGCCAGACAGGCAAGGAAAGTACGAAACCTTTTTCAGCTGATGAGATGGAATGAAACAGACGAGTTCTCAGCTCTCACATGATGGTAGAAAAAGATCATGTACTGAAATCATAGAGAGAAAGTTGGAATTAATAGAATATATACAGAGGGAATTTCTGTATGCGTTAAAAAAATGTGTGTAGAAAATTCCCTGAAGGTTATGCACAGTTCATTGGAAACCCAGGGTTCTAGTAGGAGAGAAAATACAAAAGATTTATTTAAGGGAAATGAGTTCAAAGCCTCTCAAAAGGTGTGCCAGAAAGGGAGAATAATATTTGTTGCTGTTGCAGAAAGATTTTAGAGGAGGCAGAAAAACTGGCTCCTAGTACAAATAAAACAGTTATCACTTTTTATGAATCCTATCATGCAAGCAACTTTTATTTTTTTCCACGACTGTTTCTTTGGGATAGTTTTTTTGGTTTGATTTTGTGTGTTTGCATGTCCTCCTTCAAGCATGAACAAACTTTTGCAGAGTTTTGTTGGTATTTTGAAGTGCTACAAATGCACAATTGCTTCACCTCTGTCTACGTACTTAGCAGTCATTCTAAGTCATTCTCTTGAATGACTGCTAAGTCTTTCAATGACTTCCTTATTGCTGGCTTCAAATTATTGTCCTTTTAGGGAAAGGAGGATATGGCAGGTATGACATCATGTGCTACACCTGGATGCAGCCTATTCTTAATGTATTCCTGCAGCCTAGAAAAACAGCCTGGGGTGTGTTTCCTTCAGTTAGTTTACCTTTTTGTAACAGTTCCTTGGTCATCCTGACAGCTGCCTCTGTGTTGCAGCAGACAAGATATAATACAAAGAAACTCTTGAGTCTGAATCATGCTTATTCTGCACAGTGTGTGGTACACCCAAAAGCTGGATGGAGCAAGGAGAGTTACACTTGTCATGCCTCGAAGCTCTTATACTGGGGAAAATAAGTCTCCGGAATTCAGTTATATGGATTGTCTTTGTCTTATTTAAAGGATCTAGTTTCCAATTAATGTTCAGATTATTATCTACAGCAATAGCATATTCCATGTTAGGCATCTGAATGTTAGTTATGAAGGCTTCCTGATATATAGAAATAGTCTAACTATTTGCACTGCAGCAGGGAAATGGGTATTGCCTTACTCTTACAATGAAATGGCCAGCTCCACTAAAAATGAATTAAAATTAATTTAATATTATCATGCAAAGAGTAAGAAGGAAGTTCATTAACAGGGCATATTGCAGGTAGACTTCCCTGATTTTTTTATTTTTTTTATTATTTTTTTTTTTAAAAACCAAAACCAACAGCATAATAACTGTCATAATCCATTTGTTCTTGAGCACCTTGAACTGACTTACTCTGTATTGACAACTGTACATGTACAATTAACTCTTTCAAACCAGCTGGTGAAAGCCTGTTCAAAGCAGTGCATTATGAAAGACCAGGCATAACCAATGGCCCAGCCATCTGACCAACACCTGGCTGCATGATGATAGTGGAAAAACAGTTCTGCTGAAAATCAGAGCGTCATCCCCTGATGAATAACTGGCTAAACATTGACAAAGAGGCTTCAAGAAGGGCTCAATATGTGCTCTGCTTGACACTTCATCAGCCTGCCACCTCAAAGGGGGGTGGTTGCGTAGATGGGCCCAGCATGCTTCTGAAGGGTGTGCTCTGGCTGTGGCTGAGGCCATCTTCATGTAGCTACTAGAGAAAAGAGAGGCAAAGCAGCCTGTCACAGCCCTCAGGTGCAATACCCCACCTACTGTGACACGTGAAGGGCTGCATTCTCGGGTTTGTACGCACAGCGTACAAACACCTCCAGAGGCTGAGTAAAAACCACTGCATTTGCCATTCACTGAGTAAGGCATCAAGGTACCTGATTGTCACATATTAGCTCGCAAGTGTGATTAGGAGAAGCATTAATGGAAACCTTCTTCATTCCTATTGCTAGCCTGACTGCCCCAGGTTCCCTGTGATAATAATAATGGAGTTTCTAATGTTATTAGTCATTCCTTTACATTCAGGGAGTTTTGACTGGTAAAGACATAAAAATAAACAAGACACGGTACCGATAAGCAGTAGGTAACAATTTTCCATACAATTCCTCTGTACACATTTTCACTGAAAATGTCACTATAAGAAAGAACTATATAATCAAGGCACAAATAAGTAAAGAGCACAAAATAAACACAAAAGCTGTCTTATTGCAAGATATACAACTTGTACTTATTGAAGCATAAAGAGTGTACTGAACACTAAGAAACGGATCACCTGCAGTAAGATAAATTGTTTTTCTTCTGATGATACAGTTCCACATGGTGAGGTTATTCAAGACGACATAGGGAAGGAGGTAGAAGAAGTAAAAAGAGGAGGAAAGAACACAGCTCTCCATCACAAGAGGAGAATGAAATGTATAAACTAGTGGAAAGGCACCCTAGCTAAGAAATTCAGTTGTGAAACACTTCTAGTGCAGGGGATAAGTCCTAGATTTTAATCCACACAGTGACTTGAAGATTAGACCCTAGGGGACCTTGTGTGGCCCAAAGCATGGGCATATGTTTTAGGTACCACTTGTGAACAGATGGTCTCAATGGCTCACCGAACTTTTTCACACCTAAATTTCAGACAAGTCCCTATTCAGATAGAGCTCCTTCCTAGTCTGCTAATGCACACCTTCCACAGGGACTGTGACAACACGAACTGCAGTAAATTCCAGAGCAAAAGAGAAAATGAACTTGACATCTAGAGAGATGCATGTGTTATGCAGAAAGAGATTCAAGAAAATGATGTTGCCTACTTCAGATGAATTCTGCCTTCTAATAACCGTGTTGCTTCTCTTTAGATTTTGCTCACGGGTTCAAGCTGGTGAGCCACACAGTTCAAATGTTCTGTCAAATATGTTCATGCAGTGATGATGCATTTATACTCAGTGTCATTTATAATTTGCTACATTGTAATGTAAAAAAAAATTAAGACCTCAACATCTAAATTGTTAGAAAGAACAGAAAAGATTCAACCTCAATAGTTCTGTGAACCTCAGGAGCAGTACAAAAGTATGCCATCTGGAAAATAAACCATTTAAGTGTGCTTAGCTTGCTGCTAAGCAAGCTCATAAGATCTCAGCTACATAAGATCTCTGTGGGAGTTTCTTAACAAAGTACTTGTTATTTTTGAGGAGGTTAAGGGAGTCAAAGAAAAGTAACTGAGAGAACTGGATAACTATTAAAGGTAAAGAATAAAATTTGAATATAGTAGTCAGAAGGGGATCACTAGAGCATGTACTTCCATGCGCACCACTAAATAAAGACCCCAAGCATTAAAGCAAATTATCAGTGCCTGTAATTTCTCCTAGGATTTCATATTGTTCAACTCCAGTTCAAGCAAGACAATCTGCAATGTTTCTGGCAGATCTCATTTCATGTCTATTACTTCTATGCACGAGTTTGATGAAGAGCTCATGCCGAGTTTCAGTACTTGTCAGTAAACACATTTCTTCCGCTGTCACTGAAGTTTCCCATTATTACCTCAATTCTGCTGCTCCACAGAGGGATCTCACTGTAATTTCTGTTTGGCTTGAGGGGGTGTCATGAGGAAAGAAAGAATTCTGAAGTGACTGCTATTTCTGTATTACTAGAAACAGCAAAGCAGACTCTCCAAAGCAGTTTCTGACTCCTAGATCACAGCCTGCTTTCGTTCAATGTCATGTGTAGAATAGAAACTGTCTTATGAAGCATCACTAATTTGGTTGGGATTCCATAAGCCTATGGCACCATCTAGCTGCAAACACTTGCTTTTTATGTTTTTACTTCAAAACCCACTTTTTAAATTCAGCTAGAACTGAAATAAGAAGTGGGCTAAGTACTGACTTCAAATCTACTTATCATTTAATCTGTGATTCCCTAGACCTATTCCAAGTCTTCTGCATGTGTTGGCTTATCTTACTGATCTGTTATAGGATCACAAAATCATAAAATCACATAATCTTCCAGGCCGGAAGGGACCTCCAAAGGTCATCTAGTCCGACCTCCCTGCAATCACAGGGACACCCCCAACTAGACCAGGTTGCCCAGGACCTCATCAAGCCTCACCTTGAATATCTCCAGGAAAAGGCCTCAACAACCTCCCTAGGCAACCTAGGTAAACACAGAAATGAAACACCCCTCTTAAGCCAAAACAAACATCCTTATTTTATATAAAATGGCATTTTTTCTGTTTACTTTAGATAGATACTCACTTCTGTGTTAATCTAAACCAAAGTGCCTGTCTCTTCTTTCTTGGAATATTTCTTGCAGCCACTGAACAAAATCAAATACCATTATTTAGCCAACTCCACAGACCAGGCAGGAGACACATCAAGATGTATCAATATCTTCATTGCTCTTGATATGTTTCCCATGAACCTTGGCATGAAAGAAGTTGAATTTGACATTTACAAATTGGGTCTTTTATGAATTTGGTGGCCTTGACTACACTTTAAGTCAAAAAAATGTTTGAGTTGTAAAGGAAAGGTCTTCATGACTGAGTGATCATTATACCATTAATAGTTATTTTATTTGGTGAAAGAACAGAAAACTGATGTTTTTCTTTGTCAATGTTCATCTCAGACAGAGCTCATAAAAATGCCTTTGAGGAAGATGCAGTATATGCTTTAGAGAACAGATAATAATTTGGGGGGGATCTTTTTCTTAGAGATGGCATTTTAGACATGTCAGCTTCCTTGTCTCTTTGTAATATAGCTGCAAGATTTACTTATGCCATTGCGCAAAATTTCTTGGAGAGACTTATAGACTGTACAGACTTTTCTTTCTGCGCTGTTATCAAAGGTCCTGCAGAAAATTTGAAATGACAGCTTTAGCACAATTGGACATGTGCTTTCCCAGCACACAGCTAGCTCTTTCACACATGTCCTGGTTGGTACTTCAGAAGATTTATTTTAGAAGCTGAAAAAAAAGCAGGCAAAAAAGATATTATAGCACCAGCACCTTAAATCTCATGTTTCAGGCCTCAAATAGAACAGTAGTACAGACATGAAAAAAGATGCATACTTTCTTCCCAAACAATTTTTCAATTAGCAATTAATTAGAGAATTATAAGATTTCTATTAGGCACATTGAAAACCTATTTTTGCAGTATGGCAAGGTGAGCTGTTTGAACTGGAGATGTAGTGCTGCTCTGTATTTCATCATTTCCACTGACTTGGAAACTTAGATGCTGATCTCCACATTCCTTAACTGTACTATACGCAAATACTTTTCCAAAGCTTAGTGAAGTTATTGCATCCTTCTCAATGAAAGATTGCATCCTGACTGCTCTGGTCCCCAAAACCCTGCTGTTGGCATTACTCAGAAATTATGAAAAAACATTCAAATAAGTTATGAAGTTTTCCTGGTGTTCAGGAAGGTTTTTGAATGAATTTCAGGGAAGAGTCTTGCGACCAAATTCACTGTTCTTAATAGTTCACACTTCCAAACTAAACAAGTGAGGGTAACTGCTAACAAGCAAACAAGCTATTGCAAAACCTTCACAAATCTAGAGAACAGGAAATTGTGCGTTGGGTTGTTATTCATCATTCATAGGTTTTCTGTCCTACCCTCCTTTCCGACGCATGTCAAAGAACCCACACATAGTGCTTTTGTTGCCTTGTGCTATCCATTACTCACTACAACTGAGTAAAGCAGAGACACTTAGGAAATTTAGACAGAATAGCAGACAGGAAAAACTGGATTACTATGGGGCCTTGAGTAATAGTAATGAGATTAAACTAAATCACACAAAACAGAAGATCCTGCCTTTACATCATACATTATTGTTCATTCATTAGTGATGAAATGACATAAGATCCTATGTTTACTAGTTAGTCATAGCTTGTCTATTACCAGCAACATGATACGGTCTTCAAAAGTACAAATACATCTTGGGATCATATGAGGAAAGAGACTTCCAGCAGCCAATGTATTGAGCAAGGACTCATTTTAATATATAAGGCAGAGGTCAGACCGATGTTGCTGGAAGGATGTATCTTAGAATGTATCTCTAGCCAGCCACTCTGGTGAAGAAAAACATTTTTTTCTTCCTTAACTCTGGAAAAGTCCACATGTTGTGTCATGTAGAAAGATGATCAAAATATGTCATGACTAATCACACTGGCAGTTTATAATACTGCTCTGTAGCTGAGGGCCTCCAGGAATGACTTCGCCAAAAAGCGGCTGACAGCGCCTAAAGAATAGTAAGAATGGATTTAATTGCCCAAGAGGAAAATGGATGGTGCCCAAGAGGAAAATGGAAAGTGCAGAAAAGGGCTTTCCCTGCTCACCCTAAAACATGTAATAAGAGAAATCCAAAAAAGATGTGTTTCATCTACTGTGGAAAAGGATACACATGAATGGAAAGCTACGAAAAGGGGTATGTATGACAGAGATCAACTTGTACATAAACTGCTTCCAATTGTTTTTTAGGTCAAAACTTAGAAAAGGGTTTATAGCCATCAGAGCTCCTTGGCTCTAACCTGGCATATCAGCAACAGTAAAAGTGCTAGTCTGCAATAGAAGTGGATTCATCTCAATGATCCTTCAAGTCCCTTCCTGTCCTACTATATTTCTTAGGGAAGATTTCCAACCAGCTTTCCCTCTTGTTGCTTTGTTTTTTCCCTCTGACAAGTGCCCCTGTGATTATTTGAGGTCATAGCAGTCTGAAAAAGAGACAAAGAGATACCAGCAGGTGGTGAAACAAAATTGTAAAACTCTGTAATCACAGTAAATTGGAATAACTTGGAAAGACAAGCAGAGAGAGTCTGAAATGGTAGTGTGTTTTGTTTTGGTCTTACCTCTGTTGCAATGTATCTGTTCTTGGAATCAAGGTCTCCACATTCTCATTCTCCAGACTCTCAGTCTGCATGTGAATTGAACAAAGTCTTTGTAAACTTACTCAAGACTGAGTTAATATCCTAATCATAAATACATTAGGAGGACTAGAGACATATCCTTCCTATTAATACAGGAACAAACTTTTTTTTTAATTTGAGCTGGAGCAAAATTGGATCAAAGAGCTCAGTGCTCTGTAGTCTTGTTCATTCATGTAGTCATTTACCATGCAAGATGATTGCAAATTATTGTGAAAGGCAGAAGTCAATTATGAAACAACTGCTTAGATTATTTTGTTCCCGTTCAATCATCAATTGTATTAACAGGTAGTGTGAGTTGTTAAATAGTCTAGCTTGTCTGAAGCAGCAGATGAACTGGTTGCTGAATTGCCTTTTTCCAGGGGATGCGTATTCTATTAGAAATTTTTCTGAAGTCTAAATTTTCATAGGAAATTTCTGAGAAAAAGCTCGATATTATTTTCTTATATTTTGCACATTTTTGCAAATCTGCAGGAAGAAAGAAAGAAAGAAAGAAAGAAAGAAAGAAAGAAAGAAAGAAAGAAAGAAAGAAAGAAAGAAAGAAAGAAAGAAAGGACAATATATGGCAAGAAAAGCCTGCAAACTCTCACAACATTTAAAGTGTCAATACAGAAATGAACAGACCAAATACCCTCTCCAGGCACTCAGGTTTATAGACTGAATATGACAGATTGGAATGAGCCAGAAATCAGGATGTTTAATTCAATCCTACAGCTATGTTTTGTCCTGATAAAGTAAAATATGCTTATATTAGTTTTTATTTTCCTTCCATATTAATCATCCTAAAGAGAGTGCCTTATTATGACTATGTTCTAGATTACAATTTTCTATGCCAGTCAAATGTTTTGGCAGCACAAAGAAACTACACAGAAGTTTCCAGAATATTTCTTTGTCATGATTCACTATTAGTGATTTACAGAAAGTGGAGCCACTCCACTTGAATAGAAGTACAGGGACTATTGCCAGATCCTGCAGGGTTGGAGGCCATTCCTTTTTTTCATTTATGTCTGTTCCCCACCTCGCTTGCCTTCCTCCCATCATACATCTTGCCAAGCCTAAGTTCTTTGGGTCGGGTTCTGTTTCCTCTGATATGGGTGTAGAGCCCAGGTCCCTATACACAAGTGCTTTAGCACAAGGACTTTAGTAGGAGAGGATTTTAGTGGGACTTGTGCTCTTGCTTTATCTTTCTGTTCACATGGGAGCTCTACATGCTGTTACCAACAACCAAGAAGGTCACTCTATTCCTGTTTTCCCAGAATACATCCAGATGCCTATTTGATGACGCATACAAAACCACAGTTTAAGGACCCTCAAACTGATGTGCCATGGCAGGTCTAGGCTGCAAGGTGATTAGATCATTTTCCTAATGCAGGAAATGAAGGGTTCAGACATCTGCATTCCGTTACCCTGGACTCATGCACATCTAGCTGTTGGAGCTGTGAAGCATCAGGATGTACCTTGGCTCTGTGACAGTGCTGTGGCAGTTTCTCTTCAACATTACTTCTTCATCAACCCTAGCAGCTAAATAAATGACATGCTGGTCCAATTAACAAGTGGGCAGACGGTGCAGCTGCACTGTTGACCAGGGGCTAGAGGACACCACCTGCTAGATTACAATGATGAGAGAAGGCAGAAGCAAGTACAAGCAGTAAAATCAAACAAGTATTCCTATTTCATGTTCTCAATGAGGACTATTTGGTCTGTGTTACAGCTATCTGGTCACTTCTTACAAAACTAAGTCAGGAGCACACAAGCAGAACAGTGCAGAGATATCTGGGCTAGCAGTCAAGTGGTAGCTCCAGAAGCAGAAGAGTTTAATCAGTATTTTGCTGCATGCACACAAATTATCTTTGTTAGGATGCAGGTGCTGTGGCACTATATCTGTTTTTCCCTTGATCCGAGTTGGTACTTCTGCAGATCCAGTCTGTTTACTGTGTGATTGTATCTCCGCTACTAGCTTCAGCTTAGCAGGGTCCTGGCCCTGCTGTGTTGTGCAGTATAGAGGACTGTCCAGCTTGAAAAGAGTAGAGTTATTCTTTGGAAGCCTTGCTGACACCACAAGCTGCTTTTTAAGCCAGTTACTCTTAAGATCTGTAAACTGAAAAAGGACTTTTTCTGGACTGCCAAGAAATAAGGCATAGAGTTCCTTTTATAGTTGTCCCAAAGTCACCTCTTGTTCTAAATTCAGTGCTGGAGAAGGATTCTGAACTGTGTAGGTTTCCTGTTGTCCATAGCTTTGCCAAAGACAAAGTGTATGTTGAAGGTCATACAAGTGAGTGAAGGTAAAATAAATTAGGTTACTATAATGAAATGTGAGGATTTGATTAGAACAATTAAATCAATGTTCCTTTGAAAACTGAGGGGGGAGAAGGGAACCAGGATGGAAGCTATTTTGTTTAGTTACCAGTCTTTGTTGCTACACAGAGTTATTAACTGTCATTGCGACTGGTGTACATATTCTAGCCAATGAAAGATACAGGGAGAGTCAAATCATTCACAGAGTGAAATTAATGTTCCACATGCAGTCTTCTGAAATTACAGGTAATGAGGTTATAAATTATCCATTTTGCCAGAGAGACTGTACACAAGACAAAAATCCAGTTAGAAGAGATATAACTTGTTCAGGTGACAGTAGCGGGACATCTCAGGATTGCAATCAGAGGTCCTAACCAGTGAAATACATGAGCATCTGACCTTTCAGACAGCAAAGCTGTCCTGGGGATATTTTTAGTGGGTTTTATTATTTTATGTAACTGTGAATATCTATTTCTGCTCACCAGTAGATTCTTGTATGAAAACACATTTCTCTCATTCCCCAACCTCAGGTGCAAAACAGGCAGTTGGGAGGAACAAATTTAAAGGAGAGGTGACTAGAAATAACGAGGCTGAAAAAGGAGATGAGTAGTGGGATAGGTCTGCAGAAGTTCAGAGAAGAATTTCAGGGAATGGAAAAGATAAGAAGGCAAATAAACATTGAGAAAAACACATATGTAAGGGAATGAATTAGGGCTGTGCAGAGATTAATTTCCAAACTAGGACTATTTGTTTAATCCCTAAGTACTTGGTGTTGCATTTTTAACAGAGGGATTGGCAGTCGAGGGGAGTTCTCTATAATTCTGTTACAGAACTTGGTGGTGGGGGACGACAAAAAGAAAATAAAGAATACCCCTTATTCAACAGGGTGTTGATTCACAGCAGTGGACATCTGAAATCACACAGCAGTAATTTCATTTCCCTCTCTACCTTTGGATTGATCCATTTCTTTCACCTATTCCCTTCCTGTCTTAGTCTCACTTCTTTTCGGAAGCTTTATGCAGCTATGTGTACAGAGCAGTCTTTTGTTAAAGTACACTGGAAGTTTAATGGAACAATTACACTGTTTAACTGATAAGATACAAAATCATTCTAGAAAATTAAGGTCATGCAGGTTTGAAGAGTGTCTGGCTCCTGGCTTCTTGATTTTAGGTGTCATTGTCAGCTATATATGAAATTTAGGGTAAATACTAAGATAAGGTGTCTCAGTCCCGTTTCTCAGCTATGTTCTTGTTTCATCCTTCTTTTTCTCTCCATTTTCTGCCATTCTGTATTCAGCCAAGGTGCTCAGCCTTCCTCATGGGTATCACATGAGTGGTGTATGGGGAGGTGAAGGAATTACAAAACAGACAGGCCAATACTGCCAAATGTTGTTGGATGTCTTTGGAACAGGAAGATTTCATCAAGATAAATCAAGATAAAGTTATTCTCTTCTGTAAGAGGAAGAAACAAACTTCTAAAGAGCAACAACACAAAAAACCTTGACTCTAATTGCCAAGCTTACCAAAAAAAAAAAAAAAAAAAAAAANTCCACTGTCCACTGGCTACAATTGAAAGAGTGTCTGGCAAACAAGAGCCCATTCAGGTCTGCATCAAATCAGCTTGTTCCACTTTTGTGTTTTCTTTTATAATTAATTTTCTGTAGATCAACAGGATTTGAAGTTAAAATAACTGGGTCAGGAGATCAGATTTCCAGGGCTGTGATCCTAATATCCTAATGAATATATCACTAACCATAAGGAAATACAAGGCCAATAGATTGCCCTACATGCCTTTTTCCCGTGAAATAAGTAACTCATTCTCATTTCCTCACAACAAAGTATTTCAGAGGCCCAGTGGTTAGCCAGTCACAAGGTCTGTGCAATTACCATTCCTCTAAGTGAAAAGCTTTAGAAGAGCTGCTCCTCCAGAAAACAAAGATTATGACCTCTCAAATGGAGTGGGCATAGTGGTCATAACCTTTAAAACATCCGACCTGATGGCTTCTCTGAAGTTAGATTGAGTGCGGGTTTTCAGGAAGCTGCATCTCAAGGGCTTGTTTTTCTGTTACCTTACAGGTTATTTGTAATCACTGATGTGAAGGTGAGTGACAGGAACCAGGAGAGAAGAGTTGTCTTCTTTAAACATAGCATCTCAGACCCACTTTTCCATCACCTATGTGACTAAACAGTACACGATAAAGTAATGATCCTCTGTCCAAAAACTTGAATAAAGTTATTCACAGAATCACAGAACAATACGGGGTTGGAAAGGACCTCTGAAGATCATCTAGTCCAACTCCCCCTGCCAAAGCAGGTCCACCTACAGCAGGCTGCACAGGAACTTGTTCAGGCAGGTTTTGAATGTCTCCAGAGACTCCACCACCTCTCTGGGCAGCCTGTTCCATAGCCTTTCCTCATAAGAAAGATGCTCCAGGCCTCTAATCATCTTTATGGTCCTCTGCTGTACCCTCTCCAGTAGTTCCCTCTCCTTCTTGAATTGGGGAGCCCAGAACCGGACACAGTACTCCAGATGGGACCTCACCAGGACAGAGTAGAAGGGCAGGATAACCTCCCTCAACCTGCTAGTCACACTCTTCTTGATGCATCTCAGGATGCCACTGGCTTTCTTGACCACAAGGGCACATTGCTGGCTCACAGTCATCCTGTTGTCCATTAGGACTCCCAGGTCTTTTTCATCTGAGCTGCTCTCCAGCAGGTCCTCCTTCTTGCCCTTTTTGAAGTTTGGTATGACACTGGCTTTCCTCCAGACCTCAGGCACCTCGCCTCTTCTCCAGGACCTTTCAAAGATGATTGAGAGTGGTCCAGCAATGACTTCTGCCAGCTCCCTCAGCACTCGCTGATGCATCCCATCAGGACCCATGGACTTGTGGATATACAGTGTACTTAACTGTCCTCTANACAGAGTAGAAGGGCAGGATAACCTCCCTCAACCTGCTAGTCACACTCTTCTTGATGCATCTCAGGATGCCACTGGCTTTCTTGACCACAAGGGCACATTGCTGGCTCACAGTCATCCTGTTGTCCATTAGGACTCCCAGGTCTTTTTCATCTGAGCTGCTCTCCAGCAGGTCCTCCTTCTTGCCCTTTTTGAAGATTGGTATGACACTGGCTTTCCTCCAGACCTCAGGCACCTCGCCTCTTCTCCAGGACCTTTCAAAGATGATTGAGAGTGGTCCAGCAATGACTTCTGCCAGCTCCCTCAGCACTCGCTGATGCATCCCATCAGGACTCATGGACTTGTGGATATACAGTGTACTTAACTGTCCTCTAACTTGGTCTTCCTCAACCAACAGGGAAGTCTTCTTCTGTCCAGACCTTGTCTGTTTCTACCAAAGTGTGGGACTCCTGAGGGCTGGCCTGAGCAGTAAAGACTAAAGCAAAGGCGGCATTCAGTAACTCTGCCTTCTGTGGCACCAGTCTCATTCAACACCAGACCCACATTTTCTCTCATTTTCCTTTTGCCTTCCATATCCTTGAAAAAACCTTCCTTGTTGACTTTGACATCCTTTGCCAATTTTAATTCCAAGGAGGCCTTGGCTTTCCTTGTTTTGTCCCTGTATAGTCTAGCAGCATTCTTACAATTGTCCTGAGTGATCAGTCCCTTTTTCCACTCAGTGTAAACTTCTTTCTTCCACTTGAGCTTTTTCAGAAGCCCCCTGCTCAAACATGCAGGTCTCTTGCTTCCCTTGCCTGTTTTTTTTTTTTTTTTTTTTTTTGTTTTGTTTGTTTTTTTTTGTTTTTTTGTTTTTGGGTTTTTTTTTTTTTTTTCCTTAGGGATGCACCAATCCTGAGGAAGAAGAAAGAGATACTTGAATATTGTCTAACATATTGGTACATTTTCACCTTTTTTGGAAATGCAGCTTAGAAACTGGCAATATGGAAAACACTGGGAAGAAATTAGAGAATAGAGTGAACCTGCAAACAGCAACTTTCTGTCTTCCTTTTACCAGATGATAATCAAAGATGTGAAAGAGAGAAATATTCAGTGAGATTCATTTTGCATTATCACAATTCTCTATTGTTTTTTGTGAGAATTGAACAGAAGTGCCTAAGGGATCTGAAATGACAGAGAGAGAAACATCTGTGGGATGCTAAATCTGGAAGTGACTTAACAGTATCTGAAAAAATAGTCTCTTTGATATAAGCATCTACAAAACAAAAATGCCAACAGCCCACAAAGATACCCTGATAGTTTTATTATTTTGTTTTATTTTGTTTTGTTCCATTTTCTGTCTTGTGACTTTCTAATATGATAAAGCTCTTTGGATACAAATTAACTTTTTCAGGGTGCTGTTTGTTACAGTTTCACTATTTTGATGGGATGCTTAATAGACTGGAAGCTGGCTTGTTTCAGCAAAATAAGCCCCCCCAAAAAAGGCAGAAAATAAATCCTATCCCAGGTAGACTAAGAACCTGGCTGTAAACACTACCAGCTAGTGGTAAAAATGGAGCAGCCTGAGGCAAAATAAATTAAGAGAGTTAAGCTGAGACAATGTACAACTTTGTCTAAACATTCCTGCTGTTATGTCTCTGTCAACCTTATTAGATGGAATTGTTTTGTGTGTCACCATGTTCATTCTTCTCACAGGTCTCAGGAATTAAACTTGATACACAACTAGTTAGACCAGCAAAGTTGTTGTGGTCACCCTATAAACAGTTTGTTTAACGTTGCATAAAGGGTGGAACTGTGCTCCAGATAAACAAAAGCTCAGCAGCTATCCTGTCCTTCACAGAACTTCTACATAAAAAACAGGATGGCATAAAGTGCTGCTGCTACTCAATTGCATAATGCTGAAGATGTGATGATGATATTTCATGTAAAGGAAGTCAAGAGAGGGATATGGTTGTACGTAAATTATTATAAAGTCAAGCTCACAGTAAAGCTCTTTTTCCTTTGTTCCTTCCTTTATTCATCCCTTTCTTTGTTCCTTCTCCCCTCCTTTTCTCCCTTCCTCCTTCTTTCTTCCCCACTTCCTTTTTTCTCCATTTCTACTTCTATCGACTTCTAGGTTTTATGAATTTCTTAATTCCTTTTCTGTAGTGTGGCTAATCAACAGTATGGAAAAGCAAACATAGACTTAGCTTCAGTGTGAAGGATCAGTTGGATTTCTTGGTATTCTACAGCCCATTACTCTACACAGTGCTAGATACTCCTCAAACAGAGAAGGCCAAAAATTTAATCCCTATGAGTTTAGTAATATTAAATGGC
Organism: Pedionomus torquatus; assembly: GCA_013398155.1. Classification (NCBI taxonomy): domain Eukaryota; kingdom Metazoa; phylum Chordata; class Aves; order Charadriiformes; family Pedionomidae; genus Pedionomus; species Pedionomus torquatus. The sequence goes on from VZRU01008442.1 coordinate 303,960, forward strand.
CTTTATTTTTTTTTCTTATTGTTATGAACAGAAAAACATCAAAGAAAACACAGCAAAGAAGGAGGGTAATAATATGAGGGAGGAGAGGGTTTCACCAGCACACAAAGTAAGGACAGGAGAAAACGGCACTGATACCTGTTTTCTAACCAGCGTGGCTGGTTCCATGCCAATGATTTTCAGACCAATTTGATTGCAATGGCTGGTCTTGTTCCGATTTCTTCTGCATCTGTGAGAGGCTGTTGTTTCTGTGGCAGCCTTGGCATGGTATTTACAAAACCCCTATTTGTAACTCTCTGGTTTTTGACACATGCTTTTTAATTCCATGGGAGTAGTATGTACTAGAGAACTGTGGATATTATTTTGTGCCAGCTACCAGGAAGAAACACCAGGAAGGCTCTCACACTTCTTTCCAATGAAGAAAGCAAACTATAACAGAAGCCTCTGCTGTATCAGCTCTCTAGGGTTTCTCAAATGTAGATCATAATAATTATGCAGTGGTTTGCTTTGAACTGAAAAATGCTATGACACTCATGAGCATCTGTGAGATCTCCTAAGCCAGTAATTTGTACCTCACATATGCCTTGAAAATTAAGAGTGAATGTCTACCTTTATGGTAGTTTCTTCAAGGAAGTTATCTGTGTTACTCACTAGTAACAAATGCAGAGAAGGACTGTGTTCTGCTCTTGCAAAAAACAGGGAAAACAGTCAGTGTGTCTTTGCAAAGCCTAGCAATTATTTCATGCTCGGTTTGCAGGAAGGTGGGCATGGAAGCTTTCCCTTGCCTTGCACTAGACTAAGCATTCCTGCAGTCTTTCCCAATTTACATCCCAACACAAGCCTTGGCTGTGTTCCAGCCCCACGTGAGGACAGGATGAGGTCTATACTTTGCCCTGGTATTTGTTCAGGCATGAAGTCCAAAGCTTCAGGAAGATGTTGAGAAACTTTTAATGGATACCTAGTTTGGACAACGAAGCAATTGTCATTCAGTGTGGCAGATCCATCCAGCTCACATACTGTGTTCTCTATTGAGATTTTTTAATTATCATTATTATTTCATTATTCACATATATTTAAAACTTTATTCAGTGCCTATCTGAAGCACGAATAGCACTGGAAGTAGTACAGCACTTTGCATTTTCGTATTGCTCTAGAATAGGCTCCCACAGGATGTTGGTACATGGACTGGACTCTGCCCTTCAATTGCCCATGGGGTTGTTATGCCCCTTGGCAGGCACACAGACTTTCACAAATGGCACAGTGCAGAGTCTCTGGAGGAGAGCCAGGTAATCTCTGAATGTGCTATAGGCTGAATGAGATCTGTAAGGTGTCAAGTGTGAATTCAGTAAAATCTTGCAACAAATAAACAGCTAAATAAGACATGGCTAATCTAGGCTCCTTGTAAGTGAGAAAGAAAGGCAGCAGCAGGCAAGACATGCCTAATCTAGGCTCTTTGTAAGTGAGAAAGGAAGGCAGCAGAAGGAAGGGCAGGCAATTTCTTTCTTTGGAATTTGGACTACACATTTAGTCTGTGCCAAACAGAAGTGAATGTCTGTATAATGTCTAGATGATGACTGAAAAAACAATGACACGAGTTTCTGTGGACCCTAGAATTGCCTTGAGGAACTGTCTTGGACTTTACCGAATTGACAGTGGTCTCTGCAGCTCAATGTAGACAGGCATTATTTTGCCACAGTAGAATATCACACACAACTTTGATTACAATCTAAGGGTATGACATTGCACAGCACCTTGGCCTAAATATACAAACATTGAATTCTTTATTGGGTACTAGTACTTCAGATAGCTGCAGAGAAAATCAAAGAAATCAAATCTCCAGCTCCTGTCTCAGATGTACAAAAAATCTTTGTGGCCTATCACATGACATAACACGACTGTATCCCAGTGAAGTTAAAATGGAATGTTATCTTATGCAGATGCTCTTTTTCCAATATGTTTATTTTATGGTTTCCTTTAACTCTGAGCAAATGTTTCTGTCAAACAGCAGTAGCTAGTTCTGAGAGGAAGAAGTTGCCTTTGGAGTTGTAAAAGCTGGTTTTATGCTGGTTTAACAAGATATGCCTGTATTTGTACAAACTGATAAACCTGGAAAAATACAAGGCTTCAAATATACAAGTGTGCAAAGACACTTCATTTTGGAACTTTCCTGGTAAGTTCATCCCTGACATATTCAATTGGATTACAGATGTAAGCCAAGATAGGCTTTAAGTAAAAACATAATTTAACATAGGCTTTAAGTAAAATAACTATAGAACCATGGAACCAAACACTTCACTGTAGGTAAGAACATCTACTGGATAAAGGTATTAAAGAACCTGCAGAATTTTTTAATGCTGATTAAGCAAAAAATAATTATTTTTTCTGTTTCTAAGACTGTAACAAATGTTTATCTTTATTTACTTTACATCTAATTGAACTTTTGTTTGCAATTGAAAGGTTCACTGAATTGATCAATTACTACATTTAACATTAAGCTAAAATGCCTTCTGTATTTCAGCCTTCATTATCACTTGCTTTCAATTAAATTCAAGAAATCTTTTAATTAGAGTTATTCCAGTTCTACAGGGAAAAGCAATGGTTTATAAGGCATAAATGTAACCATCAAGTTTACTCCTGTAACCTTTGAAAACTGTAATTAAGAACAATATTTTGCCTTGTTATCCTCTCTATCGTTTTGATCTGTGTATATGTTACCTTGACATCATGCTGATTAGTGTGGTTTCAGAATAGGTATTTGGCCACATCACAGGTCATTCAAGTCTGCATTTCTTTTCAAATGGCTTCAGTTTTAGGGAGAAGAAAAAAGAAAAAAAAAAAGGCAATGTTGCATTAAGTTTTCCTGTCACTTTCTATCCACCCTAAAGACTGAATGAAGTCTAAAATCTAAAGGCTTAAGACTGAATCGGACAGAAGTAGGTATTTTGTTACAGAGCAAAGATTTAACTATAACCTGACTAAACATTAGAATCTGTACCAGCACATATAACTAAGTCTTGAAATAATGGCTGATACAAGCAATTATAAGGCTCAGTTACCCACAGATCAATGAGTACTGCACATTTCAAACACTAAAGCATTAAGATCATGCAGAGTATTGTTAATGGCTTTGCAAATACACAGCAATTTGGTAAGGGAAAACAAAAATGTTTAAACTTAAAGAGTTATCATAGAAGCAACATCGTGTAAGAAGGCATTTTAATAGCTATGTCATTGCTGCACAGTTCTGACGCTAAGAGCAGCAAAAGTCATGTAGGGAAAAGTGTGCCTTTTGGAAGAATAGCTGACATGACTCAGGGAAGGGGATCCAGGAAAACTTTGGGCAGCTGAGCCCTCCCTCTTTTCATGCATGAAACACATTCAGAACAAGTGCCTCAAGTTCAGCACAACAATGGGTGAAAATGCTCTGCAGGCCCTTTGCCGAGAGGAGGTGGGCAGTGGCACAGTGGACGTCTCACCATAAGGCCCATTGCCTGTGAAACACTGGGAGCATGGGGGAAAGCCTGTCAGGCTGGAAAACCGAACCACTGTCCTCTTATGCCCCTGAAGACGCATTACGGCCCATTTAGCTCCTATGCCCTTCTTCTGACAATGTTTTGCAGATTGTACTGGATACTTTGAGAGAACTGAGGTTGAATCGTTTTCACCAGAAATGTTCCCTAGCTGAGAACAAGTGTATTTCCTGCTCCTCTAACTGTCCCTGCCGTGACCCGTACCCCGTGTGCGAGTCCTTCAAGGCCTGTGTTTCCCTCGAAGGCAGACAGCATTCATGGCCGGCCTGCAAGGCCTCGGGCTCTACACCTGGCTTTCGGACGGCCGAGGCGTGGGCAGGGGAAAGCTGACAACAAATGCTGCCAGCGCAGGTTTTGCCCTGGCTGCTGAAGGACGCGGGGCTGGCAGGAGCTGCCCGGAACGCCTGCCCTGGCAGAGCACGCCGGCAGCGAGGGGACCTGCAGGCCGCCAGCGACCACGGCTCCGCCACCCGCCTGAGAGAAGCGGACTACATCTCCCAGCGTGCACCACGGCACCTGCGGCCGCTCTGATTGGCTGCCTGTCCGCCTCCCCCGGCGTGACGGTGGGAGGCTGGCGGCGGCACC